>JAMPIV010002431.1:177500-480646 GCA_024509875.1 Oreohelix idahoensis
ATTAATTAATTAATTAGAATTATTTTAGACTAGAGTAATTAGAATTACTTTAGTGGTTGGAAATTTTACTTTGCTTATTGCTAGAATTGTTTAAAAAGTATGGCGGAGCTAGCCAAATTCAGATCAGCTGCTGTGCTAACGGCAAAGGATATGGGAATGGATGGTCAGGTTTTAATTCAGTATGTAACGGCTGAATGTGATAAGTATATTGAACGGGAAGAAAGAAGATTAGAAAAAGAGGCTGAAAGAAAATTAGAGTCTGAAAGGTTGGCTGAAGAGAAGAGGTTACAAATTGAGGCTGAGACTAAGAGGTTACAAATTGAGGCTGACAAAGAGGCTAAAGCATTGGAGGCAGAAGAAAAACGACAGCAAAGGGAGGCAGAAGATAAAAGATTGACTGCCGAAAGGGAGGCAGAAGATAAAAAGGCCGAAATGGAGGCAGAAGATAGAAGGTTGCAGAGGGAGCACGAATTACGACTAAGGGAGCTGGAATTACAAGGCCAGGCTCCTGAAAATGGTGCCAGCCCTTTTGCCTCGGATGCTACGCCCAGTCTGGGAGCCTCAACATCAGCTATGGGGTTTCATTTAGACCATTTTGTTGAAAAAGACGATGACATAGAGGGGTACCTAGGACGTTTTGAGTTATTAGCTACTACATATGGGTTAGAGAGAGAGAGGTGGAGTTTAAAGTTATCACAGGGACTGAGAGGTACTTCTTATGAAGTGTTCGCAAAAATGAACAGAGAAGACCAGGACAATTATGACATGTTAAAGCAGGCTTTGTTATTGAGGTACGAAAAAAATTGTGAATTTTATCGTAGGAAATTTAGAAATGCCAAACTGTTGTCTGGGGAGACATACCACCAATTCTCTGCCAGACTGGAAACCTATTTGGAGAAATGGACTGCTCTGGGGAAGACCCAAGATCTTAAAGAAATGATCATGATTGAGCAATTGAGAGAGTCCATGGCTCCAGACATGAGAAAATTTCTCATGGAACAAGGTGCAGAGAAGTTGGGGGAGGTTTTAAATGTCGCTGAGAGGTATCAGACAGCCCAGGCAGAGGTAAGTGGTGCTAAAAAGAAGCACATAGACAATTTTAAAGCTCCACAGCAATTTAATAAATTTGATAATAGAGAGCAGGGAAATAAAGGTAGGACAAACTTTGAACGGCCAAGAAATGACTACCGAGACAGAAACTCACAGTTCAATGACCAAAAATCCAATGAAAGAAAACCGTTTAACCAAGGAAAAAGATGGTGTAAATGGTGCAAGAAAGATAACCATAACACCGAATTTTGTAGAAGGAAACCTTCAAACATTGCTGCAATGAAGTCGGGGACTCAAAGATTAAAGGTTAATCCTAATGGACAGCAGGAACCTTATCACCCCCCAGTTTGTGAGGATGTTATTTGTAATGGGGTCACCATAAGGTGCCTTTATGATACAGGTTTGGATTATGATTCAGTTGTGAAGTCTAGCCTAGTGGACCCAAGTCAGTATACCACAGAAACAGTGGAAATACAAGGGGCAACTAAGGACATACCACTCATGACACTTCCCATCGCAAGGATAACGGTGAAAACTCGCTATGTGGAAGGAGAAATCAGAGCAGCAGTGATAGATGAACCAATCTACCCTCTGATATTGGGGTGTAGATACGTCTTCTTGGGGAACCCCGAGAGACCTGTGATCATGGCGACAGTGCAGACCAGGTCACAGAAGAAGGAGGAAGAAGGTGAACCTATAAATGCTCATCCAGAGGAGATGAGGAAGGCGCAGGCTGAGGATAGGACACTCAAGCCATGTTTTAAAAAATTGCCCAAATGCCACACACCTCCGAGCAAGGGGGAATATTTTATGAAGAACAAACTATTATACAGGAAGGCCGGAACTGGAACAAATGGTCACAACCAGCTGGTTCTTCCCACTTCATATAGGGATAAAGTGATGGAACTCGGGCATGCGATCCCTTCAGTGGTCACATGGGGATCAGCGCCACAGGACAGCGTATAGCTTGTCATTACTTCTGGCCAGGGATAACGGAGGATATAAAAAGATATGTCAAATCCTGCCCAGAATGTCAAAGGGTAGCTCCAAAGCACTGGACTGCTCCTGCAACTCTAGGGGAAATGCCCATAGTGGGAACACCTTTTGAGAGGGTTGCAGTGGATATTGTGGGACCTCTCACTCGGACCAAGAGGAGGAACAGTTACATCCTTACTCTGGTGGACACTTGTTCTATGTGGGGAGAGGCGGTAGCCCTGCCATCAATTGATTCAAAACATGTAGCAGAGGCACTACTTACAATATTTACCCGATTAGGATTCCCGCATCAAATCTTGACGGATAATGGCTCTCAGTTCAAGGGGAAACTAACGGAAGAAGTTTTTAAGCTATTTCAAGCCAGACACTTTCATTGTAGTCCGTACCATCAACAAGGAAACGGCCAGGTAGAGAGGTTCAACGGGACTCTCATTTCTATCCTGAGAAAGCTGGCACACGAAAAACCGGATCTGTGGGATCAATTCCTGCCCGCCGCATTGTTTGCGTATCGGGAGGTACCACATAGTTCAACCGGGATGGCTCCCGCAACTCTGCTATTTGGGAGGCCAATAAAAGGTCCATTAGAAGCCCTATTAAGGACCTGGACAGATGAGAAGGCGGAAGAGACTGTTACCTCATCTTATCAATACGTGAACGAACTGACCACTCGTTTGAAAGCTGGATGGAAACTGGCAAATGATAATTTGAAACAAGCCAGGAAGAAACATGCAGCATATTTTAATAGGAAGGCAAAGGACAGAGAACTAGCTGTGGGAGAGAAGGTGCTGCTTCTACTACCCGGTAGCCAGAATAAATTACAAATTGGATGGCAAGGTCCATATACGGTTCTAGAGAAGGTGTCTAGAACAAACTATAAAATTGACAAAAAGGGGAAGGAGAAAGTTTATCATGTAAACTGTCGTAGATTTTAGATAGGAGTATTAAGACTAGGGTTGGTCCCTTCAGAATAGGTTGGAATGAGTGATAGTCACAGTGAGAGCTGGTGGAAAAAAACCACAATAGAATTTCCCACACGTGAGATGATAGAATGTGATAAAGAAGCTGTCTTTGAGAATCGAGATAATCTTCTCTCTCTCACCTATCTTCTACGACCGCTTTTAAAGGCGTCAGACAGTCTACACACAGATATATATATATATATATATATATATATATATATATATATATATATATATATATATTAATATATCTCTATCTACTCACGGGCACGCACATACACGTGACGACAGGTAAACACACAGACGTGGGAATCTATCACAATGACTATACAGATAATTGGGATCGAGCTGACCAACGCACTGATTTAGTTCAAGAGAGAGATTTTTATTATTATCATCAAAAAAAATCTTCTCACAACACCAAAAATACATCAAGGAAAAACATATACAAATAGTCATAAAATTTAAGAAAAATGCTACAAGGATGATAGCCCCGTTATGATCTTAGCTCTAGGTTTAGCCCACAGCCCCGTTAAGAGAACCGATGGTGGCCCAAAGAGTTATAGATACGTAGGGTTTAGGCTAAGAGTTTTTCTTCTTTTCTCGTAAATGTATGCACAGAGTTGAATAATCTGATTTAGCCTAAGAAGTAAAGAAACTCTAGCAAATAGTAACAAATTCTGCAGGTTAAACAAAAAGAATTAAGACAGTAAATGGGTGACAATTTATAACTGTAAAATAACACTCTGATCTGCGTACACTCATTCATTCAGCCATGGCCATGCAGTTATACTCACAACTTTGCTCGCTGCCTTTGGGAACATACTCAATTCTAGGACCTTCACACAGACCCGAAAATGCAGTCCTTGACCAAGAAATCCCCAGTTCCAAAAGACGTACTAAACTCTCAGGGAACGATTCCTTGGGTGTTCTAATTTTTCGAATGTCTGATTAAGTCACATAAAATATTGTCCAGGCACGAAAGTTAGCAGAGCACAATGTCATTAGCTTTGGTTTCTAGAATTTAAGGAATGTCAGATCGGTGTCTACTTTCAGGAAGTTACTATATTTGGTCGAAACAGTACTAGTCAAAACTCTGTCGGAATGTTTCTGATCTTTGCTTGCCACAACGGGCTGAATTGTACTGAAGAGTTATTCTGGAAGAATTAATTCTGGCACGAAGGCCTCTTACTTCATTTAACTGTTACAGTTCAGGTAATGAAAGTGATTTGTTTCTTCCCAAATAATGTTCACGTACTAGAACGCTGGTAAAGTTGGGTACCACCGTTTCACTACATAAAAGAAAGAACACATATCAAATAATTTTACAATATGTACCCACTATAACTTACATTATTAAACCGCAAGTGTACTGCTTGACTTATCATTTAAATTTCCCGTAAAGTAAGTTATATCTTAAAAAAAAATCATCAATCCCCATGAATTTAGGAACACGTGCGTGTTCCGTCAACATCTCATGAGGTTTCTAGCATTTGTAAGTTAGCTTAGAAAAATATGATCTCGTCTGATTTCTTAGCAGTAAAATTAACTTCATTATAGCTACATTATTGTTTAGTAAGCTAAGATATAATTTATTCTGCTATCCACTGAAACACGTCACTAGAAAATAATACAGACTATAGATAAATTTGGCACTCTGCGCAAAATCTAACTAGTGAAATATGAAATAAGCGACTTAACACTTTATCATTTCACAAAATACTAGATATAATATATATTACCTCACACAGAACTACAGGTAGTCGCACAACTTAAGAATTATATGCTGAATATTTAAGGAAGTCTAGAAGTTCGACAAATTGCCGAAACAAACTGAGAAACTTCGCTAACAGCTATTCTGTTTCGAACAACCTGTCTACTGCGAATATAGGAGCGAGAATGAAATTAAAGTTTCAAACTCGGGCCAATATCTTAAAATCAGACAAAGGGCCCAAACTTATTTCGCCAAGAGAAATTATCTCCCCTACTCCCAACATTTACGTCAGCTTAACGCGTGACGTAACTGCCACCAGTGACCGAGAAATGCGCGTGACAGTTGCAAATCTCAGACAACCGTCTACAACTGCGTCGTACAGATGCCGGGTTTGACACCTTAAGCTAGTGACAGGTGAACAAAATGGTAGACCAAAAGTCTGCTCTATGTCCAGCGAAACGAATTTCTCACACCTCAGGCCCAGAATCTGGTCGGGCCGCGCTCTGACCGGGGAAAACTGCAGACGTATGTCTGGCGAGAACCGTATCTTCACAGCTATCTGCGCGACTGACATCTGATGCAATAAGGTTACTAGTCAGTATGAGAAAGAAAAACGATGATGGGAAAGAAATATATTTTTCGCAACGAATGATGCGAAAAATACAGGAAAAACAAGTACGGAAAAGTAATAAAATGAAAGGATTAGGGTGAGAGAATAGGAAGAAGATGTAGGTAATTTAATGATATAAAGACCCACGTGACATAAACCTGTTAAAGAAGTATCTGGACAGACCACTCCAGGAAAGCACCCCCTTACTGACCTTAGCTATCGCAACTCAAATGCAAAAGGAACCACTCACCTCACATGAATACCCATTACATCCTTGTGAAACAGCAGCACAGGTAAAAGTCAGTAAGCACCTGACTAAAAACCAGAGGGAGAGAGTTCAACAGGTTCTGGAGGAACATACAGATGTATTAACAGATAAACCAGGCCATACAAATTTGCTACAGTATGACATGAAACTGGTAGACTCAAACCCAATCTGTATGCGAGCCTATTCTATTCCGTTCGCGAAGGAGAAGGCATTGAAGGAAGAAATAGATTATTTGTTGAAGGAGGGGATTATTTCACACAGTGAATCATCTTTTAGCTCTAGTGTCGTTTTGTTGAGAAAACCGTCTGGGGAACACAGACTGTGCATAGATTACAGGAAACTGAATGCTGTCACAGAAGGACAAGTGGGTCCATTACCAGACACAAAACAGTTATTTGCCAGACTGAACAAGGCAAAATACTTTTCAAAGGTGGATCTTAGTAAAGGCTATTACCAGATCCCAGTGAAGCCTGAAGTGAGACCTTATTTGGCTTTTAGCACTTCGGATGGACATTATGAATTCAACATGCTACCATTCGGACTGAAAAATGCTCCGAGTGTATTTTCAAGGATGATGCGCAAATTGTTGGATCCCCTGAATAACCCATGTATCACGAATTTCATGGATGATATTCTCGTCGCCACAGAGACATTTGAAGAACACATTGAAGCTCTAGAAATGTTATTTAATAGGCTTAGGGAGGCGAACTTAACTGCTAGGCCAACAAAATGTTGCATTGGATGCAAAGAGTTGGAATTCTTGGGACACACTGTATATCAGGGTAACATGACCCCTGATCCCAAGAACTTGGAAAAACTGCAGAGAGCACCTAGACCACAAACAAAAAAGGACGTGCGATCATTCGTGTCGTTATGCGGATTTTATCAAAAATATATCAAAGATTTTAACTCTATTTGTGCTCCTCTGACTGATCTGACTCGCAAGGGACTTCCAGATAAAATTATTTGGACTGCGCAAAGTGAATTAGCGTTCCAAGACTTAAAGGAAAAACTCACTAGCAAGCCTATTCTCAAACTGCCTGATTTGACACAGGACTTTGTCTTAAGAACCGATGCAAGTAATGTAGGACTCGGAGCAGCTTTGTTGCAAAGATCATCTTCACCTGATGGGGAACTGAAACCAGTCGCTTATGCAAGCCGCAAATTGAATAAGGCGGAACAAGGATATCCACAAGCGAAAAAGAATGTTTAGCGTTAATCTGGGCAATAAAGAAGTTTCAAATCTATCTGTATGGTAGGACTTTTGTGGTCGAGACGGATCATCAGCCTCTCGTATTCTTATCTCAGGCTAAGCATGAAAACGCAAGATTGCTGAGGTGGTCTTTATTGCTTCAACCTTATCAGTTTAGTATCCAATATATCCCAGGCAAATTGAATGTCGGTGCAGATTTCCTCAGTCGGCACCCCTGTGATCAAAATTAGAGTAATGGCAGGCGTGAGGAGAGATTTTATCTATGTGTATCACTGGTTTTAGAACTTGCCGTAGGCATGTTTTCAAGTGGGGAGATGTGTCATAAAATTAACCATGATACAACGTTAAAATATCTCCAATGATACAACGTAGGGATAAAAACTAATGCGTAAGCTACTAGAATACATGATCGCCCACGCCGCGGGTCATCACCCGCCATGGAAATTAAATTGTTAGACGTGGGATGAGAACGGAGATCAAAAGGAAAAATCTGACTGAACGCGTGCTTGAAACTAGCAAGGCTAAAAGACGCAATTGGTGGGGAAAGGAGGAAAATTCACGTCCCCAAGTTGACACAAGGTAAAGAAATCGACAAAAGGGACCTTAGCTATTATACGCAACAGTCATTTCTTGGACGCTTTTGCGATAACTTAGTCCGTTTATTTGAATGCAGTGACGAACGCATTACAGAAGATGCTAGAAAATATTTCGAAAAACCAACTAACTTTGAAAAGTAACTTTTTCTTAATAATAATGTTAGGAATATAAAACCTAGCTGGCCGGATGGCCCATCTTGAGCAGTGAAATAATATGCTTTCATTTATACAGACGGATAGATAATAAGAAAGATATTGACAAAAGACTGTGTTGTTCATATCAGCGAGCGTCTGCATTGAAACAAAAAATGTCCCTAATTTTCAAAAAAACTGTAGCCTTGAGACTCAAGTGCTAAAATCTAGTTGGAATGAAAGAGACGGGATGGGATGGTGAACTGTGGCTAAAAATAACTTTAAAGGCAAAATTGTGTAGGGGAAGGCGGAGTTGGTTCAAAAAACAAGTGTGTTTTTTTGTGAAACGCAAGTAGAGACAGACGGACCAACAGACAATAATGCATACTTGACTGAGGTATGACTGAAATGACTTTTGGTAGGAGGTTTGAATTTGAAAAGGAAAAAAGGCGGTGATTGGCCATAGATGAATATATTATCGGCGCTCAGACGCGCATTTTTGCCATTCGTCATAAGTTGTCCTAGTAGACACAGTGAATTATTTAGTGGTGTAATTCCCAGAAGCTAATTGAAATATTTAGAGGGACGCCATACTAAAGCCAGCAGCTCAGCTGAGTTTTGCTAGCAATTAACTGTGTTCTATATTCATAATTCTGGTAAGACTGAAAGTATTTCTTTGTATATTTTAATATTTGTTTAATGTTTCGAGTGATTTGATACTGCCATATCAAAATCTATCCCTTACAACAAGTAAGGATTCGCTCTAGACCCCCCGCCCCAGTTCAGGGTCTAGAGACAAATAAAATACATAAACTCCAGCAAGGATTATGAAAGACAGATCAAGTGTTGAGATCAGTGGAACATATCACCTATCCTATTCTATGGCAGGAAGCTAATGAACATATTTCAGAATATGTAGTCTGGGAGAACTTATCCTATGTGAAACCAACTTGGTAAGATGTGTTGTATGGTCAAAGAGATCTGACCCGTCTATGTGGTGTTGTTGTTGTGTGTAGTGTTGTGTCCAGAAATGGTTTAGAGGATGGAATTCTGACACATGACCAATACTTTATTGCAGAACTGTGAGTTTTTATTTGGCACCAATGTGGTGTCAAATGAGGTGTTGAATATTACAAGAGTGGACCCGTGCAGTTTATATTTTGGCAGAGCAGCCTGATATTGCCCCCAAGCACGGAGAGGTGGGGCCACCTGATTCCAGCACCAGAATTACTCATTCAAGATACGTGAGCGTCTGGACTGCTGAATACTCACCAACTTAATTTCTAACACACCAATTATAATATCATCAATAAATGGACAATGTGTAGTCGCCATAGACAGGGAGTGATGAGGCCACCCCAACAGCACATCCATTAAACGTTCTCCCAGAAAAATTACAACTATAAACAGTAGTAATATTAACTAGTCTTGTAAAATACATATGTACACTCCTTTCATTTATTATGCCATATATTCATGCATTTCATTAATAATTGCAAAACCTTTCATATGTTCTGACCAAAATAAAACCTTGGTTCAGAACAAATAAACTTAAAGAAAATTTATTATCAAAATTTTACACAGCTTGAGTTAGTTCAGTGTGTCATAACATTTTATTAATATTATTAGAATTGTTAAATATCTGTGTGTGTGTATGTACACTACCACAACACATTACATATCATTACCCTAGAACTTTAACGTAGCCACATTCATTAGATAAAAAAAGATAGGTGTGAGGTCGTAGTGGTAGCAAGAAGGGCCTTCTGAAAATTCACAGCTACATTTATCTCAGGAGCCTTCACAGCTGACCTCATGCATCACATTAAGTAAGATCACAATCATACAATACCATCAAATCCACTACATATATTGGGGTCTCTTGTCCCGGGATAATTAGCCTATCAATAATATTAGGATCTCCTGGGGGGAGAATTAAATTAGGGGAACACATTTTAAAAATTAAAAGTGTCCCTTAAAATTAAAAGTAAAAATAAAAGTTGGTGAATCTTCACAGCCAGTGGTAGTTAATTGATTAATTAATTAATTAGAATTATTTTAGACTAGAGTAATTAGAATTACTTTAGTGGTTGGAAATTTTACTTTGCTTATTGCTAGAATTGTTTAAAAAGTATGGCGGAGCTAGCCAAATTCAGATCAGCTGCTGTGCTAACGGCAAAGGATATGGGAATGGATGGTCAGGTTTTAATTCAATATGTAACGGCTGAATGTGATAAGTATATTGAACGGGAAGAAAGAAGATTAGAAAAAGAGGCTGAAAGAAAATTAGAGTCTGAAAGGTTGGCTGAAGAGAAGAGGTTACAAATTGAGGCTGAGACTAAGAGGTTACAAATTGAGGCTGACAAAGAGGCTAAAGCATTGGAGGCAGAAGAAAAACGACAGCAAAGGGAGGCAGAAGATAAAAGATTGACTGCCGAAAGGGAGGCAGAAGATAAAAAGGCCGAAAGGGAGGCAGAAGATAGAAGGTTGCAGAGGGAGCACGAATTACGACTAAGGGAGCTGGAATTACAAGGCCAGGTTCCTGAAAATGGTGCCAGCCCTTTTGCCTCAGATGCTACGCCCAGTCTGGGAGCCTCAACATCAGCTATGGGGTTTCATTTAGACCATTTTGTTGAAAAAGACGATGACATAGAGGGGTACCTAGGACGTTTTGAGTTATTAGCTACTACATATGGGTTAGAGAGAGAGAGGTGGAGTTTAAAGTTATCACAGGGACTGAGAGGGACTTCTTATGAAGTATTTGCCAAAATGAACAGGGAAGACCAAGACAATTATGACATGTTAAAGCAGGCTTTGTTATTGAGGTACGAAAAAAATGGTGAATTTTATCGTAAGAAATTTAGAAATGCCAAACTGTTGTCTGGGGAGACATACCACCAATTCTCTGCCAGACTGGAAACCTATTTGGAGAAATGGACTGCTCTGGGGAAGACCCAAGATCTTAAAGAAATGATCATGATTGAGCAATTGAGAGAGTCCATGGCTCCAGACATGAGAAAATTTCTCATGGAACAAGGTGCAGAGAAGTTGGGGGAGGTTTTAAATGTCGCAGAGAGGTATCAGGCAGCCCAGGCAGAGGTAAGTGGTGCTAAAAAGAAGCACATAGACAATTTTAAAGCTCCACAGCAATTTAATAAATTAGATAATAGAGAGCAGGGAAATAAAGGTAGGACAAACTTTGAACGGCCAAGAAATGACTATCGAGACAGAAACTCACAGTTCAATGACCAAAAATCCAATGAAAGAAAACCGTTTAACCAAGGAAAAAGATGGTGTAAATGGTGCAAGAAAGATAACCATAACACCGAATTTTGTAGAAGGAAACCTTCAAACATTGCTGCAATGAAGTCGGGGACGCAAAGATTAAAGGTTAATCCTAATAGACAGCAGGAACCTTATCACCCCCCAGTTTGTGAGGATGTTATTTGTAATGGGGTCACCATAAGGTGCCTTTATGATACAGGTTTGGATTATGATTCAGTTGTGAAGTCTAGCCTAGTGGACCCAAGTCAGTATACCACAGAAACAGTGGAAATACAAGGGGCGACTAAGGACATACCACTCATGACACTTCCCATCGCAAGGATAACGGTGAAAACTCGCTATGTGGAAGGAGAAATCAGAGCAGCAGTGATAGATGAACCAATCTACCCTCTGATATTGGGGTGTAGATACGTCTTCTTGGGGAATCCCGAGAGACCTGTGATCATGGCGACAGTGCAGACCAGGTCACAGAAGAAGGAGGAAGAAGGTGAACCTATAAATGCTCATCCAGAGGAGATGAGGAAGGCGCAGGCTGAGGATAGGACACTCAAGCCATGTTTTAAAAAATTGCCCAAATGCCACACACCTCCGAGCAAGGGGGAATATTTTATGAAGAACAAACTATTATACAGGAAGGCCGGAACTGGAACAAATGGTCACAACCAGCTGGTTCTTCCCACTTCATATAGGGATAAAGTGATGGAACTCGGGCATGCGATTCCCTTCAGTGGTCACATGGGGATCAGCGCCACAGGACAGCGTATAGCTTGTCATTACTTCTGGCCAGGGATAACGGAGGATATAAAAAGATATGTCAAATCCTGCCCAGAATGTCAAAGGGTAGCTCCAAAGCACTGGACTGCTCCTGCAACTCTAGGGGAAATGCCCATAGTGGGAACACCTTTTGAGAGGGTTGCAGTGGATATTGTGGGACCTCTCACTCGGACCAAGAGGAGGAACAGTTACATCCTTACTCTGGTGGACACTTGTTCTATGTGGGGAGAGGCGGTAGCCCTGCCATCAATTGATTCAAAACATGTAGCAGAGGCACTACTTACAATATTTACCCGATTAGGATTCCCGCATCAAATCTTGACGGATAATGGCTCTCAGTTCAAGGGGAAACTAACGGAAGAAGTTTTTAAGCTATTTCAAGCCAGACACTTTCATTGTAGTCCGTACCATCCACAAGGGAACGGCCAGGTAGAGAGGTTCAACGGGACTCTCATTTCTATCCTGAGAAAGCTGGCACACGAAAAACCGGATCTGTGGGATCAATTCCTGCCCGCCGCATTGTTTGCGTATCGGGAGGTACCACATAGTTCAACCGGGATGGCTCCCGCAACTCTGCTATTTGGGAGGCCAATAAAAGGTCCATTAGAAGCCCTATTAAGGACCTGGACAGATGAGAAGGCGGAAGAGACTGTTACCTCATCTTATCAATACGTGAACGAACTGACCACTCGTTTGAAAGCTGGATGGAAACTGGCAAATGATAATTTGAAACAAGCCAGGAAGAAACATGCAGCATATTTTAATAGGAAGGCAAAGGACAGAGAACTAGCTGTGGGAGAGAAGGTGCTGCTTCTACTACCCGGTAGCCAGAATAAATTACAAATTGGATGGCAAGGTCCATATACGGTTCTAGAGAAGGTGTCTAGAACAAACTATAAAATTGACAAAAAGGGGAAGGAGAAAGTTTATCATGTAAACTGTCGTAGATTTTAGATAGGAGTATTAAGACTAGGGTTGGTCCCTTCAGAATAGGTTGGAATGAGTGATAGTCACAGTGAGAGCTGGTGGAAAAAAAAACCACAATAGAATTTCCCACACGTGAGATGATAGAATGTGATAAAGAGGCTGTCTTTGAGAATCGAGATAATCTTCTCTCTCTCACCTATCTTCTACGACCGCTTTTAAAGGCGTCAGACAGTCTACACACAGATATATATATATATATATATATATATATATATATATATATATATATATATATATATATATAGATATATATAGATATATATATATATATATATATATATATATATATATATATATATATTAATATATCTCTATCTACTCACGGGCACGCACATACACGTGACGACAGGTAAACACACAGACGTGGGAATCTATCACAATGACTATACAGATAATTGGGATCGAGCTGACCAACGCACTGATTTAGTTCAAGAGAGAGATTTTTATTATTATCATCAAAAAAAATCTTCTCACAACACCAAAAATACATCAAGGAAAAACATATACAAATAGTCATAAAATTTAAGAAAAATGCTACAAGGATGATAGCCCCGTTATGATCTTAGCTCTAGGTTTAGCCCACAGCCCCGTTAAGAGAACCGATGGTGGCCCAAAGAGTTATAGATACGTAGGGTTTAGGCTAAGAGTTTTTCTTCTTTTCTCGTAAATGTATGCACAGAGTTGAATAATCTGATTTAGCCTAAGAAGTAAAGAAACTCTAGCAAATAGTAACAAATTCTGCAGGTTAAACAAAAAGAATTAAGACAGTAAATGGGTGACAATTTATAACTGTAAAATAACACTCTGATCTGCGTACACTCATTCATTCAGCCATGGCCATGCAGTTATACTCACAACTTTGCTCGCTGCCTTTGGGAACATACTCAATTCTAGGACCTTCACACAGACCCGAAAATGCAGTCCTTGACCAAGAAATCCCCAGTTCCAAAAGACGTACTAAACTCTCAGGGAACGATTCCTTGGGTGTTCTAATTTTTCGAATGTCTGATTAAGTCACATAAAATATTGTCCAGGCACGAAAGTTAGCAGAGCACAATGTCATTAGCTTTGGTTTCTAGAATTTAAGGAATGTCAGATCGGTGTCTACTTTCAGGAAGTTACTATATTTGGTCGAAACAGTACTAGTCAAAACTCTGTCGGAATGTTTCTGATCTTTGCTTGCCACAACGGGCTGAATTGTACTGAAGAGTTATTCTGGAAGAATTAATTCTGGCACGAAGGCCTCTTACTTCATTTAACTGTTACAGTTCAGGTAATGAAAGTGATTTGTTTCTTCCCAAATAATGTTCACGTACTAGAACGCTGGTAAAGTTGGGTACCACCGTTTCACTACATAAAAGAAAGAACACATATCAAATAATTTTACAATATGTACCCACTATAACTTACATTATTAAACCGCAAGTGTACTGCTTGACTTATCATTTAAATTTCCCGTAAAGTAAGTTATATCTTAAAAAAAAAAATCATCAATCCCCATGAATTTAGGAACACGTGCGTGTTCCGTCAACATCTCATGAGGTTTCTAGCATTTGTAAGTTAGCTTAGAAAAATATGATCTCGTCTGATTTCTTAGCAGTAAAATTAACTTCATTATAGCTACATTATTGTTTAGTAAGCTAAGATATAATTTATTCTGCTATCCACTGAAACACGTCACTAGAAAATAATACAGACTATAGATAAATTTGGCACTCTGCGCAAAATCTAACTAGTGAAATATGAAATAAGCGACTTAACACTTTATCATTTCACAAAATACTAGATATAATATATATTACCTCACACAGAACTACAGGTAGTCGCACAACTTAAGAATTATATGCTGAATATTTAAGGAAGTCTAGAAGTTCGACAAATTGCCGAAACAAACTGAGAAACTTCGCTAACAGCTATTCTGTTTCGAACAACCTGTCTACTGCGAATATAGGAGCGAGAATGAAATTAAAGTTTCAAACTCGGGCCAATATCTTAAAATCAGACAAAGGGCCCAAACTTATTTCGCCAAGCGAAATTATCTCCCCTACTCCCAACATTTACGTCAGCTTAACGCGTGACGTAACTGCCACCAGTGACCGAGAAATGCGCGTGACAGTTGCAAATCTCAGACAACCGTCTACAACTGCGTCGTACAGATGCCGGGTTTGACACCTTAAGCTAGTGACAGGTGAACAAAATGGTAGACCAAAAGTCTGCTCTATGTCCAGCGAAACGAATTTCTCACACCTCAGGCCCAGAATCTGGTCGGGCCGCGCTCTGACCGGGGAAAACTGCAGACGTATGTCTGGCGAGAACCGTATCTTCACAGCTATCTGCGCGACTGACATCTGATGCAATAAGGTTACTAGTCAGTATGAGAAAGAAAAACGATGATAGGAAAGAAATATATTTTTCGCAACGAATGATGCGAAAAATACAGGAAAAACAAGTACGGAAAAGTAATAAAATGAAAGGATTAGGGTGAGAGAATAGGAAGAAGATGTAGGTAATTTAATGATATAAAGACCCACGTGACATAAACCTGTTAAAGAAGTATCTGGACAGACCACTCCAGGAAAGCACCCCCTTACTGACCTTAGCTATCGCAACTCAAATGCAAAAGGAACCACTCACCTCACATGAATACCCATTACATCCTTGTGAAACAGCAGCACAGGTAAAAGTCAGTAAGCACCTGACTAAAAACCAGAGGGAGAGAGTTCAACAGGTTCTGGAGGAACATACAGATGTATTAACAGATAAACCAGGCCATACAAATTTGCTACAGTATGACATGAAACTGGTAGACTCAAACCCAATCTGTATGAGAGCCTATTCTATTCCGTTCGCGAAGGAGAAGGCATTGAAGGAAGAAATAGATTATTTGTTGAAGGAGGGGATTATTTCACACAGTGAATCATCTTTTAGCTCTAGTGTCGTTTTGTTGAGAAAACCGTCTGGGGAACACAGACTGTGCATAGATTACAGGAAACTGAATGCTGTCACAGAAGGACAAGTGGATCCATTACCAGACACAAAACAGTTATTTGCCAGACTGAACAAGGCAAAATACTTTTCAAAGGTGGATCTTAGTAAAGGCTATTACCAGATCCCAGTGAAGCCTGAAGTGAGACCTTATTTGGCTTTTAGCACTTCGGATGGACATTATGAATTCAACATGCTACCATTCGGACTGAAAAATGCTCCGAGTGTATTTTCAAGGATGATGCGCAAATTGTTGGATCCCCTGAATAACCCATGTATCACGAATTTCATGGATGATATTCTCGTCGCCACAGAGACATTTGAAGAACACATTGAAGCTCTAGAAATGTTATTTAATAGGCTTAGGGAGGCGAACTTAACTGCTAGGCCAACAAAATGTTGCATTGGATGCAAAGAGTTGGAATTCTTGGGACACACTGTATATCAGGGTAACATGACCCCTGATCCCAAGAACTTGGAAAAACTGCAGAGAGCACCTAGACCACAAACAAAAAAGGACGTGCGATCATTCGTGTCGTTATGCGGATTTTATCAAAAATATATCAAAGATTTTAACTCTATTTGTGCTCCTCTGACTGATCTGACTCGCAAGGGACTTCCAGATAAAATTATTTGGACTGCGCAAAGTGAATTAGCGTTCCAAGACTTAAAGGAAAAACTCACTAGCAAGCCTATTCTCAAACTGCCTGATTTGACACAGGACTTTGTCTTAAGAACCGATGCAAGTAATGTAGGACTCGGAGCAGCTTTGTTGCAACGATCATCTTCACCTGATGGGGAACTGAAACCAGTCGCTTATGCAAGCCGCAAATTGGATAAGGCGGAACAAGGATATCCCACAAGCGAAAAAGAATGTTTAGCGTTAATCTGGGCAATAAAGAAGTTTCAAATCTATCTGTATGGTAGGACTTTTGTGGTCGAGACGGATCATCAGCCTCTCGTATTCTTATCTCAGGCTAAGCATGAAAACGCAAGATTGCTGAGGTGGTCTTTATTGCTTCAACCTTATCAGTTTAGTATCCAATATATCCCAGGCAAATTGAATGTCGGTGCAGATTTCCTCAGTCGGCACCCCTGTGATCAAAATTAGAGTAATGGCAGGCGTGAGGAGAGATTTTATCTATGTGTATCACTGGTTTTAGAACTTGCCGTAGGCATGTTTTCAAGTGGGGAGATGTGTCATAAAATTAACCATGATACAACGTTAAAATATCTCCAATGATACAACGTAGGGATAAAAACTAATGCGTAAGCTACTAGAATACATGATCGCCCACACCGCGGGTCATCACCCGCCATGGAAATTAAATTGTTAGACTTGAAGGCAAACGTTACCCTTGGAACGGGATGAGAACGGAGATCAAAAGGAAAAATCTGACTGAAACGCGTGCTTGAAACTAGCAAGGCTAAAAGACGCAATTGGTGGGGAAAGGAGGAAAATTCACGTCCCCAAGTTGACACAAGGTAAAGAAATCGACAAAAGGGACCTTAGCTATTATACGCAACAGTCATTTCTTGGACGCTTTTGCGATAACTTAGTCCGTTTATTTGAATGCAGTGACGAACGCATTACAAAAGATGCTAGAAAATCTTTCGAAAAACCAACTAACCTTGAAAAGTAACTTTTTCTTAATAATAATGTTAGGAATATAAAACCTAGCTGGCCGGATGGCCCATCTTGAGCAGTGAAATAATATGCTTTCATTTATACAGACGGATAGATAATAAGAAAGATATTGACAAAAGACTGTGTTGTTCATATCAGCGAGCGTCTGCATTGAAACAAAAAATGTCCCTAATTTTCAAAAAAAACTGTAGCCTTGAGACTCAAGTGCTAAAATCTAGTTGGAATGAAAGAGACGGGATGGGATGGTGAACTGTGGCTAAAAATAACTTTAAAGGCAAAATTGTGTAGGGGAAGGCGGAGTTGGTTCAAAAAACAAGTGTGTTTTTTTGTGAAACGCAAGTAGAGACAGACGGACCAACAGACAATAATGCATACTTGACTGAGGTATGACTGAAATGACTTTTGGTAGGAGGTTTGAATTTGAAAAGGAAAAAAGGCGGTGATTGGCCATAGATGAATATATTATCGGCGCTCAGACGCGCATTTTTGCCATTCGTCATAAGTTGTCCTAGTAGACACAGTGAATTATTTAGTGGTGTAATTCCCAGAAGCTAATTGAAATATTTAGAGGGACGCCATTCTAAAGCCAGCAGCTCAGCTGAGTTTTGCTAGCAATTAACTGTGTTCTATATTCATAATTCTGGTAAGACTGAAAGTATTTCTTTGTATATTTTAATATTTGTTTAATGTTTCGAGTGATTTGATACTGCCATATCAAAATCTATCCCTTACAACAAGTAAGGATTCGCTCTAGACCCCCCGCCCCAGTTCAGGGTCTAGAGACAAATAAAATACATAAACTCCAGCAAGGATTATGAAAGACAGATCAAGTGTTGAGATCAGTGGAACATATCACCTATCCTATTCTATGGCAGGAAGCTAATGAACATATTTCAGAATATGTAGTCTGGGAGAACTTATCCTATGTGAAACCAACTTGGTAAGATGTGTTGTATGGTCAAAGAGATCTGACCCGTCTATGTGGTGTTGTTGTTGTGTGTAGTGTTGTGTCCAGAAATGGTTTAGAGGATGGAATTCTGACACATGACCAATACTTTATTGCAGAACTGTGAGTTTTTATTTGGCACCAATGTGGTGTCAAATGAGGTGTTGAATATTACAAGAGTGGACCCGTGCAGTTTATATTTTGGCAGAGCAGCCTGATATTGCCCCCAAGCACGGAGAGGTGGGGCCACCTGATTCCAGCACCAGAATTACTCATTCAAGATACGTGAGCGTCTGGACTGCTGAATACTCACCAACTTAATTTCTAACACACCAATTATAATATCATCAATAAATGGACAATGTGTAGTCGCCATAGACAGGGAGTGATGAGGCCACCCCAACAGCACATCCATTAAACGTTCTCCCAGAAAAATTACAACCATAAACAGTAGTAATATTAACTAGTCTTGGAAAATACATATGTACACTCCTTTCATTTATTATGCCATATATTCATGCATTTCATTAATAATTGCAAAACCTTTCATATGTTCTGACCAAAATAAAACCTTGGTTCAGAACAAATAAACTTAAAGAAAATTTATTATCAAAAATGTTACACAGCTTGAGTTAGTTCAGTGTGTCATAACATTTTATTAATATTATTAGAATTGTTAAATATCTGTGTGTGTGTATGTACACTACCACAACACATTACATATCATTACCCTAGAACTTTAACATTAGATAAAAAAAGATAGGTGTGAGGTCGTAGTGGTAGCAAGAAGGGCCTTCTGAAAATTCACAGCTACATTTATCTCAGGAGCCTTCACAGCTGACCTTATGCATCACATTAAGTAAGATCACAATCATACAATACCATCAAATCCACTACAGCGTGATAGGAAACAATGGCAAAGAAAACCTATCTGCTGTTGCCCTAAGACGCCATTAGGCGTAATGGCCACTGACTGCTTTGACGGTCTGTGGCTAAGGACGGAAGAAGAAGAAGAATATATATATATATATATATATATATATATATATATATATATATATATATATATATATATCTATATATATATATATATATATATATATATATATGACGAGACAAAGAAAGGATGTATATATTTGTGGCTAACTTCAAGCATAAAAGTGTATGCTATGTTAGCATATATGAGCATATATTTGTCTGTCTGCAGGGTTGCTACCCTGAAAAAAAAAACAAAAAAACCCTGTGTAAAGTACACGGTGTCAAATTACCTGTTACGTTTCCAGTATTGTTCCTCTCAACTTTAGTGTATGACAAGTTCTAGCGGCTGTCTACCCGAAGGTAAGATGAGAAATGACGCACGAGGTTAAGACGTAAATCTCTGGAATAACCTGGAATTTTCTGTGTTCTACTTCGACCTTACAGCGATGAGTTAACACTAGGAACATGAAACAGAAGCAAAGATTTGATTTAGTTTACAATGTTTATGGCTGTTTTCTCGGTTTTAAAAACAGGTTGGAAAAGGTTGTGGCTGGAGTGGAGGTTTTTGGCAAGAGGATATATGTTTTAGTTTGTGCGTATTATAGGTTGCTTTTACATGCCTGCTTATATACAAATGTGTTGGTGTTTGTGTATTTGTGGTTGAGTGTTTTGACGTCTGTATGTGGGTATGTTTGTGCGTGCGAGTGTGTGTATGTGTGGGAAAAGTTTTTGTTTGTACCTGTGTTTGTGTGCGTATCTGCGTGAACTTGTGTTATTTCTGTGTTTGTGTGACTGTGTGGGTGTGTGTTCGTGTCTGTGATTTATATGTACGTATATTTTTGTGTATGCACGTCTGTACAGGCGTGTGTGTGTCTGTGTGTGTGTGCACGTGTCACTGTAAACGTTTGTGTTCACGTCTATGTTTATGTGTGCAAGTCTTGTGAACGTGCATGTATGGCAGTGACAGCAATTTTTAAATTTTTGATTTTGAAGTCGAGTCATTTCGAATGGAACAGTATTAGAACTCTAGAGTTTTGGGTCGAATTTGAGTTTGAGCCACACATTTTTTTAAAAATTAGGTTTATTCTGTTAGACAGCAAACAATAGACTACACTAGATATACACAGTAGGGCAGGTTCTCGAAAATTAGACGTTTGTACTACCGCCCAGCCTATACAAGTTATTAGATTAATCCTCCAAAAAACAACAAACTTAATTTTTTTCTGTAACATTTTTTAATGAAACGAAATAAGCTTGATGTAATTTTCCCTAAATTAAATAATCATACTTGAATAATATTATTACACCATTAATTGATAACATCAAAAATGTTTAAATATGTTAATGGGGTAAAAAAAAATCTCAAACAGGTGCACTTTTGTGCATTTCTGTTTTTAACCAGAACATCAAACAGTAATGCATATTGCACGATGGGCGTACATTTGCTCAAAATAGCCACTGGATGCACAAAAACATTGACTGGAAATTTTTGCAAGCATACACATCAGAACAGAGAATACTGGGAGCGAAAGCGAAATGACCACGAAAAGGGAACAAATAAATAAATTTCAAATCAGCTCCTTGTAGAACGTGGCTTTGTGAAAAACAGTGGAAAAGAGTTCTAATCCTCGGGCCAAAGTAATTACCTCGGCTACCGGAAAAGTGACGGTATTGGATTCTTTGCCTTATTCAGTGGTGGAAGGTACATAATGTTACGAGTTGAAAGTATGTATCACCAGACCACAAGTTTTCAGTATTTTTATATGTGGACATGGGCCATAATATAACCGACGAACCGTTGAACGCAGCACGCCTCGCTAAAACGAGGCAAAGCTGCTTTAAAATAAAAATAGCTGCTTTATGGATTGTGACGTTAACGCATCCTGTTAGCGTTTTTGAAAACCACGAAATAAGCTTCGAAACTTGATTTGTTCGAGCCTTTCTTTTTTTTTCTTTTTTTTTTAACTCGAAAAGTTTCCAAGTGCAGGTAGTTATCTGTTTACGCGTGTTTCATTTACACGAATTTGAAACTGTCATGTTTGTTTTATTTATGTGCCAAACTCAAAATTACGCGGTCCGATATTTAGACATTTTCTACAGTATTTTATCTGCGCGCAAATTGGAGCACGAGAGCAACATAATCACAATGTGAATGTTTCTATGAGAGATCTTTGGAAGGCATTCACAATTACAGATTCACTTTCTCTAAACAAGACTACCTGGAATGCATGAAAAGTGGTGTGAAAAAAACTGTACCCTCAGTTCAGTCATGACTTTGAAGGGCGTTGATGACAATAGTAGGATCCCGTTACATGCCCATTGAGGCATATTGAGAATATGGTGTTAGGCCCATATTTTCTTGACCATCGGCACACAAGGAGTGATGTGGTCAGCATCACGCCGGCGGCCTTAACCTTCCCAGAGATGACAATAGTATCACAGCTAATAAAGAAGGTGTCAGAATGGCCTTTAGTTGGCTTACATGGTAAAAAAGGTAAAGGAACCCGTTACACGCCCATTAAGGCATATTGGGAATATGGTGTTAGGCCCATATTATCTTGACCGTCGGCACACGAGGGGTGATGTGGTCGGCATCACGCCGGCCGCCTTAACCTTCCCAGAGTTGCTCTGGTACCCATTTGGGGCTGGGTCGACCCAGGAGCCGTTTGTGACCTAAAAAATTCCCGCCTCATCTGGGGATCGAACCATAGACTACTGCTCTAGGAAGCCAGTGCACTAACCACTATGCTACCGCGGCTTGGCTTACATGGAGTTGACGGAAATGAAATTGTATATTTGGTTGAATATCAGAAAGTAGAAATTAGCAATGAAGAGTTGTTGGCGTTGGAGAACATCAACACGGGAAAAAGAAGAAAGACACAGCAACTTGCACCAGCCAAAATCAATCGCCAGGCCGCTAACTTACAATAAAACGATTAAAGGAGGCCTTCCAATTTCTTGAATCTGCCTTATGATCTTTCAAGAAGATGATCCTAACATAGACCGAAGCTTTATGGTCAGGAGGAAAATGATGGAAAGTGCTGCTCCATACCAAGAAATCCTACATAAGGTCGTACAGATAGGTTGTGAGTTAATATTGTCCCGTCCGAGTAGAGTGGATGGTGATAGATACGTGAGAAAAAGGTGTGAGAAATAGATTTCACGGGTGATAAGTTAAGGAACAAAATATGTCTATGGAATGAGTAAGTTTCTCTATTCCAGCCTATCTATACGACTATAATTTAGTACAAGACAACCTTGCCCTCCTCATACATATAAATATAAGTTTAACTATACACACACACAGCTATGTGACAACAAGACACACAAACGTGAAAAAACTACGGTTAATTGGGTATGGATCTGACCAACACACAAAGTTAAGCTTCTTTTGTTGTTTATTATCATTTAAACTTGACAACATCAAATATCTAAAGAAAGATCAAATAAAATCAGATTTACGTACATATGAAATAGCAGAATAAATGTGCCCTCCCCCTCTGGAGAAAAAAAAAGAACCCAAAAAGTTAATAACCCAAAGGTCGAAGGTTTGCACTATGTTACAGAGTAGACAGTAAAGTAAACAGGTTCCTACTATAGGCTACCCAGTAAAGTTAACAAGTTTAAGCAAAATCCAATGTTGGTAAAGTCCCTGAAACCAAGAAAAATATTCACTCTCTCTTTCATGCAGTGGCCAATCAATCATTCTTCCCTACTCTTGGTGATATCCGTTGGAAATACAATTATCCTGAATATAAAAAAAGTCAAGTTTAATTCCCAAATTGGCCCCAGTCCATCAGCTACAAATAAAGACTAGTGAGGTGATCGCCGAATCTGGTGTGGGTTTTTTTTTTCCTGGATGGACAAAATGTCACCGCCAATAGTTGATGTAGAAAAACGGGATCTTGGGGTTCACACTTAAAAGAGGAAAATACTTCCAGTATTGGGAAACCTCTGGTTGCTAAAAATGTTACATATGATGATGATTGATAATCCTATCGGACACTCTATGTTAGAGCGCCGATTCTGAAACAGCGTAAATTTCTGGATGCTTCGCTTGAATACGACTGTCAGAAGTCGGGAATAAGTTATTTTTTTCACACCCCAGTGGGCTGATAAAATCGAAAAATTATTGCTGGGTATGGTAAGTCCAGTTAAATTTACAAGTTAAAATGTTTCTCATGTATTGTTGGCAAATGCTTGCTCACCAATGAGATTGGTGACTGTCGTAAATTTAGATAGGTTTGAAAGTTATTTATGGTCCCGCCTGAGTAGAGTGGATGGTGATAAGTACGTGAGAAATAAACTTGTGAGAATAGATTTCACGAGTGAATAGTTAAAGGAGAAGATCTGTCTCTGGAATGAGAAGTTTCTCTAGTCCAGTCTATCTATACGATTATCTTTTAGTACAAGACAATCTTATACCTCCCTATATCTGTAAATATAAGTTTAACTACACACATACAACTTATGCTATGTGACAACAAGACACACAAACATGAAAAAACTATGGTAAATTGGGTATGGGTCTGATCAACACAATGGTACGTTCTTTTGTTGTTTATTATCATTTAAACTTTATGTGGTGGATTTGATGTTATAAGATGTTATTCCTATTGTACTGAATGAGGTCAGCTGTGAAGGTTCCTGATTATACTAAATGTTGGGTTGATTTATCAGAACACCTTTCTGCTACCACCTTACGACCTCAATCAGACTTATTCTTGACTAATATGTATGTTAGCTACGTCTATATGTCTAGGGTTATGAGTGTATGATGTATTGTAAGTACAAGTACTACAAACACATGTATTTACTAACACATATATATATCTATATGACTGAGTCAAGACTACAACCACAAACACACTGACACTCTAAGAAATATATCTTATAGAAGTCTGTGTTAAAAGTTTGGTAAAATGGTTATTTACAATTTATTTGGCCTGATCAGAATTTTCTGCATCAGGTCCAACAACCAAAATTGATATTATGAATGTATTTACAACAATTTAAATACTACCATGGATCTTCTGTCCATTCAATTTATAATACGACAATCAAAATATGTGTATCTAGGTTCACTAAGTTAATGACACTGGTAATTAATAGTATGGGTGGGGTACTGTCATCATTCCCTCTTTCTCTTGTAAATTTATCTTGAAAGTTTCTTGTCAACAATTTATTTTATGTTATTTCTATACAGAAATATAGTATTTTAGTGGATAAACTGAGTGCCGACATGTATGGCACTTATCTAGATAAATGATGTTGCTGTCATTTTCACAGGCTCTCTGGTATGACCACGCTGACAAGGTTCCTGGTGCAGTAACTAGACCTCAGGGTCCAAACAGTAGGTTACTTTAGTACACTGCAACAACGCCACCAGGGTTCTGGTACCCACACTTTACCAGAACAAAACCTCTGAAACAACGTTATGATTCTTAAAAACACATCTATATTCCCCTTCACATGTAATAATTTGCATAAAGAAAAAGGGTCAGATCTCTCTGACCACACCATACCACTCTGAGATGACAATGCATTACCAGTGCCCCTATTCTGTTCCCTAAGGGCTACAACGCCTCTGACACTTCAGCAATGATGATCTTCCATAGGATAACGTGGGTTAACTTTCCCACTGGCAACTGTGGAAATCATTTTCAGTTATGCAATACACATTAATTTACTGCTTTTACTGCTTTAACACAACACCACAGGTCCTGCATAACTCAGCTGGGGACTCTTTACTTAGTCGAAAACCTTCCCAATCGAGCAGTATCGCAGACACCAATTTTATTGTGATAACAAAATTAATAATTTCTTTCCTTACCACAATTCAAAGAAATATCACAAACGTACGTTGACTGGCTTTAGCATAAATAGTAGTTTAAGTTCAGCTTTGCCTTCTGTTCAGTCTGCCAATGGTTAATAACACACTTGGTACTGCTGAGAACAACGCAGCTTGCTTCTAACATATTTCTTTACAACTGGCGCTGAGCTGTAAACGCTTTTTGCCAATATGCCTAGACCGGCCCAATCACAGCGAGGGTCTAGCATTTCAATTTTCAAAAATTTAAAAAGAAAAACACTACTTCACACTTCTAGGAGTGATTTTTCTAAATATAGATTTTATCTTTTCTGCCCAACCAATACTCTCTGTCTACCCTCCTATACCCTCCAATCAGATTCGAATTACTCCTATGCCTCCTTTCAACTATCGTTCCCAATAACGTTACAGTTAACGATCAAGGACAACAGTCTGTTCGTCTAAGCGTTTTCAGTCAAATAGTATTTTCTCAATAACTTGGCTAATAATTGGACTACCCTTTATATTAAAATATATTTGTGCTCAGAATACACTAAGCTACACGAATATATAATTTTTATGACTATATTCATTTGCGTTTAGATTTTCAGTTTTATCACTGACAGTCGTTAATTATAACTTTTTACATAAGTCTACCATCTTGTCCCCCTCCTTCTGTCTCACTTTTTAATTTTTCAAATAAACCAACTTGTTTTTGTGACGTCACAACTACACTACGCGTCGAGAATTTAAACTGTCTGTGTGTGTATATCCGTTAGCTTTGCCCACAGCGTGTATATACTAGTTGTCTCGCGGGCAGAACGTCTCAAGCGAAGCCGGGTATTGGCGTGGCTGGTTAAGAATTGGCGTTAGTAATGTGTATTGTATCGTGTAACACTTCCAAAAAATGTAAGGATTACTACTAAATTTTGCATTAAAGTTGACAGAATACGTTAATTCGGATAGGTTTTTTGCGGCACACTTCCGCAAAATCGTTAATTATAAGGCTAGGCTGCAGAATGTATGCAGCAGATCTGGCAAAATGTTAAATGTTGGTAGTACGTTTTCGAAACCGAAACTAAAACGCGTGTTAGATTTTTACCGTGGGATCGTTCTATAGGCTTTAGCACTGCACAATTTTCAGCGCTATGCTGGCGTGTGAGAGGATCACCGTCAGACACAATAGGGCGGGTTTATTTATTATCATTTTATGACTAAAATCTTACTGAAATGAGCGATTATTCTCGCAGATTTTACTACACTTTACAACATCAAATATCTAAAGAAAGATCAAATAAAATAATCAGAATTTCATACATAGAAAAATAACAGAATACATGTGCCCTACCCCTTATTGAGAAAAAGAACCCAACAAGTTAATAACCCAAAAGGTCAACACTATGTTACAGAATAGACAGTAAAGAAAAGAACAAAGTTCCTACTAAATGCTTTCCAGTAAAGTAAACAATATTTAAGCAGAATCCAGATAATACAATTTTCCTGTAACAAAGAAAATATTCACTCTCTCTGACATACGTGGCCACTCAATCACGCTTACCCTATTCTTGGTGAAGAAATCTCTTGGACATACAATGCCTGAATATATATTGTTTTTCCAATGTTTTTATCTTCCAAATTGGACCCAGTCCCTCCTTTAATAATTAAATTTTATAAGGGGGACGCCTAATTTGGTGGTTGATTCCTGGGTAGACAAATGTCAATTCGAATAGTTAATGTAGCAAAACCGCGATCTTGTGTTCACAGTAAACAGTAGACAGTACTTCCAGTAGAGGGAAAACATCTGGTTGCTCAAAACTGTTTATTATGGTGATGATGGTAAATCCTATCGGCTGGCTCTGTGGTGAGTGCCGATTTTGAAACAGCGTAGCTTGCTGAATAAATCCGCTGATACGACTGTCAAAAGTCAGATAGTAATGTTATTTGTGGTACACCACAGTGAGCTGATACAATTGAACAAATATCTGGGTATTGATAAGTCCAGTTAACTTTACTATTTAAAATGTTAATTTGTCTCTTTGGCCAATCCTGTTCACAACTGAACTTGGAGACGCGTAAGCCAAGAAGAAGACACCATTAATCAATCAGGAAATGAAGAAAACGGACCAAAATAGACCGCTGGTCGCCCTTTGATCAGGTCTGCGAGGAATAAAGAACATTTATGAAAAAAATGCTACTATTCTATATAACTACATAGATGTACACGGAAGGGACAAGACGATCTCTTATCCTCTCCGTCAGTCCTGATTAGAGGTAAAATTCACACGGTGTCTCTAGCCTATTCTATCGCGCGTCGCTTAGCGAGTGCAAGTTTGGTTGAGGCATGCAGCCTTTCCCCTCTTGCCCCGGTCAACGATCAGCGTACAATGTCAATTATTAGTTAATTATCTATACGCGCACTTAACAAACATCGCCTGTCATTAATAGCTTTTAGATTGTCGGCGTCTGTGGGTCGTCATATAGTATTTAAATAACAGTCACTTACTAAAATTACACGAAATGAAATATAACGTGAATTCTATGGTCCACTTTCTTTCGCGCCTAGCATATTAATATCAGTCAGAGAAAGCGGGTGATGGAAATTACATTATAACTGCACATCTGGTTTAAAAAAATAGCTACGCGTTATTTATTTCACTAGTTCTAACAGCTAGAAAATCACAGTGAATTTAAGAAGATAAAACTTAGCACATTAAATCACGTAAATGCTAATTTCTATTACCACAAATCAGAAATGAAAATCCCCACGAAATGCTATTAACACATCTACCACAATGGTTCTAGACTACGTGTTTAAAAAGGTAAAAAAGGTAAAGGATCCCGTTACACGCTCACTGAGGCATATTGGGAATATTGTGTTAGACCCATATTTTCTTGACCGTCGGCACACTAGGGGTGATGTGGTCAGCATCACGCCGGCCGCCTTAACCTTCCCAGAGTTTCTCTGATACCCATTTGGGGCTGGGTCGACCCAGGAGCCGTTTGTGGCCTAAAAAAATCCCACCTCATCTGGGGATCGAACCATAGTCCACTGCGCTAGGAAGCCAGTGCACTAACCACTATGTGTTTAGACTATCCAAAATTCTGAGCAACAACTGATAACTGGTTTGGACAGCCACAGTTTATATACATTATTGTCTCTCTGATCTATAGATGACGTTACTTTTCACACTATATCGTATAGCAGAAAATCAGGAGAATACGTTTTCCAAGATAAAAGGTTTTTACGGTCTCTCTGTCGGCGTTGCTAATCGACAACAAAGACTTGGAACCGTGTAACGGTGTGGTAATGTGAGAGGTTATTGATGTTACTACACTAAGGGTAAACAAAGTGAGGTCCAGCTGTGTAAGTTCCCTGAGTCTAATTGATGATGATGATGTTCTCAGGGTCTCTATCCGCTACCTCTCTAAGATCTCACTCTGTGTAAAATAATCTCTGTGATGTTGTGTGGCAAGTGTCTAGGGTAATATATCTATTGTGATGTATGAACAATGTCAAACATAACTTTAACTCAATAAAAGTGAAGTAAGTAAGACTGTTGGTAAAGTTATATTAATATATTACAATTTTTTATTTTCCTGTACCTCAATTCTTTTGGGACATGAATGTTTTCAAATCAAGAAAATTTTATTTACAACATATAAATAAATAAAGAGGACCCTTTGTCCATAACTGGTATATTAAAGTGTCACTGTATGTGTATCCCACAGTCTGATTTAATATTTTCTATAACCAAGAGTCAATTAAGTGAGAGTCTTTTGGTATCATCACGCCCACATGAATTTATGTTCTGGTTGTGGAAATTGTTAAGATGAGATTTCATATGCCCATTTAAAGCTTGTCTGAGGTGCATGACTGTAGACTATGCAAGGTCAACACAAGAGTTGTCCTCTGACCACAGATGCAGCATGCAGCTTTACTGAGGCTTCAATGTATACAAGGTCTGCCTGTACTAGGTTTCCTGCCACCACCAAGTAATAGGCAATATAATCCTGAAAAAGAAGGATATTCCCTCCCTTTTATATGCTGGCTATAACAATTCCACAACTAATCAATCCTAAGATTTTCTGGGATCAGTCACGTGTGCGAACCATTTGCACCAGACCCTATTTTCTTTGACTTCACTCCGTCCTGTGTTTACATTCTTCTTCCCATATGGCTGCAACGCCCGTGTCACCTTAAGCTTTGATTGTCCTCCCTAAAATCAGCTGGGGTATACAATTTTCTTCTTGTGATCTGTTAAATCTTTTGTTCAACATCCTAGGTATGTTTTCATGTGTCATTAGAACACTGTTGCCCTGCAGAAGATTGCTAGTGGCCTCTGGACTTACAGTTGTAGGATTTTATGGCAATATTCAAACACAAATTAGTTTCACTTCCCTCTAAGTCTCCTTAGGCCTTCCTACTTAGGCTGTCGTAACCTCTTCCAATTGGCAATGTCGAACAACAAAATATGGCGCACAATCTGTGGCCAGTTACATGCCAATGAAATACTAATACTTATTTATCTTACCGCAAGTAAAGAATAATCACACAATCACAGGATTGACTAGCAGTAAATGGCTCAATTCCAGACTGCTGTGACGTCCAGGCGGCAAAGGCATTTGTCACCAACGCTTTGCATCTGCTCTCAACCTTTCTGTGCTTAAGTTTTTCTCAAATGGCGGACTTATTCAAGCAAGGTTAAAAGTTATCAATTCCAACCAGGCAATCAAAAGAAGCGTCAAAAAATTTAACTAATTTTGGACCATAAACATTGAGCGTTGTTCAGTGTGTTCGCTCGTCTGATTTTATATATATATTACATATCTCAATTATTTATAGACCGATTTTTAATATCAAAATTGATTATTAAACGGCCAGCTGTCCTCTATATACCCCTATAGGTTTCCTTTATTTATTTCTCCCCGTTTTTATCTGTGTAATTTTTAAGTAATTAATTGTACTTTTTCCCGAACTGAAAATATTAATAAAATAAATGTTTCTACGTCAAGATAGTTTTATTAATGGAAAATCTTTATGGTATTATGTTAATCAATATCAGCGCTACATTTCCAGATATCTCTTTCCTTTTAATTCTCTTTAGTTTTTGAGGAATAAATTATTTAATTTTTGGTAAAAACACATATTAGAAATTTTTCGCACTCCAACCAAAATTTTATCGTCACTATAAAACGAGGTAACAATCCGATTGGTTGTTAATTTTTACGCCGTTCGTTAATAAATATTAGCGGGTGTGTGTGTGTGTGGGTAGTAACCTTTTTAACTTGGTGTAGTAGACAAATTCAAATTATTTAGTCAAATTGTTGGCGGTTGATTTTACGGTGGCCTTGAGACAAATTTCAAATGCGGTAGTTATTAATAGATTTTAGGAGTACGTTAGTTAATTTTCAAGCGGGGAAATTTGAGCGGGGTGTCACACAGATTTACATTACTACTACGGGTTTCCTTTCGAGATTTTCCGTGTATTTGAAGATTAAATATTTGTCTCCCCCTGTATGTACGAACAGCAAAGGGTCCCTCGGGAAAATATTTTTGGCCGAGCGTCTCACTTCAAAAAGGCCGGTGTTATCCCACGTGCGTCTGTCTGATATCCGATGATTGACAGATCAGCTGGCGTGAGAAACTCAGGTAAACAAACCAGGTTCGCTCCCTGTTATGACTGGCAGGTCGCGGAAGTTGGTAAACTTTACGTTTGTTTACGTCTCAATTAAAAGAGGCGTGGATTAAAAATGAGTAAATGCAGGCAGAAAAATGCTTTTTACTAGCAAATCATAGAACGCTAACGGGATTTCAGGGCTGTCAGATACTGTAGCACCCGTGTGTTACCGGGGCCCGAAAGGGGAGCAAAGAATAGTAACACTGCACCCTACCACGCATGTCGTAAAAAGCGACTAAGGAGGGTATAGGCATGGGGCTGTTTACCCCATCCCGTAAAAACTTCGCACAGTGGGCTGATCACCTGCTTGCCAACCAATCTGATTACGGAAACAATGATAGATTGTTTGGTCTGTTTTTGTTCCACAAAGACGCCACCAGGCGTGGTGGAAACAGCGATAGATTGATCAATTTGTTGTTGCCCTAAGACGCCACTAGGCGTACTGGCCACATACTGCTTTGCCGGTTGATGGCTAAGGATGGAAGAAGAAGAAGAGAAGATACTGTAGGCTATATTTCCATTGTACGTCACAGTGACGCACAAGCCAAGAAAGACAACATTAACCAATCAGTAAAAGGAAAAAGACCAAAGAACCGCTGGACGCCCTTGATCAGGTCTGCTAGGAATATATAAGAAACATTTATGGAAAAATGCTACTATTCTATATAGCCATATATATGCACACAGGCGGGGACAAGACGATCTCTTATAAACTCCGTCAGTCCTGATTAAATTTAAAAGGCACACTGTGTCTTTAGCCTACCCTATCGCCCGTCGCTTAGCGAGTGTAGGTTGGATGAGTTATGCGACTCTTCCCCACCCCCTCCCTGCTCGCGGTTAACGATCAGCGTACAATGTGAATTATTATTTAATGATCTATATGCTCAGCCGGCGTGATACCGACCACATCACCCCTCGTGTGCCGACGGTCAAGATAATATGGGCCTAACACCATATTCCCAATATGCCTCAATGGGCGTGTAACGGGTTCCTTTACTTTTACCTATATGCTCACTTACACAAAGTATCGCCTGTCTTTAATAGCTATTAAGTTGTTGGCGTCTGATAGTTTAGTCGAATAATATTAAATAATAGGCACTTATAATAAATACGCACAAAAGAATAAAACTTTTAATTCTATTCTGTCACTATCAGTCGCACCTAGCATTTAAACCAGTCGGCTAACCGTCTCTTCTTGTGTGAGAAAGCGTGTGGTGAAAATTAACATTATAACTGAACCTCTGATATGAAATAGCTACGCGTTATTTTATTTCACTTGTTTTAACGCTAGAAATCTAAGTGAATTATAATGGTAAAAGCTTAACACTTTCAAACACGTAAGCACTAATTTCTATTACCAGAAAAATTAGAATGAAAATCCCCACGAATGCTATTAACACATTTTCCACAATGGTTCTAGAATTACGTACTTAGACTATCCAAAAATTCTGAGTGACAACTGATAGCAGGTTTAAGAAAACACAGTTTATGTATCATTATGTTTCTCTGATCTATTGATGATGTTATTTTTCGTACTATTGTGTGAGTAACGGAGAATCAGAACAGAGTTCCCCAGATAAAAGTTTACGGTCGGTCTTTCTCGGGCGTTCGACCGCCATCAAAAGACTTATATCCATAACGGGGTTCTCTAAGATTTTCTCTGTACGAATGCCCGCTTCTGAGATCAAAGAGCCCAGGGGGTTTCTGACTTCCCCTGAGTACGAACTTCAAAAGATTCTATGTTGTTCACGTGCGGTCTGTCACGTATCGTATGATTGACAGATAAGCTCGCGTGAGAACACTTAGGTAAACAAACCTGATTCGCTACCTGTTATGACTGGCAGGTCACGAAAGTTTGTAAACATTGCGTTAGCTCGTGTTCACAGAAAAAGAGGTGGGACGAAAAGTACGCTTGTGTATTCAAACGCAGGTAGAAAAAAATGCATGGTTTTGCTAGCAAATCATAGAACGCTACGAGATTACAAAAGACTGTCAGATTACTGTAGGCTCTCTTTCCATTATACGTCACACATAAGCAGAAAAAAAGTTATAAACTCAACTCTAGACACCTTCTTCGAGAAACAATTCAATGTTACATCACCTGCTGCTCATTGGGATGATTCATCACCCCACCCCTCGTTGAATTAGAAGTTGATGAAGATGAAGAAGATGGTAGTCCTGCCCCTGTAAATGTTGAACAATCTGTCAATGTTGTTTTCTGTACATGTACTTAATATGAATGGTATAGTCCGTTCGGAAATTCGTGCCCACACATTGAACGTTGTAACTTTGCAACCCCTTGACGGATGTTATTGAAATTTGCTACGTGCCCTACTGATATCAATGCAGTTATTAATATATTTTTTTGTCCTTACAAAACTCATGTCATGTTCGAATTTTCTTCTTTAAGTTATATAAAAAAACGCTTACCGCTGTCTGGGTTAATTTTTTTTTAGTTCTACAGGAAAAGTACAAGATCCGTTCAAAAAATGCGCACTTAATTTTTGTTGCAGCACAGCACAAGCAATGAAATGTGCTATTCAATATTTTTTTTTGTTTGAATTAGTGTAGTGACTACATGTCCGCACCAGTGCGCACCTATTGCACAAAGTCGCGAGTAATTATTTTAGCGGCGTATGCTAATTGCAATTAGTTGGCTGCAACGAAACAAAACGACACCAGCGTATAATATATTAATAAACTAAACTGCATAATTATAAAAAGCGCAATGAATCTGAAATGCAGATTTACCACTTTGCAGAAGGTAACTGTTATATTGTACAGGCATTTTCGGAGAGAGGCTAAGATGGGTTGTTTATACCACGACATCCAAAAACCAGGTAGGAGAACACGAAAGGCCCTGAGTGTGGATAGAAGATCTTTTCGACGTTGGATACAACAAGACAGTGATTGCACAAAGGCTGCGGTTAAGCAAGGAAGGAAGAAAAAATTGATGATTTTGACAAGGATGTCATTAGACGTTTGATTATGAAGATGTTTAATGCCAATCAACTTGTTACTCTCCGCATGATGAAAAGTCGGCTGCAAGCAGAATGCGATATTAACGTCTCAAAAACAACTCTTTGGCAACTTGTCAGAAGTGTCGGCTTCACTTTTAGAAAAACGTCAGGCGGAAGGAATTTTTTATGTGAAAAACCACATCTGGTTGCAGCTCGAAGCAAAAACCTTAGGCAGATTCGTGAGAGAAGGCAAGACGGCTATGATATAGTGTATTTGGACGAATCTTGGGTTAATGCTCATCATACGAACGAGAAAGAATGGCAATCTGTTGACGGAGACCATAGAAGGAAAATTCCCAGCAGCAAAGGTCAACGCATTATATTAGCACATGCTGGCAGCAGACAGAATGGGCTTGTCCGTGATGCAGAGCTTATTTTTCTATCAAAGTCTAAAGATGGTAGGGACTACCACAGTGAAATGAATGGGCAAATTTTTCGAGATTGGATAGTGAATACACTCCTCCCGACTCTTGATAGGACGTCTTGCCTGGTGATGGATAATGCGTCCTATCATAATGTTCTAGCGCAGGAGGATAAAGCTCCCACATCGGCAAGCACGAAAGACGAAATCAGGAGGTGGCTTGTGAATGAAAATATCTTCGCTGACAACAGCTATTTAAAACCAGAGTTGTTGCAGCTTGTGAGACAGAGGAATAAGACAAAAGTGTATCTAATTGATAAAATCATCCAAGACCAGGGTCATGTTTCTCTTCGACTCCCACCTTACCATTCTCACCTTAACCCAATAGAGCTGGTTTTGGCTAGAGTTAAAGGGCAAGTGGCCGCCCAGAACACCACTTTTTAAATGTGCGATGTTAAAGACATGACTCGTGAGGCCCTTTCACGAATAGACACAGAGTACTGGGCTAAATGTGAAGAACACGTGCTACAGGAAGAAGAAGATTACTGGCAGCGAGATGGCTTGCAGTTTATCCAACCAATAACTGTTGTGAACTTATTGGAGTCGTCCGATTCGGAATGAGGCACGTCGATCGCATTCCTTTGTTTGTGATAAACTAATTTCATATGCCAATCTATAATAACACTGTTGCTGTCATTTTTGACGGAGTCATCTGTCAAGTTATTTGCTTATGTTTTTATCATAAGAATAATTGTGTCTTTACCTGCGATGTCAGGTTGATTATGGGTTGTCTTCCCTTGTTTATTCATTGTGTTTGACCTTTAGGGTCAAAGGTAGACAGTTCTGGCGTATGCCCATAGGCAGGGTTTTTTAAGCGGGAGTTGAGTTAGACTTCCGGCAAGCCGTGAAGTGTCCTGGTTTCTGAAGGGACGAGAGTCCATTGTGTTTTTCGGGGAGAATCTTCGAAGTGACTGCGATGGCAGTTTTCCCCAGTGAATCTCTGTGCGTTGGAATGACAGCAGAGTTCCTTGTTATATTCTGTGGATTCGGTTACAGGTAATACCGACTTTTTCCATTACTATGCTTTCGGTGGCAGAACATGTTAGAAGATTGCCTAGTCTGTGAACTGCAGCTCACCGATCCTCCATTTCAGAACTTATATTTTGTGCTCGAGGTAGCCATCCAAGATTATTAGTCTTTATATTGTCCAGAAATCCAGTGACGAAGATATATTGTGGGAACCGCAGATTGGCGGTATTTATGTCTACAATAAGCATTACTGCAGGGTTGATGGTAACCTGCTTATCAGAAGTACACAGCTGACGTCAGAACGAGGACTGTAATTTCGGCTAATGTACTACAGCCTAATACAGTGCAATTGGCGGGGAATGCCAAGTTGCACCTATGTGTCAAAGTGATTAAGGTATCTGACGCGTTTAGTCAGTGATACCAGGGCGACGCCACGAACTGTCATTATTGAAGAACATTGTATTGACCATGCACGAATATTCAAATGTTTACCAGCTTGTTGAATGCCCAATGTATACCTATCGATTTCCGGTCAGCATGACCTTGTTACACTGACTGTTCCTGTTGATACCATGTGTGTTCTCGTCAATAAATGTTTTGAAACGTGCCTGCAGTGTCCAAGCATCCTTGACTACTGCATGTGAGTGTATGGGTTGCATGGTCTACATATATACGAGCCTAAACACATTCGCGCCTTCATTCGCACCCACACTCAGTTCATCATACGCTCGCACTACACACCTAACAACATGTATACTGTCTTGGGCCAGTGATCACCTCAACAAGAGAAAAAGACAGTTACATTTCTGGTGGCCAGTATGGGGACCGAACCCACGACATTCGCGTTATCAGCACGATATATATTGCTATATATATGTTTATGTTACTTCTACTGTTTTTGTGTATTTTTCTTGTGTTTCTCTGCGGGTTTTCGGTTGGTGGGTCTTACAGTAAATATGCCACTTAATCGAGGGTTACTGTAAGCGTTCTGTAGGGTTTGCAATTTTCTTAATTGAAATTTGCTAGCGACTTTTGTTGCTATTTTTTTTTTAGCTGTGACGACATGAGTTAGTGTTGTTTTCGTTATTTTTCCGTTCTTTGATTTTCGATTAGTTTTGTTTGTATCTTTTCTTCTCTCATTCCTTCCGTTTATTTCTTTACACCTTTTCGTTTATAACAGTGTTGCCATTTGTCTTGTTTATTTTTCGCGGTTATCATTACACATTTGTATAACATTTTTTTTTTACTTTTTGCTGTATTGTTTATTTGACTTCCGCGAACGTTTTCGGTCATTGTTCTGTATTGTTGTCTTTGTATTTATGATTGTACTACATTATTGTCATACACAGTCTACATACATACACTTGGTCATGTATTATTATTATTGATAAGGTATACTCTTCATATAGAGATTGTTAATAAAATATTATTATATGAGATATTTATACAAGTTCTTGGCCAAAAGACTTGTTGTCCACAAAGATTGAGACAAGGTGAAATACATATTCAAGTTCTTTATAAAAAAGACTTGTGCCCACAGTGATTGGGATATAAAGGTAATTTAGTTAATTTTTTCAGGTTTCTGATCTCATTAGACAGAATGTCTACATTGGATTTCTTCATCCAGCAAGGGTTAACCCTTGGTAAATCTGGTAAAGAATTGGAAGAATATTCATCTGCTCAATTCGCCATTGCATTGAAGTCAGAAGAAAAGAAACAAAAAGAGGAAATTAAATTGAAAGCAGAAGCTGAACAAAGGAGAGCAGAAGCTGAACTAAAGAAGCTAGATGCTGAGAATAGAAGATTAGAACTTGAAGAGAAAAGGTATCAAAGAGAAGCTGCTGCTGAGGAGAGAAAAGCTCAAGCTGCTGCTGAGGAGAGAAAAGCTCAAGCTGATGAAAGAAAATTCCAGATGGAAATGGAAGACAAAAAACTTCAAGCTCAAGCTGCTGGAGATTAGAGGAAAGCTCAAGCTGCTGCTGAGGAGAAAAAACTCCAACTTCAAGCTGCAGCTGAGGCTGAAATTAGAAAAATGGAACATGAGGAAAGAAAACAGAAAATGGAACTTGATGAAAGACTCGCAACTTTGGAGTTAGAGAAATTGAAATTGGCGAGTCCAGGTGCTCATCAAACAACTTCGAGTACGACAAAGGAGTTTGTAAGTAGGATCAAACTACCTCATTTCAATCCTTTAAAGGATGACGTAGCAGATTATCTAGATAGATTCCAATTTTTATGCGATACGCATAACATAAAAAAGGAAAAATATGTTGAACAACTGATGGAATTTTTTTACAGGTGACACAGTGACTACACTTATGACAATAGACGAACATGACAGGACTAATTATGATGTTGTCAGAGCAGCATTGCTAAAAAAAATACCAACTAAAAGAAGAAGACTATCGTCTTCGTTTTAGGACAATGTTGCCAGAAAATGGAGTAGATTTCTCTGATTTTGTTACAAAAATACGTCGTACATTTACACGATGGGTTGAGTTGTCTCAGACTGAGAAAACATATGAAGGTCTAATGGACTTATTATTGCGAGATAAGGTTTTGTCATCTGTTAATGATTCTTTTCTTGCATTCCTTCATGAGCGTAAGTGATGCGTGATGCCATATGATGATGAATGGCATCCGCATGTCTGGTTTTGTGTAGTGTGTAGATGTGTTCAGTCAAAACAATGTTCATGCAACAATAACAGGGCAATCCACATAGGACGTCAGTAAACTCACGACGTATAAAGTCAATGAGTCTTGAAACAGCCGTTGACGTTTTTCTTCATTATTTATTGTGGACGCCACAGTGACAAAATGGTTACGCAAATGTGTAGGCACATCAAACAGTCATTATCACAGCAACATTCAATACAGCAATAAACGGTAGACAGCATTACAATGATGAGTCAGATGCATGTTATATTTCAAAGTGCTGTAAATGTAGTCAGGTGAACAACTCCATCCTTTTCTATAACAGCCAGGAGATAACCAGATGTATGAGATCAGTTCACTCTCCTTAGTTTGACTTCAGCAAGACAGACACGTCTGCCGAAGTATAAATAATGTCCTCAAAAATATCCTCTAGATAATAAAGGTTTTCCAAACCTAGTTCATTTAACAAAGTAGCAAGTAATGGTCCTTGGTACCTGCATCAACCGATGCAGTACAATGCAGCGACATGTGAGCTGGGAAACATCTCGTGACGACGACTTTCGCAGACAGGCTATGAATCGAAATCGCTCACGACCCAAAATCAATAGAGTTAATGAAAAAGTCAATTTACCTTGCTTTCATGAAATACACAGAAATATCACGCCTCCCGACATGTGGGAAACACTAGAGGTATTATCTCGAATAAACGAAATATCCATTAAGAGGACTACACATCCCTGACAGAACAAAAATAGCGGAGATCCCCTCTTCAACGAGGCATCTCTTTCGCCATTCCAAATCGCTCACTCCCACTAGTGGTGGGCGGAAACCGATCGACAAAGAAGCAAGACAAGTCATGCGCAGTCCAGCGCAAAATGACCACAGCTCAAACTTAACTGCATTCGATACCAACGCGAGAAGACAAATGCTTACCGAGAAAAGTGACTATAAATTTCAAGCAGTTGTTGCCCTTGCGTTATAAAACAGATATTGAAATAAAACGATGTTGCGAGAATTTATCACGCAACATATCACCACCTCCTCCCGATAAAAAAAAATGTGGAACATATTTTTTTTTCAATATCAAAGAGCAAGCGATAAGCGGCTCAAAACGCACGAATTATGCGCTGATAATTAACTAAATTGCCAAACAATAGGCTAATTATAGAGTGTCTGGTGAGGATATACCTCAACAGAAAAATAAATATGTCTCAAAAAATATTCACATCGGGGAGGTGTCACCAACACACATCACGTTAGCATGTAAACACAATATACGTATGCAAGTTACTATAATCATCATTAAACAGCATACTCTAATATTGTCACAAATCTGATAGGAAAATTTAAATAGTACATTCTTTGACATGTAATGACATAAGTACATAGTAAAGTTAAACTACATGACGATCCAGGACATATGCTCTGGTATTCCGAGGGTAAGTACACAATCTAGAACTCGTAAGGTAAGTCCTCAGCTCAACAATGACATTCTGAGAAAGTACAAGCAATATAATGCTAATTAATAACTAATATGCTTCATAAGGTACAATACATTATTAATAATTGTGGCTGTTTACTAAACTAACGGCCCTTATATTAACTACTCAGTCCTCCTCTATCATCTTAAAAAACGAACAGAAGAAGATGACAACAAAGCACGATAGTGTGTACATATAAAGTAAGTACAGATGTGCTAATCTATTGTAGAAATATAGGTGTGTTATGACTCTGTAATATATAGGAATATAGGACAGAAGTATTAGTTGGAGTCATGTGGGCATCTAGACAAAATGTCAGCCATCACATTATCCGCACCACGGATAGCTCGTACCGTGAAGTGAAAAGGTTGAAGAGCTATAGCATATCGAGTGGATCTCGAACTCTTCAAATTCTTAGTCTGAATAGCTGTAAGAGCTTTCTGATCAGTCTCTAGAATGAAATGTGCGCCCAGGAGGAATCTTTGTAGCTTTAGAATTGACCAAACCATCGCTAACAACTCACGGTCTAAAACCGAGTAGTTCCTCTCTGCCGCATTTAGTTTTCTAGAAATGTACATAACAGGATGCAGAGTATTTGCATATTCTTGCATCAGTGCTGCTCCAATCCCAGTGGATGAAGCATCACTCCGAAGAACAAAAGTCCTATCAAGAGTAGGTAATCTTAAGATGGGAGGAGAAGAAAATATATTCTTGATTTGGTCTAGTGAAGATTGGCATTCTTCAGACCAACGGACCAGATTAGGCGAACCTTTCTTCAACAATGTTGATAGAGGTGCCATGATCGAAGATAAATTTGGAATAAATCTCCCATAAAATTGAATTAAACCTAAGAGACTCCTAACTTGTTTCTTCGTTTTAGGAACAGAGATGTTCAGTATTTTGGAAGTATTGTGGTCTTCTGTCTTCAAGAGACCATGACCAACACGATGACCCAGGAAAGAGATTTCACCAAAACCAACAAAAGCTTTAGAAGGTTTTGCTGTCAAATTATTCTCACGTAGAGTGGACAGTAAGTCATATAACCCTAAATAGTGATCTTCCCAGGTATCACTGAAGAGACAGATGTCATCTAAGTATGCGATGACATCCGAACGATGTGACAGAATTCGACGCATCATGCGAACGAAAGTGGCAGGGGCGTTCATGAGACCAAAAGGCATAACATTCCATTGAAATAGACCCCTAGGTGTAGAAAAAGCAGTAAGAGGTTTGGCATGCTCTGCTAAAGGCACTTGCCAATAACCTTTAGACAAGTCAAGTTTAGTGAAGAATCTAGAATTAGAAAGTCTAATCAGTAGATCTTCTAACAAAGGCATCGGTTCAGCGTCGAACTTTGTGACCTGATTCAATTTGCGATAATCAACGCAAATTCGTATGTTCTTATCCTTCTTCCGGACAATAACCATGGAAGAAGAATATGGTGAAGTCGATGGTTCAATTATATTTAATTGAATCATTTCATCCAATTCCTTTTCCACTTGCGACTGAAAGTGTATAGGAATAGGATACGGCCTAACCCTAATTGGATTATTGTCGGTAAGAATTATGTCATGTTCTATGACATCTGTGTGTCCAGGAATGTCAGTGAGAACATCCTGAAATGTTTGTAACATCGACGAGACTTGTCGATGTTCGTCACCAGAAAGATTAGGAGAAACAGAAACGTTTTTCCAAGATTCCGTGGAATGTAATGGAACCACTGGAAGGGGAAGGTTGACATCAGAGAAGGTAGCTTCCTCATCCTGAATGACAGACAGGGATGAATAATGACCGTGAGGTGCAGGAGCATCATCCGTTGCCTGGAAAATAGGCAGCAAATAGTCCGGACGTTCGTGAAATTCCGAAAGCATGTTTATGTGGAAAGTTTTATGCTTTCCATCAATATCGACCACATAGTCAACATCGGAAATCCGAGAGACTATTGCATACGGACCTTTCCATGCAATAAGAAGTCTATTTTCCCTACTGGGGAGTAGGACGAATGCTTTGTCACCTGGACAAAGTTGTCGTAGACATCTATTCTTGTTAGCAAACTGCCTTGCCTTCTCTTTAGCAATTTCTGATGAAGCAGTTGCTAGCTTACATGCCTCAATGATCTTTTGTCTAAGAGCAATGACATACTCATATGAGGATTGAGTTTCATCGCTAATATCATCGGCAGTGATGAGATCGTGTAATAAAGACATAGGGCCGCGTGGACGCGCGCCAAAGACAAGTTCGAAGGGAGAAAATCCTGTGTGTTCATTAGGGACTTCTCTATAGGCAAAGAGAGCCGCGGGTAAAACCCTGTCCCAATCTTGAGGATGATCTTCAGTTATCTTACCAAGCAAAGTCTTGAGCGTTCTATTCAGACGCTCAACTAACCCATTAGACATAGGATGGTAGATACTACTGAGAGATCGTTCAATATGTAAGGTAGACATTACCTGTGACATAGTGTCAGATATGAGTTGAGTGCCATGGTCTGACAATATTTCTCTGGGGAACCCCAAGCGAGAAAATATCAACCAAAGAGCATCTGCGATATCTGTAGTAGATATGCTCTTAAGAGGAATAGCCTCTGGCCAACGTGTGCACATATCGACACATGTAAGGATAAACTGATGTCCTCTGGCCGACTTGACCTTAAAAGGGCCAATAATATCTATGGCCATTTTCTGAAACGGCCGAATAGGAATGTCAGCAGCCTGGATAGGCGCAGCATGTCGTGGTCCTCTAGATTTGACCTCCTGACATACCTTGCATGATCGGCAGTAAATACGAATGTCCTTATTGACAAAAGGCCAAAAGAAAGCCGCAAGGACTCTCGACTTCGTACGGGCAAAACCCATATGTCCAGCACATTGCGAGTCATGAGCATGTTGTAATATTTGGACTCTCATGCTCTTGGGAACAAGAATTTGCGAATGTGCCGACGTAGTCGAATCTTGTACCATACGTACAAGTACGCCGTTTCTCATTGCAATCCAAGATTTTCTATTTGTATCCTGATTCGGATCACCTTTCTTCGCAAGAACGAAGAATTTTTTTAAAGAAGGATCTTCTTCTTGCAATTTTATGAAAGAGTCACGAGTGATTACTAAGTGACTATCTTGGCTATCAACTTCATTATCACTATTCAGTGAAGTTTCGGGTGTTTGTAGAGCTTGTGCTCTTGTAACTACTGCATTTGTAGCTTGCATGTTATTATCTTCCCAAGCAGCAATCTGCTGTGGGGTACACTCCCTAACTCCGTGAATACGACCAATAATAAGGTCCGCAATAGGATTAGGTAAGAGACAAGCATGCACATCTCCAGTAAAGAAAGGAGTGGCAATGCGAATTACAGCAGTAGGATATTTTTCTAGAGTGCCGCCAAATGTGACACATTTAATAACCCTTCCTGTAGCACAAGATGGATCTACAAGCGATTGTCTAACACCAATAGTGGTGCATCCGGAATCGAAAAGTAGTGAGACCGGAGTATCATTAACAAGACCCTTATGTAGAATTAAAGAACCCCTCCCGTCATGCGCAACAGCAGCAGGAAGAGCGGGAAGTGGGTGACCACAACTCAAAGTAGTTATGGTACCCGGTTCGAATAAAGTACTGCATTGGGGGCATTTGTTTGCTCTCTCAAAGTCAAAAGCAGAACCAGTGACAGCGTCAAAGTTTTTACTATCAACAACATGATTACAGGCTCCCTCAGTTTCCTGTTGTACAGCATTAGCCTGCTGATATCTCTTTTTTTTGTGTTGAGATCTACCCCGACTATTATTACCTCTGAAGTTATCAGAGTTATTATTATCTCTGCAGTTATTATTGTCTCTATTGTAATTGTTATCCTGGTTCGAATTCCAGTTTCCACGATTACTATCATGTTCACATTGATGCGAACATCTATTTGTTTGGTTCTGAGGTCTTCGGCAGGAATAACCTCTATTACCATATCCTCTTTTGAAATGCTTATAATTATTAGGGTGATAGTAACGAGTACTATCAGGTTGTCTCCAATTCTTCGAAGAAGAATCACCATGAAATTGATTTCCATGATTTTGACAGAAATTACCGCTACTCTTTCTATCAAAATTTTGTTGGGATCTACGAGCAAAGTTTTGACCATACGGAGCTGCCGAAGCAACTGGTAAACCTTCTTTCACCTTAGAGTTACCCATGGTTATGTGTGGGTGCGCAGTTACGTATTGGCAACAGAAATCTTCCATTTCTTTTATTGTTTTAGGTTTACGTTCATGAAGGAAAGCAAGGAAAGACTCATTGACAGACGACATGACTTTGTCTCTAAGTATTAAGTCCATAAGTCCTTCATAAGTTTTTTCCGTCTTAGATAGTTCAACCCATCGTGAGAAAGTAATGCGTATTCTTGCAATAAACTCGGAGAATTCAACTCCATTTTCAGGTAACATGTTTTTAAATTGTAGACGATAGCCGTCTTCGTTAAGCTGATATTTCTTTAACAAAGCGGCCCTGACAACCTCATAATTGTTCTTGTCAGGTTCATCCACCATATTTAATATACTTAGAGCTTTACCTGTCAGTATCCCTGATAACTGATAAACATATTTTGCTTTGTCTATGTTATGAGCTGTACATGCTTGTTCAAATCTGTCCAGATAGAACATTATGTCATCACTGGAAGGACTAAATGTTGGTAACTTAATCTTAAAAGTATCATTATTAGCCTTACCAGAAGATGAACCCTTGTTTGAATCATTACCATTACTCATGCTCGTCAATTTCAATTTTTCCAACTCTAAAGCTAAGACCTTTTCTTCATGTTCCATTTTTGCTTTCTCTTTCCTCTCATCAGACTCTCTCTGTAATCTTCTTTCCTCAGCCTGAGCCTCTTTTTGAAGTCTTTCATTTTCAGCTTCTTTTTCAAGTCTTTTATTTTCAGCCTCTTTTTCAAGTCTTTTATTCTCAGCCTCTTTTTGAAGTCTTTCAGCTTCTAGCTGTAGCTGGAGTTTTCTCTCCTCAGCTTCTGATTCCCTTTTTTGTTTTTCCATTTCCATTTGGAATCTTTTTTCATCCACCTGCATCTGCAGTTTCTTTTGTTCAGCTTCCATTGCTTTATCATATCGAGCAGTTGCAAATTCTTCTAACTTATCACCAGTCTTCCCAAGCAATTTACCCTGCTCAATAAAGTGCTCAAATGTAGACATGTTGTCTAACATATGAGTCCAAAACCTGAAATAATTAACTAATTTATTTCAAACCTAAGTGTAACAAGTCTTAATTAAGCACTTGTATATTCACATCACCTTATATTATCCCAGTCTCTGTGGGAAACAAGTCTCCAATCAAAGAACTTGTATATGAAATATCAGCACTCAATTCTTGATCATAAGTGCACTTCTCATTCAATAGTGCACGACACTATTCATCATTCATTTATCATCAGTGTAGTAGTAACAGTGCATTAGCATAGCCCATTAACTAATTACTATAACTGTAAACAATGACTATGTAAACACATGCAGAATGTAAACATTGAAAATGTAAACAATACAAACAATGTAAACAATAACAATGTAAACAATAACAAAGATCAGCAACAATACAAAAACTTTCGCAGAAATCAACTAAAAATAAAGCAGAAATTAATGAAATATCACAAAAAATGTGACGATATCTGCGATAGAATTAAACAAAATACATGACACCACAGTGTATAAACAAAAATGTTGTATGAAACTAAATTATAGACAAGAGTAGGCTAACAAATACAAACAAATCAAAACAAAACTAAAGAATGCGAAATAATAACGAAAACAATATTAAAACATGTCATCACAGCTAACATAAATAGCAACAGAAGTCGCTTAGCAAATTCCAGTATCGGAAATTTGCAAACCCTACAGAAAACGCTCACAATAGACGACCTCTATGACGTGGCATAATCTAACGGAGACACCACCCAACCGAGAACCCGCTGAAATATAAACATATAAATATACAAATAACATATAAACATATAACATATAGAATGAGATGATACACAGAAGACTCAGCAGAAGTATAAGGGCACAGTTTACATACAAACAGGCCACTTAACTTATAGGCTTCCAATCGTAGAACAGCAGAAAAACGGATGTCAATCAACGTCCTAAAGAGCGAAGCTCCAACGATGATGGCACATCTGAACTGCTTCCACTGCTAACACGATGGTACAAGAGCTTCTGAAATACTGTGTGTTGAGTTGTTTCGGCACTTGACCTTCTAATCCAAAAGTAAGTTGATGGAAATCGGTACTTGGCCTTCTTCAGAAAACAACCCGTTTCAACCGGCACTTGACCTTCTCAAAAAACGACAGCACTGGAACCTTGACAGCAGCAACTTGCTTGACTTGCGTAAAAGATAACAGCAGTCCGAGTTATCCGGCAACATGTAACAACGCCGGGTACTGTCAAATTCTTGTTTCCGTCAAAAAATTGAAATTTTGACTTTTACCGGGCAACGCCGAGTACTTTGAAAATTTTGAAGATGTTGACTGTATTGAAGAATGTTAATTTCTTGAAGGATGCTGATGAATTCTTGTTGAAAATGAAGTGGGTAAGGGACCCCGTGTTTGCTGGTACCAGAATCAAACCAGCTTATGGCCACCAAATGATGCGTGATGCCATATGATGATGGATGGCATCCGCATGTCTGGTTTTGTGTAGTGTGTAGATGTGTTCAGTCAAAACAATGTTCATGCAACAATAACAGGGCAATCCACATAGGACGTCAGTAAACTCACGACGTATAAAGTCAATGAGTCTTGAAACAGCCGTTGACGTTTTTCTTCATTATTTATTGTGGACGCCACAGTGACAAAATGGTTACGCAAATGTGTAGGCACATCAAACAGTCATTATCACAGCAACATTCAATACAGCAATAAACGGTAGACAGCATTACAATGATGAGTCAGATGCATGTTATATTTCAAAGTGCTGTAAATGTAGTCAGGTGAAAAACTCCATCCTTTTCTATAACAGCCAGGAGATAACCAGATGTATGAGATCAGTTCACTCTCCTTAGTTTGACTTCAGCAAGACAGACACGTCTGCCGAAGTATAAATAATGTCCTCAAAAATATCCTCTAGATAATAAAGGTTTTCCAAACCTAGTTCATTTAACAAAGTAGCAAGTAATGGTCCTTGGTACCTGCATCAACCGATGCAGTACAATGCAGCGACATGTGAGCTAGGAAAACATCTCGTGACGACGACTTTCGCAGACAGGCTATGAATCGAAATCGCTCACGACCCAAAATCAATAGAGTTAATGAAAATGTTAATTTACCTTGCTTTCATGAAATACACAGAAATATCACGCCTCCCGACATGTGGGAAACACTAGAGGTATTATCTCGAATAAACGAAATATCCATTAAGAGGACTACACATCCCTGACAGAACAAAAATAGCGGAGATCCCCTCTTCAACGAGGCATCTCTTTCGCCATTCCAAATCGCTCACTCCCACTAGTGGTGGGCGGAAACCGATCGACAAAGAAGCAAGACAAGTCATGCGCAGTCCAGCGCAAAACGACCACAGCTCAAACTTAACTGCATTCGATACCAACGCGAGAAGACAAATGCTTACCGAGAAAAGTGACTATAAATTTCAAGCAGTTGTTGCCCTTGCGTTATAAAACAGATATTGAAATAAAACGATGTTGCGAGAATTTATCACGCAACAGTAAGCCTAAAAACTTAAAAGATATGGAGGAATACTGTTGTCAGTATGCCACCGCGCATCCCCATGCTACAGTTAGCAATTCTAAAGTGAAAGAAGGGTTGCCAGCTGCTTCGGCAACACCATATGGCCATAATTTCAAAAAAAAAATTCAGGGTGCTCAACAAAACTGGAATAGGGGAAGTAATCAGAATTACACTCAGAAGCGGAGTAATCCAGCACATGATGGTTCTTCGTCTATGAATTGGAGACAAGATGGTAGTTCTCGTAATTTTAGTGGTAATAATTTGAGACACTTTCGCAAAGGCTATCCAAATAATAACTATTCGAACTTTCGAGGTAATCATTCTGGACGTCAAGATTATGACGATGGTGAATTTAGAAACCGGGATTAAAACCGGAATGATGATTACAATAGGCAATATGATAACAATTACAGGGTAAATGATAGTCGAAATAATTACAGGGGAAATGATAATCGAGGCAGACCTAGATTTAACAAAAAAAGACCTTTCCAACAGGCAAACTCTGCACAACAAGAGTTTGATGGAGCCTGTAATACAGTAAATGATAGTGGTAACTCTAGGGCTATCACTGGTTTTGCTTTCGATTTTGGGAGAGCAACTGAATGCCCCTGTTAAACTCTGTAGTTGTTAACTCATACTGGCTACTAGTTGATAAATCACGCTTTATTTGTTAAATGACGTGAATGTCCACCAGTTGATAAATGTGGATGTTGGGACTGGTGTAGTAAAGTGTAACGATTGTCAACTCATTAAACCCAGCACAGTTTTGGTCATACAGGTCATCTTGTCCTGGAACGTGATGAGGCTCCGACAAGAATGTGAGTGTAGACAATGAGTGTGTATATGAATGTCAGAACGCGAATGGTAGAATGATTCGATAGAGTTGACAGGTTGGTAGTACATCACTCATACTCACACTGTTCGAATTCAAGAAGTACTGGAACTACGGTGGTCTTTTTATAACATTTAATGGGACGCACACTTGGACAGTACGTGTATGGTTACAGGAACAAATGTCGACATAGACAGCATAATGTTGATCACAGGAATATCATCTTAAGTTAGCATTCATGCTTGGCAAATATCATAATGGAGCATTCGTAAATAAGCATTCAGAGTTCCATCATGTAAATCATCTGGCTTTACTGACTGGGCACGTCAGACCATAACCAATATATAGGAAGGCTCCTAGACTTAACCTCGTCTAGCGAATATCCCTTCACGTAAAGTTCAATATATATATTTTTCATAAAGATATAGGAATCCCAGACATGGGTTCTCACATGTAGCAGTGATCTCTTGGTTCATCGAGCGATAGTACAGGCATCCCTTTTTCTCACTCGATAAATACAAAGTATATGAATTTCAACATGGCTGTGCTTCTCTCGTGAGCTTCACTCACTATTGGATATAGACCAAAATTGGTCATTCGTTAAATGTCCTCATTTCTTCATAGCTTCTATCATAGAGGTAATTGAATAATATCATATAATCTAGTGCTGATACATAGGAATGTCATCTTCCTTTGAATAAATATTCTTTTCAAAAGTACCACTGTGCATCTGCTTATCGACAACGATGGCGAAGCCCAAGTTCATAATAAATTGTGGTTTTACCTTTCTATGCGAAATATAACTTTGCCATTCCTTGGCAAAAGAGAATAAACACTGGGGTAAAGTACATACAACATGTCTAAATGACTATCACTTTTCCCCATTTACTTATAGATCACTTTTTCGGCGATAAGCCAGCTACAACAAAATTCGACATCCCGACAGGATGACAGCCATGAATCACACCCCTTGCTAGCGATACTTCCGCTGCATAGCCTTTGACCTTTTCTAGCGACAACCAACATAGTTCGACTTAGAAATGTAAAGATATCCATATATAAGACAGACTCGTCCTACTCATACAAACACTACGTATAAATTCAGGCCATAGATATACTGAAGCAAGAACAATCTATTCCTACCCAGCCAAAGAATAAATCGCAGTAGGCCTAGACTCGTCCGCGGAGTCCGATCGAAGATGACGGAACTCCTTTCAAGGGAAGTAACTCAAAAATGACTTCTCCTTAAGCACTTAAAAAAGGAAATACTTTGTTTACAAAATATTTGCGAACATAATAAGTATATAAATGTATTATATTGCAAGATAGTAAAAATTGCACTTTACAGTCTTACCACACCTCCCGGGAAAAAAAAAAATAAAATTTTTTTTTAAATACATCTAGGAGCAACGTAGAATAGGCTCACAACGCAAGAATACTGCGCAGATGAAAATATCAGGAATAACTATAATTCCTAATATGACCGGTGAGAATATATCTCAAAATCTGAGAGAAATTGTTTCTCTACGAATAAATGTTTCCAGGAAGGTGTGATGTACGTATAATACAATTCTGGTAATTATACAATGCATACCAAAAATTCACACTATAATCTTAAATTTATGATTTATGAAGAAACAATCATCAAAGAACAGCGGTGAATAAACATCAATAAACCGCTAAGTAGCGATACCATCATTCTATTATTAAATTACAAATGTGTATCTTAGTAAAGAAACAAAAAATAACTGTTGTAAAGTTATACATATTAAAAAGATCCAATATTTAACAGTTAAGTGGCATCATGTGGGCATCTGGACAGAATGTCCGCCATCACATTTTCTGAACCACGGATAGCTCGTACCGAGAAATGAAAAGGTTGAAGAGCGATTGCGTATCGAGTTGATCTCGAGCTCTTCAAGTTCTTACTTTGGATAGCCGTAAGAGCTTTTTGGTCAGTTTCCACTACGAAATGCGCGCCCAGAAGGAATCTTTGGAGTTTGAGAATTGACCAAACCATTGCCAATAATTCACGGTCTAAAACCGAGTAATTCCTTTCTGCAGCATTAAGTTTTCTGGATATATACATTACAGGATGCAGAGTTCCAGAGTACTCTTGCATTAGTGCCGCTCCAATCCCAGTGGATGAAGCGTCACTACGAAGAACAAATGTCTTATCTGTTGTAGGTAACACTAAAATAGGTGGTGATGAAAACATAGTTTTGATCTTCTCTAGTGAAGATTGGCATTCATGAGACCAGTGAACCATGTTAGGCGACCCTTTCTTTAATAGTGTAGAGAGAGGTGCCATGATAGAGGACAGATTCGGAATGAAACGTCCATAAAATTGTATGAGACCTAAAAGACTTCGCACTTGCTTTTTAGTCCTAGGGATAGAGATGTTAAGTATCTTAGTGATATTATGGTCTTCTGTCTTCAAGAAACCGTGACCTACTCGATGGCCTAAGAAAGCAATTTCGCTAAAGCCAATACAAGCTTTAGATGGTTTTGCTGTCAGGTTATACTCACGCAGAGTTGATAATAATTCAACTAACCCTGAATAGTGATCTTCCCAAGTATCGCTGAAAAGACAGATGTCGTCTAGATAAGCAATGACATCTGACCGATACGATAGGATTCGACGCATCATGCGTACAAATGTAGCTGGTGCGTTCATAAGGCCGAAAGGCATAAAATTCCATTGGAAAAGGCCTCTGGGAGTAGAGAAAGCGGTAAGAGGTTTGGCGCGTTCGGATAATGGAACTTGCCAATATCCTTTAGACAAATCAAGTTTAGTGAAAAAATGCGATTTAGAAAGACGAGTAAGTAGCTCTTCTAGTAAAGGCATAGGTTCAGCATCGAACTTCGTAACTTGATTCAATTTGCGATAGTCAACGCAAAGACGTATGTTATTGTCTTTTTTTCGAACAATAACCATCGGCGAAGAATATGCAGAAGTGGATGGTTCGATTATTTGTAAATCTATCATTTCATCCAACTCCTTTTCAACCTGTGTTTGGAAATGTATAGGGATAGGATAAGGTCTAACCCTAATTGGAGTATGTTCAGTTAGAACAATGTCATGCTCAATGACATGAGTTTGTCCAGGGATGTCAGTGAGGACATCCTGAAATGTTTGTAACATAGACGAAACTTGTCGCCGTTCTCCTAGAGACAAATCAGGAGAAACAGTAACGTCTTTCCATGATTCACTAGAATGAAGTGGGATCATTGGAAGCGGAAGATTAACATCCGAAAAACTTGTTTCCTCATCCTGTATTACAGACAGTGATGAGTAATGACCATGTTTGACATGAGAATCGTCCGTTGCCTGGAAAATAGGCTGTAGATAGTCAGGACGTTCATGGAACTCCGTAAGCATATTGATGTGGAAGGTTTTATGCTTCCCGTTAATATCGACGATGTAGTCAACATCTGAAATTTTCGATATTATATCGTACGGACCTTTCCAACTAATAAGGAGTCTATTTTCACGACAAGGTAGCAAAACAAATGCTTTGTCACCAGGACAAAGTTGTCGTAAAGTTCTCTTCTTATTAGCAAATTGTCTTGCCTTCTGCTTAGCAAATTCAGAAGAGGACGTTGCCAATTTGCATGCTTCGATAATCTTTTGTCTCAGCGCGATGACATACTCGTAAGAAGATTTTGTGTCATCGTCAATATTGTCAGCTGTTATAAGATCATGCAGCAAAGACATTGGGCCGCGCGGTCGCGCGCCAAAGACAAGTTCAAAGGGAGAAAACCCTGTATGTTCATTGGGGACCTCTCTGTACGCGAAGAGGGCCGCGGGTAAAACCCTATCCCAATCTTGAGGATGATCCTCAGTTATCTTCCCTAATAAGTTCTTAAGTGTTCTATTTAGTCGCTCGACCATCCCATTGGACATAGGATGATAGATGCTACTCAAAGATCTCTCTATCTGTAGAGTAGACATTACTTGAGACATGGTATCCGATATCAGTTGGGTGCCATGATCTGATAATATTTCTCCGGGGAATCCCAGCCGAGAAAATATAAGCCAAAGAGCATCTGCAATGTCAGCGGTAGTAATGCTCTTTAGAGGGATAGCCTCTGGCCAACGTGTGCACATGTCTACACACGTTAAGATAAACTGATGTCCTCTAGCAGATTTGATCTTGAATGGACCAATGATGTCTATCGCCATTTTCTGGAATGGACGAATAGGAATATCTGCAGCCTGAATAGGCGCAGCATGACGAGGACCTTTGGATTTGACTTCTTGACATACTTTACAGGATCGACAATAGATCCGTATGTCCTTGTTCACAAAAGGCCAAAAGAAAGCCGCAAGAACTCTTGACTTTGTACGGGAAAAACCCATGTGACCAGCACACTGAGAGTCGTGTGCATGTTGTAAGATCTTAACTCTCAAATTCTTGGGTACAAGAATCTGAGAATGACTTGACTTAGTGGAGTCTTGCACCATACGTACAAGTACGCCATTCTTCATTGTAATCCAAGATTTACAATTTGAATCTTTATTCGGATCACCTTTCGTTACAAGAGTGAAGAATTTCTTAAGAGTCGGATCTTCTTCTTGTTGTTTTATAAACGAGTCACGAGAAATTACCAAGGGATCATCTTGGTTATGCACTTCATTATCTTCAACAGATGAAGTTTCAGGCATATTGAGAGCTTGAGCTCTAGTGACTACCGCATTAGCAGATTGCATATTTTGATTTTCCCAAACGGAAATTTGCTCCGGAGTGCATTCTTTGACTCCGTGAATGCGACCGATGATAAGATCAGCGATCGGATTCGGCAAAAGACATGCGTGTACATCTCCTGTGAAGAAAGGAGTAGCAATCCTAATGATAGCGGTAGAGTATTTCTCTATGGTGCCGCCAAATGTTACGCATTTGACTACTTTGCCTGTAGAATGAGAAGGATCTATGAGTGACTGCCTAACCCCAATAGTTGTGCATCCAGAATCAAAAAGTACTGAGACTGGATTGTCATTTACTAAACCTTTGTGTAAGACAAGAGAACCTCTCCCATCATGCGCGATTGACGCAGGAAGAGCGGGAAGAGGATGCCCACAGCTTAAAGTAGACACTGTGGTTGGCTCAAATAATGTTTTGCATTGGGGGCACTGAGATGCTCTCCCAAAATCAAAAGCGGCACATGCCATATTATTAGAGTCATCATTATCTTTATTTTGTTTATAGGCTTCGTGGGACTCTTGCTGTGCAGAGTTCGCCTGGTAATGAGCTTTATGTTTTTTGAATTGTGCTCTACCTCTGTTATTATTGCCTCTGTACTTATCATTGTTTCCACTATTATAACCCCTACTCGGGTTTGAATCATAGCTCCTTTGGTTACTATCATCATATTCATTATAATGAGTATCTCGGTAATTATGATCTTGTTGTCTCCATGAAGGAAAACTTGGATAGTTTCTAGAATGACTTCCTTTGCGAAAGTTCCTGTAATTATGACCACCCCTGAATCGAGGGCTGTCAGCTCTTCTCCAGGTATTCGAAGAAGAACCCTGAAATGATTGGTTACCTTGGTTCTGATAACTGTAATAGTTACCTTTTTTATTAAACCTATTTTGAGGTCCTTGGAATTTGTGAGAGTGATTAGGGTTGTATGGTGTTGCAGAAGCAACTGGCATACCTTCTTTAACCTTACTGTTGCTAATAGCTACGTCCGGATGTGCAGTGACGTATTGGGTACAATACTGTTCCATTTCTTTTAGAGACTTAGGTTTACGCTCATGTAAGAATTCGAGGAAAGGTTTATTTATACTTGACATAATCTTGTCTCTGAGTATCAAGTCCATAAGGGCTTCATAAGTCTTTTCTGTTTTGGATAGCTCAATCCAACGATCAAATGTAAGACGTGTCCTTGCAATGAATTCTGAGAATTCTACACCTGCCTCAGGCACCATTGTCTTAAACAACTTCCGATAACCCTCTTCAGACAACTGATACTTCTTTAATAAGGCTGCCCTAATAACATCATAGTTATCTTTGTCAGCCTCTTCAACCAAACTTAAACTAGTCAGAGAATCACCTTTCAGATTTTCTGATAACTGGTTAGCATATTGTGATTTGTCCACATTATGGGCTCGACACGAGCGTTCAAATCTATTTAGCCAGAATGTTATGTCATCACTGGAAGGGTTGAACGCTGGTACCTTGACCTTGTAAGTAAAGGGTTTACCATTACCACCAGATGCTTGATTAACATTACTTATGTTTGTTAACTTTAACTTTTCTAACTCAAATGCTAAAAGTTCTTTTTTGTGTTCATGTTCTCTTTTTTTCTCTTCTGCAGCAGCTTCATCTTTTCTTTTCTCTTTTTCCATTTCCATCTGGAATCTTTTTTCATCAGTCTGTATCTGCAATTTCTTTTGTTCATACTCTCTTTGTAATTTTTTTTCCTCAGCTGCTAATTTTTTTTCTTCAATCAATGCTTTTCTTTCTTCAGCAGCAGCAGCAAGTTTTCTCTCTTCTGCAGCTAATGCTTTGTCATATTGAGCAACTGCCTTGTGTGATAAAATAATCTAATGTAGACATCTTGTCTAATAAGATCAGTAATTTGCAAAAGTAAATAAATTCACTTTCTTAGTCTTAATCAAAGACCTTGTATGATAACTTTTTAACCTGTGGAAAATAGTACTTAACTATCCCAATCACTGTGGGAAACAAGCCTTACAAAGGTCTTGTATAAATCCTTATATAATAACAGCTATAAGTTGCTGGTTCACTCTATAATATAAGTGCAGTGCACCAGAAATAGTGTTTTATATCATCAACTGTGTACCTTTAGTAATAGCTATTAACTATCAGTTGATTCTTGTACATCAATTTATATGATCAACTATATTTTAAATAGTGTATGTCGATCAGGCACAAAACAAAACAGTTATACAGAAGAACATGAAAACATTTGCGGAAATGAAATAAATCAAATGGGAAAAACAATAAAAGATAAACCGCAAGAGGATAACAAATACAAATAACGCCACAGTATATAAATATAAATTGAGAATAGAACTGAAAGATAGAATAGGGTAGACCAACAAATTACAAACAAATCAAAACAAACTAAAGAACAGAGGAATATTACAAAAACAACAATGAGTACAGTCTTCACAGCTAACACTAATAGCAACAGCTGTCGCAGCAAATTTTCAATCAAGAAAATTGCACCTATAGAAACGCACACATCAGACCCTCTATTACGTGGGATACTCTGTTGTGTGACACCGCCCAACCAAAACAACAACCCGCTGGATACAAACAAATATCACATATAAATATTTAAACATAAATACATAAATGCATAAATAGTATGGCAATATGATGTAAATAGAGTGTTGCAGAAAGAATGTGTTGTAAAGAAGGCTCAGTTACACTGCCTAATAGTACAGTACTGTGGTACTTTATTAAACAAATACTTCTGGTCTAATTATTTTAAATTCAACACAGAAATAGAAGCTCCATCGTTGATGTGAATGATAACAATCGATGTAGGACTTCTCAGTTCAATAACATTTCCTTTCGCAAACACTGTCAAATATTCTCCAGTCCTGATGTGTAATGTTCTATGTTTCAACCAAGCTTGCTGTGTAACACTGTCAGTTGTATGGCAAATGTCCAACGAACCAAATGTCAACAAACGCTGACCTAGTTACTGCATACTGTCGACAGGACAGGTCACGCTGACATCACTGTAGAGTTGTACTGTTGATGTATTTGTGTGTCGTAACAGACCCCAAGGAACGTCTGGTCTCAGTAGTTTACTTCTCAATATGGTCACTGTGCAGGTTGACCCAGGAAGCTGGCACACCAGTTGTTAAACTCTGTAGTTGTTAACTCATACTGGCTACTAGTTGTTAAATCACGCTTTATTTGTTAAATGACGTGAATGTCCACCAGTTGATAAATGTAGATGTTGGGACTGGTGTAGTAAAGTGTAACGATTGTCAACTCATTAAACCCAGCACAGTTTTGGTCATACAGGTCATCTTGTCCTGGAACGTGATGAGGCTCCGACAAGAATGTGAGTGTAGACAATGAGTGTGTATATGAATGTCAGAACGCGAATGGTAGAATGATTCGATAGAGTTGACAGGTTGGTAGTACATCACTCATACTCACACTGTTCGAATTCAAGAAGTACTGGAACTACGGTGGTCTTTTTATAACATTTAATGGGACGCACACTTGGACAGTACGTGTATGGTTACAGGAACAAATGTCGACATAGACAGCATAATGTTGATCACAGGAATATCATCTTAAGTTAGCATTCATGCTTGGCAAATATCATAATGGAGCATTCGTAAATAAGCATTCAGAGTTCCATCATGTAAATCATCTGGCTTTACTGACTGGGCACGTCAGACCATAACCAATATATAGGAAGGCTCCTAGACCTAACCTCGTCTAGCGAATATCCCTTCACGTAAAGTTCAATATATATATTTTTCATAAAGATATAGGAATCCCAGACATGGGTTCTCACATGTAGCAGTGATCTCTTGGTTCATCGAGCGATAGTACAGGCATCCCTTTTTCTCACTCGATAAATACAAAGTATATGAATTTCAACATGGCTGTGCTTCTCTCGTGAGCTTCACTCACTATTGGATACAGACCAAAATTGGTCATTCGTTAAATGTCCTCATTTCTTCATAGCTTCTATCATAGAGGTAATTGAATAATATCATATAATCTAGTGCTGATACATAGGAATGTCATCTTCCTTTGAATAAATATTCTTTTCAAAAGTACCACTGTGCATCTGCTTATCGACAACGATGGCGAAGCCCAAGTTCATAATAAATTGTGGTTTTACCTTTCTATGCGAAATATAACTTTGCCATTCCTTGGCAAAAGAGAATAAACACTGGGGTAAAGTACATACAACATGTCTAAATGACTATCACTTTTCCCCATTTACTTATAGATCACTTTTTCGGCGATAAGCCGGCTACAACAAAATTCGACATCCCGACAGGATGACAGCCATGAATCACACCCCTTGCTAGCGATACTTCCGCTGCATAGCCTTTGACCTTTTCTAGCGACAACCAACATAGTTCGACTTAGAAATGTAAAGATATCCATATATAAGACAGACTCGTCCTACTCATACAAACACTACGTATAAATTCAGGCCATAGATATACTGAAGCAAGAACAATCTATTCCTACCCAGCCAAAGAATAAATCGCAGTAGGCCTAGACTCGTCCGCAGAGTCCGATCGAAGATGACGGAACTCCTTTCAAGGGAAGTAACTCAAAAATGACTTCTCCTTAAGCACTTAAAAAAGGAAATACTTTGTTTACAAAATATTTGCGAACATAATAAGTATATAAATGTATTATATTGCAAGATAGTAAAGATTGCACTTTACAGCCCCCAATGCTTAACATTGTTCGACTCATCGACTGTATCTACTCTAAGTTGTGGTCACCCTTTTCCTGCTCTACCTGCTACAGTTGCGCATGATGGGAGAGGATCTCTCATCTTACATAAAGGTCTAATAAATGATAGGCTGGTCTCAGTACTTTTCGATTCGGGATGTACTACCGTCGGGGTTAGGGAGTCTTTGATAGATCCTTGCTGTGCCACTGGAAAAACAATCAAATGTGTTACATTTGGTGGTACTATGGAAAGTTATCCTACTGCTATTATTAGGATTGACACTCCCTTCTTCAAAGGAGATGTCCATGCATGTCTCCTTCCTAATCCTATTGCGGATCTTATAATCGGTCGTATTCATGGGGTTAAGGAATGCACCCCGCAACAAATTTCTAGTTGGGAAGAACGAAACATTCAAGCGGTCAATGCAGTGGTGACAAGAGCTCAAGCTCTTAATCCCCCAACTTCATCGGATAATAGTAATGAAGTTGATAGCCAAGACGAGCACTTGGTGATTTCCCATGACTCGTTTGTTAAACGTCAAGAAGAGGATCCTTCTTTGAAGAAATTCTTCCTTCTTGCAAAGAAAGGGGATCCCAATCAAAATACGAATCACAAATCGTATATTACTATGAAGAATGGTATATTGGTACGAATGGTACAACACTCGGACAAGTCTATGCACTCGCAAATTCTTGTGCCTAAGTGTATGAGAGCCTTAATTCTTCAGCATGCACACGATTCTCAGTGTGCTGGACACATGGGTTTTTCCAGAACTAAAACTAGAGTCCTTGCGTCCTTCTTTTGGCCATTCGTGAATAAAGACATCCGAATTTATTGCCGATCTTGCAAAATTTGTCAAGAGGTCAAGTCTAGAGGTCCGAGACATGCTGCTCCTATTCAGGCTGCAGATATTCCGATTCGGCCGTTTCAGAAAATGGCTATAGACATCATTGGTCCGTTCAAAATTAAGTCAGCCAGAGGACACCAATTTATCCTCACTTGCGTGGACATGTGCACGCGTTGGCCAGAGGCTATTCCTCTGAAGAGCATATCAACTGTCGATATCGCTGATGCTCTTTGGCTCGTATTTTCTCGTCTGGGATTCCCCGGAGAAATACTGTCGGATCACGGCACTCAGTTAATTTCGGACGTTATGTCTCAGGTAATGGCTACGCTAGACATTAAAAGGTCTCTCAGTAGTATTTATCATCCAATGTCCAATGGATTGGTAGAACGTCTTAACAGGACACTAAAGAACTTACTTGGCAAGATAACGGAGGATCATCCTGAAGATTGGGACAGGGTTTTACCTGCAGTCCTCTTTGCCTATAGAGAGGTTCCCAACGAGCATACAGGGTTTTCTCCTTTCGAACTTGTCTTTGGCGCGCAACCGCGCGGTCCGATGTCCTTGTTACACGATTTGATAACTTCCGATAATATTGACGATGATACACAATCGTCATATGAATATGTCATAGCTCTTAGAGAAAAGATTATCGAATCGTGCAGGTTAGCAACTTCATCTTCCGAATTTGCGAAAGAAAAAGCTAGGCGATTTGCTAACAAGAAAAGACGCCTACGTCAACTTTGTCCTGGAGACAAAGCATATGTCTTACTGCCCTCAAGAGAGAATAGACTTCTCATTTCATGGAAGGGTCCATACACTATAGTCTCGAAAATTTCCGATGTCGACTATATTGTCGATGTGGATGGAAGGCATAAAACCTTCCATATAAATATGCTAACAGAGTTTATTGAACGTCCAGACTATTTGCAGCCTATTTTCCAGGCGACGGACGACTCTCCAGTCCAACATGGTCACATCTCATCCCTGTCCGTTATACAGGATGAGGAAACTATTTTTTCTGACGTTAACTTACCTCTTCCTGCGATTCCACTTCTACGGAATCATGGAAAAACGTTACAATCTCTTCGAACTTGTCTTTTGAGGAGCAACGTCAAGTATCCTCTACGCTACAATCATATCAGGATGTCCTTACCGACATTCCTGGACACACAGATGTCATAGAACATGACATCATACTTACTGATCGTAATCCGATCAGAGTAAGACCATACCCAATACCTATTCATTTTCAAGCACAAGTCGAGAAAGAATTGGATGAAATGATTCAACTACAAATAATTGAACCATCCACTTCAGCTTATTCTTCGTCGATAGTTATTGTTCGAAAGAAAGACAATAACATACGTCTTTGCGTTGATTATCGCAAATTAAATCAAGTTACGAAGTTCGATGCTGAACCTATGCCTTTATTAGATGATCTACTTATTAGACTTTCTAAAGCTAAATTCTTTACTAAACTAGACTTGTCGAAAGGTTATTGGCAAGTCCCACTGACGGAACACGCCAAACCTCTCACTGCTTTTTCGACACCTAGGGGTTTGTTTCAATGGAATTTTATGCCTTTCGGGCTTATGAACGCCCCAGCGACTTTCGTACGCATGATGCGACGAATTCTATCAGATCGTGCAGATGTCATTGCATATTTAGACGACATCTGTCTTTTCAGCGATACTTGGGAAGAACACTATTTGGGTCTAAAGGAATTGCTATCTACTCTACGTGAGCATAGTTTGACTGCAAAACCCTCTAAAGCTTTTGTTGGGTTTAGTGAAATTTCCTTCCTAGGTCATCGAGTTGGTCATGGTCTGTTGAAGACAGAGGACCAAAACATTTCGAAGATATTAAATATCTCGGTTCCGAAGACAAAAAAGCAAGTGCGTAGTCTCTTGGGATTGATACAATTCTATGGAAGATTCATTGAGAATCTGTCCTCCATTATGGCACCACTTTCATCGTTATTGAAAAAAGGTTCTCCTAATATGGTGCGTTGGTCCCAGGAATGCCAATCTTCATTGGATCAGGTTAAGAATTTGTTCTCATCTCATCCTATCTTAAGACTACCAACGATTGATAAGACTTTTGTTCTTCGTAGTGATGCCTCTTCCACTGGGATTGGAGCGGCACTAATGCAGGAATATTCAGGAACTCTGCATCCTGTAATGTATATTTCTAGGAAGCTAAATGCGGCAGAAAGGAATTACTCGGTTTTAGACCGTGAATTGTTGGCTATGGTTTGGTCCATTCTTAAGCTACAAAGGTTCCTTCTGGGCGCGCATTTCTTTATGGAAACCGACCAAAAAGCTCTTACGGCTATGCAAAGTAAGGATTTGAAGAGCTCGAGATCTACTCGTTATGCTATTGCTCTTCAGCCTTTCCATTTCACGGTGCGAGCTATCCGTGGTTCGGATAATGTGATGGCGGACATATTGTCCAGATGCCCACATGATTCCAGTTAAATCTTGTGTCCTAGTTTTTCCTGATACACTTTCGGACTTAGGTCTGTCCTTAATATCCTAATATGTTGTAATACAAATGTATTTGGATGATGTTTAGATAATTTAACAAATTTCATTTTGTCCATCCATCAGTGATATGTTGCTAATATAGCATTGTAATTCATGACATTTGTATATTGCTATAATTATAGTATTTAGTAATGTTAATATATGATTGGTATTGCCATCAACTTAGTTTTCTTTAATGGTACCCCTTAGTTTGTTTGGCTTAAAGGAAATAATTTCTCCTATGTTGGGAGATGATTTGTATCCTCTTCAGACGCTTTGTTTATGCGTCTGTTGTACCTGATATTAGGTTCATTTCTTCATGAGCACATAAGTGATACTTGTGCAATCTTGCTCATGGACATAAAAAAAAAAAAAAAATTCATTTTTTTTTAACAGGGGGGTTGTAGTAATAAACAGTTACGATTCATCACAGCTACCTGATGATTTACTGCTATCATGGTTCACTATCAGAACATCATTCCTCGTATCAAAATCACGTGAACAACCAATCACACATTGAGGACACGCCTATGAACCGTCTTGTCGCACAAATGTTGTGATTTACTGTAAGAATTAATGTTACGGGCAGATTTAGGCAAATGTTCCAAGAAGATCAAAGAAAATCGCCGTTTTGCAAATTTTGCGACAGCTGTGGATGTAATGATCGCAAAATCTTAACTGCATGGAAAATCTAAGACTGCATGCAAAAATTCATGTCCATACAACAAACAGTTTTGGAGAAAATTGACGCTTTCTGTTGGCACGAATTTCCGAACGGACTATACATGTTAATTTAAACTGTGTATTATTTCATGTGTTTTTTTTTTACTTCTTATGTACGGCATTGGTGAAACGTATCCCCTTTACTTTCAATGTATTTGAATGAGAAAGCCATGTTCAGTTTACGCGATTTCTGTTTACGCTAGGTTTTCGGGAACCCATATATTGCGTAAAGAAAGAATTACCTGTATTTTAATTGAAAACGCCGTCACAAAACCGACGATTTTAAATATAATCAAATAATAGGAAAATAAGAGAGGGTGTTGTGAGGCATTTGAATCAGGCATTTTAATAAACAACAAAATGTTGTCACAAAAGTCCATAACGAGAGTGAGGCAGTTGTCAGGGCTAGTTTACGTCATTAGTATTACCGTTCAGCCCACAATAAAGCATAGGCCTTCACCAAATACACTCCAAATCTTCTTGTCCTGTGCTCAAGGTCTTTTCCATTTCTTTTTAACCCTTTTCATATATTGTTTATCCCTTTTCATATCTGTTTAAACCCTTTTCATATCTTCTTTATCCCTGTTCATATCTTTTTTATCCCTGTCCATATCTTTTTTTATCCATGTTCATATCTTTTTTATCCCTTTTCATGCTGTCTTTATCCTATTTCATATGTTCTTTATCCTATTTCATGTCGTCTTTATCCCTTTTCATATCGGCTTTATCCATTTTAATATCGTTTTTATCCCATTTCATGTGTTCTTTATCCCTTGTCATATCTTTTTTTATCCCTTCTGTGTCTGTCTCCAGTTATCAAAACAAAAAAGGATGATCCAGCATCCCATTTACTTTAAACTTTCTATTACTTCATACACCTCCTTACCAGAGAACCTTCTCCTGTCTTGAATGGCTGATTTGAATTAGCTTTTATTGATTTCATTCATGTTGTGGAAGTTTGTCTTTGTTTGTTTTTGTTTTTTTGCCTTGAAGTTTATACGGGATAGAGTAGCAGGCTCCATGCCCAACCTTCCTTAGACGTCTTCTGTGAAATGTTTGGCAAGTTGCAGCGTTACTATTCTTTCGAGCCCCGCTAAAACTTCCAGGCAATTTTCTTTTCTTTTTGGTCCACACAAATCCGCAAATCTCCGGTATGGTTTTCTTTGTTGATATTCTGTAGCGATGTAGCGATATTTCTACTAGGTTAGATTTCTAACCTCATTCCTTAAACTTCCAATTTTCAGTTGTTATTGTCGTTGTTTTTTTTTTCCTGGGGGAGGGGGGGGGGGGGGGGGGAAATCAGGTTAGAAGTACAATGGAAAACTATGAAAAAGAACTAAGCAGCGAAAATTTTAACTAAATGTCTTCTGTATTCATCTCAACTAAATGAATGCATTTGCAAGGCAGCTCTATTTACCTTAAACGTACAATTGTTACTAATTGACGTCTAAAATATTATTTCATTTACATTTACCAGTTGCGGCTTTTTATGGATTATCATTGACTGCTGTATTCATGGTATTTAAATTAAGGTTTTCGTTTACATTCTTTCCACTTTTTGGACATTCAAACCGTATCAAATGGAAGACTCGACCGACACACTGAAACGAAATGTCAGAAAGCCAGTGTAGTGACTTGCCAACTGTCACCACATTCCGGATTGAGCAGTGGTTCTAGTATTTGTCTCCTTCGAAGAACTTCTTCCTCTTCTTCTTTCACCTTTCATCTCCAAAGGAGTAGTAAAGAGGGTAAAGGATCCCGTTACACGCCCATTGAGGCATATTGGGAATATGGTGTTAGGCCCATATTTTCCTGACCATCGGCACACTAGGGGTGATGTGGTCAGCATCTCGCCGGCCGCCTTAACCTTCACATAGTTGCTCTGGTACCCAATTCCTGAGGCTGGATCGACCCTGGAGCAGTTTGCGGTCTAAAAAAAACACCTCAAATGGGGATCGAACCATGGACCACCGAGCTAGGAAGCCAGTGCACTAAGCACCGCGCTACCGCGGCTCCAAAGCACAGGCCTACAACAAACTTATGCTAAGTCTTCCTGTCCATTGCCATCAGCTCAGTGCCTTTCAATGTCTTGTTCACCTCCTTCATGTCTGTATTCAGTTTTCTTTTCCTTGTGCGCTTTGATATTCCTCTATCTCTCTGTTATGGACTCGGGACCCCAGTATGTTATGGGTGCTTCGATGACTCCCAGTCTGTTGAGGATGACCAAGTTGTTATATGCGTATTCTGTTTCTAGAGTCGAAGTCCTTCGGATTCTTATCATTTTTGTAGGATTCCGTAATACTGTTCGTTGGTATCGATCTTGTCTGCTTAACCCGTGTGATGCATTATTTGCTGAACATGTTTCATATTAAATATTCGTCCCTTGACTGACCTGTATTAGTCTCTTGTCTTATTGATTATATTAGCAGTGTGAGATGCAGTGTGTTAAGACATTAATCATCACTGGTCATGATTAGTTGAAGATAAACAGCATTTAACTCAACTCCGAATACTTCAGTTGATAAGACCATGATTTTGACGACTCAAAATATTTAATTAATATTTTCATTCCATGAGCAGACACCAACTACATGGGAACAAAAGTCACATCACATTCATGTACGATCTGTAAGAGTTCTCATTATTTCATTACATATGTTCATCAATCTCTATCTAGAGTTCTGGTTAGAGGTCAGTTCCTTTAACGGCCAATGTCCTTTGGCATAAATTCAGAGGCTAACTAGACTTACTCCCGTCGCTAGTTTATACAATAGCCTTTTGCACTAGACTTAATTATCCTGCTAGTTTTGTAATACACTTCTTACGCTAGGCTTACGTCTACTGCTAGTCGTCTAATGTCCGTTACACTAGGCTTACGCTTGCCGCTAGCTGTATAATATCTATCTATACTAGTCTTACACTATTGCTAGTACCATAATGTTCCTTTGGCATACCATGCCTGGCTAATCTGCCATAATTATGCAAACTGCGTTAGTAACAATACGACTTACGTTTTATTCACGAAATACACTGCTCAATTGGCTTTCCAGCCACACAATTAATAAGTGGACGACGCCACACACTTTCTAAGTGGTTATACCACACAATATAAGTGGCAATGGCCACACATCTGAAACACACTGCCGTTCGGGTCAAAACCCACAAGTCGAATGACGTTACCAAGACATACGCGTCATGCATAGTGATATGCATACTATGTCGTTACTATATTCAATTGCGATGTTCCATGGTGCAGCAATTCGAGTCGGCCAAACTCAAATGCCTGCACACATGCAACAGTCATCGACATCGGTCGATGAGATATATCTCTATTCGTTTGAGGTGTTCCATGATACAGTCATTCGGATCGAGCTCAAATCCAAATGCCTGTAAGCATGAAACAATCCTCAACATCATCCCCCTCACTTCCAAACGTGACACTTGTGGCACGGATGATAGTGGTGGAGAAGACGTTCGTCTCCCGATTATATTAATATTAGTACTACCTACTTATATCTATCATACTCATTAAGTACACAAAATAAATTTCATAACAATAATAATAGCACTTCTCAAAACGGTAACTAAAGAGTTAATTCGTTTTCTTCTCAGAGAAGTTGCGAGATAGAAGATCCGCCAAGTTATTGTCTGATCCAGCAATAGGCAGAATCGTAAACGAAAATTCTTGAATCAACAGGTACCATCGATGTATTCTAGAGTTACGCATTGTTCTAGATGTTATATACGTCAGAGGACTGTGGTCTGTCATGATAAAAAAAGTGAATGCCGATGAGATATCTTGATAGCTTCTCTAGGCACCAGACCATCGACAGGAGCTCACGTTCACCTGTCGCATACTTCTGTTCAGCCGAAGTGAGTTTCCTTGACACATAGAAACATGGATGGAGTGTTTCCTCGTAACATTGCAGTAAGCAGCCACCCATGGAGTAACTCGAGGCATCTGATTGGAGTATGAATGGGATACGTATATTCGGTAATAACAAAATCGGTGCATTACTAAATAATTTCTTAATTGTTACTAAAGCGCTTTCGCAATCTTGGTCCCAACATACCTTATTAGGACTACCTTTGGTCAACAGTGCAGACAAAGGTGTAGATAGCTGTGCGAAATGCGGGATGAACTTATGGTAATAGTTAACCAAGCCCAAAAGGCTTCTAACTTGTTTCTTAGTTGAAGGGGTAGAAATTTCTAGAATTCTTTTGACTGTATTGTCGTCAGGATATAGTTTGTGGTTACCTATGCGGTGACCAAGAAAAAAAATTTCCTGACAACCTATTTGGACCTTTGAAGGTCGCACAGTCAAACCATGCATACGTAAAGTATGTAGAAGAGAAGTTAAACCATCAATATGGTCTTCCTAGGAGTCATGAAATAGGCAGATGTCATCGATGTACGTGATGACATCTTTACGATCGCCAAGAAGGCGGCGCATCATGCGCACAAACGTCGCTGGTGCATTCACCAAACCAAAACACATGTAATTCCATTGGTAGAGACCAAAAGGAGTTGTGAAAGCTGTGTAAGGTTTGGCGTTTTCGGCAAGAGGAATTTGCCAGTAGCCCTTAGAGAGATCTAGTTTGCTAAAGAAAGTAGCATTAGATAATTCTGACAAAAGATCTTCTAAAAGTGGCATAGGCTCACCGTCTGTGATTGTAATTTTGTTCAATCGTCTAAAGTCAATACAAATACGTAAAGAATCATCCTTCTTCTTAACAATCACCATTGGGAATGCATATGGTGATTCCGAAGGAGATATTACACCTAAATGTATCATCTCTTTTAACTCTTTCTCTACCCTATCTTTATGGTGTAAAGAAATAGGATAGGGTCTAAGTTTGATAGGTTTATAATCAGTAAGAGTAATGTCATGGGATATAAGCGATGTCTGACCTGGAAGGTCAGTGAGGACATCTTTGAAAGAAATAAGAATATCCCGAACTTGATCTTGTTGTGAAGAAGATAGTGAAGAAGAAATAGTCACGTCCTTCCAAGATTCCGATGATTGCAAAGAAGGTAATTGGAATTGTAAAGGGATAGACGACGTGGTATCTTCCTCATGGACAACTGCAAAAGAAGCAGTATGATGTGAAGAATCATCAATAGAGTTAATGACAGGAATTAATTCCTGTGGTCTTTCAACTGCTAATTTTAGCATGTTGACATGGAAGGTTTTGATTTTCCCTCTAACGTTCACAGAATAGTCAACATCTGTGACTTGTTTGATAATATCAAATGGACCTTGCCATGATATTAGTAATTTGTTATCGTTATGAGGTAGCAATAACCAAACTTTTTCACCTGGTTTGAAGGATCTTAATATTCTCTTTTGGTTATGTAATACTCTTGATCGTTGAGTAGCTGATTTTATACTCTGGGATGCATAAGTGCACGCATCAATGATTCGTTGTCGGAGATCAATAACCAACTCGTAGCTGTTTCGAGTGGCTGTATCAAGTGATGCTCCAACCAACAAATCCTTGAGTATCATCATTGGTCCGCGAGGATTCGAACCATAAACCAATTCGAACGGAGACCATCCCGTGCTTTCGTGAGGCACTTCACGAAAAGCGAATAGGGCCGCCGGGAGAAGCCGGTCCCATTCCCGAGGGCATTCCTCAGTTATCTTAGATAACATCTGTTTTAGAGTGCTATTATAGCGCTCGCACACACCGTTTGATTGGGGCCTATAGGCACTACAAAACGAGTGGTGAACAGATAACATGGATTCTAAATCCCTCATAATGTTGGACGTAAATTGTGATCCTTGATCTGACAAAATGTCCTCCGGAAAACCGATTCGACAAAATATTGAAAACAGTGCATCAGACACAGATGCAGTCGTGATGGTTTTCAACGGTATGGCTTCTGGCCAACGCGTGCAAAGATCTACGCAAGTTAAAATATAACGAAATCCATTATTTGAAGTAATTGATAAAGGACCCACTATAACAACTGCGATCTTTTTGAAAGGTCTTTCAGGCACGTCTGTAATTTGTAAGGGTGCCGTATGGAACCTGCCCTTACGTGCTATAGTAAATTAATATGAAACAAATATAAAGGTATGTTATCAGGCACTCACAGGAAATAAAGAAGTAGAACACCAGACAACAGAAAAACAACAGACATGAGTGGCTTACCCAGGATTTTTACTTACGTGCTATACCTTGGCATGTCGTACATGATTTGCAGTATAACTTTGTATCTTTATTAACACCAGGCCAATAAAATTGTGACGTAACACGAAACAATGTTCTTTTGATCCCCATATGACCTGCCATAGGGGAGTCATGACCTGTTTGTAAGACCACTGGTCTATATTCCTTAGGTACTATCACTTGATGTATAACTGTTTTACCATCATCAAAATATCTAGTGAGTATTGATTTCTTTATCTTGAACCACTGTTTAGCCACTCCTGTGTATTTAATCGTTTTTTGTTCTGCTCGGCTAAACAATCCTTGTAATGTTGGGTCACTCTTCTGTTTTTCTGCAAAAACAGAAGGTGTAACAGTGCCAACTTGAGACATAATTGTATCTATTATAGGAAGAGGTGGTGTAACCATGTCCGTAACTAATTGTTGTGCTCTCGTTACAACAGCATTCGCCACCTGTGGGTGAGATTCAACCCACATTGCAATCTCCCCAGGAGTGCAATCCTTAACTCCTGGTATGTTTCCTATTATAATTTCAGTAATGGGTGATCTCAAACCGCAGGCATAAACAGTGCCTGTGTAAAAAGGAGTATCAATGTATACTCGTGCCACAGGGAAAGTTTCTATATTCCCACCAAATGTGACACACTTAACTGATTTGCCTGTAAAAGCAGAAGGCTCGATAAGCGAGTGCTTTATGCCTATCGTTGAGGACCCAGTGTCACGCAAAATTCTCACTACCTTGCCCTCCAATATTCCTGGATGAAATGTAAGATAACCGACATTTACACATGCCGACATTGTAGGCATACAATGACCACAATCCAGTGTAATTGTAGACTTTAATCTGTTTTTCGATTGACACTCATAACATGTATCATTCATTACCATACATGCGTTCGCATGATCCTTATCATCATTACCTTTCTCCTTTTTGACACTGCAATTATTTGCATGTCTATGTTTACTTTTGTCTCTCGACGGAGATCTGGCATTACCTTTGTTATTATTGACTGACTTTTTATTGCTATAATAAAAATCAGTAGAGTCATCCTTCCTGGCATCTCTACCATAAGATGATCTCTGTTTATAGTATCCTTTATGATGTGAATCATCATAATCCCTGCCTCTGTGATACCCACGATCATGAGGTGAATATCCTATATAACCTCGTCGATATGAATTCGAAGGAGAGCGATGACGACGGAAGTTATAAAAACCTCTGTCGGATTGATAATAACCTGAACGACAACGTCCATCAAAGCTCTTCGATCGAGGTCTGTGATCGTGGTGTGCCGCGCACACAGGCATAGGATCTCGAATAGACGATCTATGAAGATCTTTATTCTGATGTGCGGTTTGATACTGTCTTCCGAGTTTTTCATACACATCGATAGAATTAGAATGTCTTTCCTGTAAAAATGCTTCTAATTCAGTACTGCATGCGGATAAAACTTTATCCCGCAGCATGAGATCTATAACACCTTCATATGTTTTATTAATACCCGAAAGATCAATACATCTGCTAAAAAAATGTTTAATAGATGCAATGAATTCGCCAAAATCTGCATCCTTACTTGGCTTCGCCGCATGAAAACGATCTCTGAATCCAGACTCAGTTAACTGGAAATGTCTTAGTAATACCTCTTTTACGATTTCGAAATCGTTTCTACTCTTTTCGTCAAGACTCATGAAACATTTAAGTGAGTCACCAGTCAAAAAATCAAGTAAAAGACTGCTCCATCTTTCCTTGGGTATGTTCAGAGCTGTGACCTTGATGATGAATCTAGATAAGAAAGAGTCAACGCAATCGCGAGTTTGGTCAAAATGTGGCATTTTTAGCTTAGGATAGAAAATATTTGTACCAGCCGCAGTCTTAGTCTGTTCAGACTGCACTTTAGCTAATTCTAAAGCTCTTTTTTTTCTGCATGAAGTTTTAATGTTTCCATCTCAATGGCATTTTTATGGGCCTGATCTAGTTGCATCAGTTCCATTCTCCTTAATTCCATTTCTTTATCTCGTTGTGCCATTCTTTCCTTCTCTAATTCTCTGTCTTTTTCTTGTTGAGCCATTTTATCCCTCTCGAATTCTCTGTCTTTTTCTTGTTGAGCTATTTTATCCCTCTCGAATTCTCTGTCTTTTTCTTGTTGAGCTAATTCTTTTTCTCTCAGTTCCCTCTCTTGGGTTAATTCTCTTTCCTTCATTTCCCTCTGTTGGGTTAATTCAAACTTCCTAAGCTCTTCAGCTCGTTTAGTCGCTTCGCGCTGTTCAATTCTTTCCAGACGCGATAAATATTCATCATATTTTGTATCTGCAAAACTTTGTAGTTCCGCTGCTGATTTCCCATAACTTTTTCCAATATCAATGAATTCCTGTAGTGTAGACATGATAATAGGTTTCTGAGTACCTTCAATAGTCTATAATATACACCAGGACTATATAACTTACTATAATATGTACATGAATATATTAATCAATAACAAACAAGTTCCAAGAACATGTGACAAAGACAGTGAAAACAATCAAATGAGTTACAATGCAATGATTTCTCAGTTATACGACAACACTTTACACTTATAAAGTAAATAAGGGAGACTTATACACAGTAATCAGTAAAAGAAAGAAAAGAATTTACATCACAAAAATATAACAAGACAAGTCGTCATAAACGAAACGTGTAGACAAAGAAGTTTTAGATCACACACGAAAACAATTGTCAACAGTACTGAAATGAGATTACGTAAATAAAGATGACGTAATTTACATAACGAAACTGCTAAGTACACAAAATATGGTTATATTGCGAACTGAAGAAACATTTATATCCTGACTCCAAAAAAAAATATAATCAGTCAGATCCTCAGTCAGCGAATATAAGCATGCAAATCTAATAGAAGTTAACATTCACTGAAGTTTTCCTGGGGAAAATTCCAGTCAATATTAAACACGACGAATATACAAATATACGAATAAACATGAATGGGGAACACAGATGATGAGTAGAAAAGTAAGCAAAGTGATGATGAACTGTAGACCAAAGCTAATTCAAGGACGGTAAGATAATGTTCAAGCGCACAAGTAAAAATCAAGAACTTATCTGTTTAACTGTCCCTCTGAGAAATACATGAGTGCATGTAATTCTAATCCTAGTTCCGAACAGTGTCTTCAACAGCTGAAGTCCATTGATTGAAGACCTTGAACTTCGCAGTAGGACAACCGTTTGAAAGTATTGCTTCGGTCTTCGAACGTAGCTTCTTCAATCGATCTGCGTCGCAGCTTCAGGTGAATTTGCTGAAGAAATACATTCTTCACTGGTTCAGGTTCTCGAGTGGAAGATTACTGTTCTACCTGCTTGAATCAGTCTATTGTGGTGGAAGAAAATAGTATTCTCTCAGGCAATGTTGTCTGCTAACGTTGACGGCATCGATATAGTGACGTCACTTACTGACATGCGCATTGCAGTTGCTAGTTTGGCTGAATGAATGATTTTACCTTCAAAACGTTCATCATCCGTTTAACTTTCTTCGATACTTGAAGGGGGGGAACCAGTATTCACGCAATCCAGACACTTTCTGACACCAATATGTTATGGACTCGGGACCCCAGTATGTTATGGGTGCTTCGATGACTCCTAGTCTGTTGAGGATGACCAAGTTGTTATATGCGTATTCTGTTTCTAGAGTCGAAGTCCTTCGGGTTCTTATCACTTTTGTAGGATTCCGTAATACTGTTCGTTGGTATCGATCTTGTCTGCTTAACCCGTGTGATGCATTATCTGCTGAACATGTTTCATATTAAATATTCGTCCCTTGACTGACCTGTATTAGTCTCTTGTCTTATTGATTATATTAGCAGTGTGAGATGCAGTGTGTTAAGACATTAATCATCACTGGTCATGATTAGTTGAAGATAAACAGCATTTAACTCAGCTCCGAATACTTCAGTTGATAAGACCATGATTTTGACGACTCAAAATATTTAATTAATATTTTCATTCCATGAGCAGACACCAACTACATGGGAACAAAAGTCACATCACATTCATGTACGATCTGTAAGAGTTCTCATTATTTCATTACATATGTTCATCAATCTCTATCTAGAGTTCTGGTTAGAGGTCAGTTCCTTTTAACGGCCAATGTCCTTTGGCATAAATTCAGAGGCTAACTAGACTTACTCCCGTCGCTAGTTTATACAATAGCCTTTTGCACTAGACTTAATTATCCTGCTAGTTTTGTAATACACTTCTTACGCTAGGCTTACGTCTACTGCTAGTCGTCTAATGTCCTTTACACTAGGCTTACGCTTGCCGCTAGCTGTATAATATCTATCTATACTAGTCTTACACTATTGCTAGTACCATAATGTTCCTTTGGCATACCATGCCTGGCTAATCTGCCTTAATTATGCAAACTGCGTTAGTAACAATACGACTTACGTTTTATTCACGAAATACACTGCTCAATTGGCTTTCCAGCCACACAATTAATAAGTGGACGACGCCACACACTTTCTAAGTGGTTATACCACACAATATAAGTGGCAATGGCCACACATCTGAAACACACTGCCGTTCGGGTCAAAACCCACAAGTCGAATGACGTTACCAAGACATACGCGTCATGCATAATGATATGCATACTATGTCGTTACTATATTCAATTGCGATGTTCCATGGTGCAGCAATTCGAGTCGGCCAAACTCAAATGCCTGCACACATGCAACAATCATCGACATCGGTCGATGAGATATATCTCTATTCGTTTGAGGTGTTCCATGATACAGTCATTCGGATCGAGCTCAAATCCAAATGCCTGTAAGCATGAAACAATCCTCAACACTCTCTTAACCCTGTGTGACGGTATTGCCTCCCCTGCCTTGCAGTAGTGGTCCAACAGTGGCCAAAACTCCAGAGTATCTAATATGGGCTTCAAAGGTATCTACCTTGGCACAAGATTACTCTTGGCAGAGATGTAGATAGAAGGGTGATGACACTTCTATTACAAAGGGAGTCTTCACAAGATATTCAGAATAAGCGAGAATAATACAGCTTTGGCTGAGTATGTTAACTCTGTAATTCTGCCGACACTTTTGTGAAGGATTTAAGCACGTATTACTTTCAGCTCGTTTAAGCCCCCACCCCTGATTTACTCAGTGGAATTCTATTATTTTAGTATAGCTGTGTTTATAGTGCGTGTAGTAATTTGACTGATACAAACATGCAGTAACTTTAAAATGATTAAATCGGAGTTAAATTTGTAACATTACAAATAACAAAATGTAATAATCACTTTAGGTTTTAACAGTTAGAAAATAATTTGAATAGTTATGGATCAAGAAAAGTTATCATCACAGTCTTTATGGAATGTGAGGTATTAGAAGAAGTTTAAGTGGCAGCATATATTCGAACTTAGCTGCCAATGACGGTGTTTCTCCTTCTTATGGGTTGGTTCTTTTCACTCTGCTCACGCTCGTCTCTGATCAAGGTTGTCGGTGGTAGCTCGTTTCCCAAAAACGTCAAGGAGAGTCTACCACGTGCGTCCTTCGTCTTAATTCTTAGGCCACGGTTCCCTTCTTGTTCCAGAGATAGTACTTTCTGCTGGTACCACCAATAACTATGGTAAAAGAATAGAACGAAACACTCTTCTGAGTATGGCGTTTTCCACCCCTTAGTTATGGGTTCCTATCTTCCCATACCACCATCCCAATTACTCAGACTTTACCCTCGATGAGAATTAAATTTAATCCCTCGGGATAAAACTATCTTTACATTTAAATAGAATAGCTTTCATAGTTACTTTATATTTAAATGAAAAAGTTAACAATACAGATAGATTCTGTTTACATATACAGCTCCACTGATTGAAAAGTGTTCACAATATAAATTGAATATGTTTTCATTTATGTTTTACACTGATTGAAAAGTTTGAAACTTCCATTACTTTAAAATGAATATTTTCACTTAGACATTTACACTGGTTTAAAGCTTGAAAACTTACATTAATTTTAAAGTGACTATGTTTATAGGGACATTTACACTGCTTTGAAAATGTAAGTATTATACTTAGAATGTACATCATTTCTTTCATCTTTCCCTCCCTGCTCCATAGGGAACCTGGAACTACTTTATGCTTTTAGATCTCTTTACGAAACTAGCAATAAAGCAATCACCAGCCCGTGCAGTGGTGGTTCATGAATCATCATTTTATACGCTGAGGTTGCCAGCCTCAAATGACTTTGACATCCTGTAGCGATTTTCACACATTAAAATTCACATGTTGTATATGTTAGTTCACATGTTAGTAATGAAACATAGAATGAAAAATGCACTACTTACGCCAATCTGGGCTCACAGACGTTTTTGCTCAGAGCACTGGTAGCTGCCTTTTTTCACGTATACTGGGGATCGTTAATTTTAACTTCAATTCCCTCTGACTCCGTGACTTTCTTCGGTTTCCTAGTCCCGGTGTTCCTTATTAAAATGTAGAGATTTCCTGTGCTTTGTAAGTCTTATTTGGCTCTCCGATAAAAGGTCCGGTTAAAAAAAGGAATTATGAATCTAGTCTTCACTCTGGCGAGGTCTGATGTTGTCTTGGAGAGCGTGAAATTCACAGTGAAATAAAACTGCGAAATGGTCAGACTATATTCCTATCTTCCCACGCATTGTTGTTATGAATCTAATCAGAAAGATCCAATCATTTCAAATCATGCAGATAGGGTGTTTCAAAATAGTCCCACGTGAAATAAGGTGCGTGCCTGCAAAGGTCACGTATTACCATATATGGACATCTGATGCCTTTCATACACTCTCACAGGCAGATCGGTAGACGCACATGACAACATGGGTAAGCTGTAATACTTATTATTTTATTAAAAAGTAATTTTGGTGTATCAAGGATGACCCGGAAGCGCTTATGTCACACTTGTCTGCCCACATGTGTCACACAAGCAGTAATCTCGTTATATGTCGTATGAGTACGCAAAAACTCCGTGTTTGCCCAGCTTATTAACAAACGAGTCGCTTATCGGCGGTTTAATCTAAACACGCAAGCGCTCATCTTATCTAGTTGCTTCTCGCAGGCTGGGATAAACATTATCTGCAAGGAGTGTCACCAATGTTTGAACATACAAACTACTTGCTCTTTAGCCGATAACAGAAGAAATTGGTACTTTTAAAAGTACACAAATAAAAATCAGTACAAAATATGTCTCTCATCCTGGCGGAGTGAAACCGAAATCGTGAAGAGGTCGTCCATTTCGTCACTTTCTGGTGATTCCAGAACAGACATTGTCTGATAATGCTATCTGAAGAAAGCCGTGGGGCGAATTTTACGTATAAAAGCGGTAAAAATTGCCCTATAGCAGATACTGCCGTAGGGGAATGAAGTGTTAAAGACTTCACTATACTAATCCCGCTTTTTATGAGGTTGGGGTGACCCGTTCCCCTTCTCGCTGCCTTTTGTCTTCCCTATCTCAAGAAAAAAGTCATGTACCCATTTACAGCTGGATAGACTGGAATGTGACGCTATCCGTTTTCGATCCTGAAACCCCTCCGCGAGAGAAAAGCGCTCTAACTGCTTAGCCAATAGGACGCTTAAATATATGTATAAAAGCCTTAACAAAGTGAATACAGAGAGTACAAACACATCTTCATTTGTGCTTCATAGATTTTATTGACATGATGAGGTTGCTAACCTCAAGCACAAAGTTTTTTTTTTTCCTTCTACACAAAATCACGTTTTGAATATTAACAAACTACAGATACATTTTTTTTTTTAAAGTTTAAAAAAATTATTAATCATTATGATTTGGTTTTGTTTTAATTTTTTTTTCCGCTGACGCCAAAAATATTGTCATGGTTTCATATTCTGGTGAAACGTTTACGCGCTAGCTTTATTTAGCTGTCTGTGCAGCTGCGCAACAACTTACGTGAATCTTGGCTCCAACGTGCTGGAAATGGCAACAGTTCAAAGAGGGGAAGGCAAATAATTTGCTCAAACTCCAATTTATAGAATATTTCCGGAGGATCTGACGGTCCATTGTCTAGCACAGTGGTTCCCAACCTTTTTTTTCTCTGGGCCTCACTTTCGGAATGACAATTTCCTTGCGCCACATCGAATTTTTTATTGATAAGAAAAAACCTTCAAAAACTAAAAAAATCAACTCCTAGCAGTACTTTTATTCGTAACTTAGAGCACAACTACTTTATGAAATGATCATGAGACATCCAGGAAGTATCAAACAATACAGCTACATAAAAACACAATACATTCATAAATGTACAAATTCAAGGAGAGGTGTGAGTTGTTTTTGTCGGGTGATCTTTATAATTTACATTATTGTTATCTAATTTTTGTTATTTTTAAAATCTATTTGATATCAAATTAATTATATTACTGAAAAAAGTATGTTGTGGAAAGTTCAACGGGTTTCTATATATATATTTTCCATATTATATCACACGTAACAAAATAAAAAAGTCCCTTCATATTTATTTTTGGCATATGAATTTTTTTTTTTTAAATGTCTCTAAATCCTTGATTGTTTTTTTTAATCTACCCGCCACACCTGCCACCATCTCGCACCACACCGTTTGGGAACCACTGGTGTAGCACTTTCTCTCTAGATAAATAAAAGAACACACAAATAAAAATGTTTGTATTAACTCTTAAGAAAACGTGGTGGTTTTATCATATTTGACACCAACGAATTTTCGGCTGTTCTGAGTTTTCATAAAGTGTTAAAAATTACGTGTCGGTTTTTTCAAAGTTTATTTTTTAAATTATAATAATGTTATACATAGTTGTAATGGGATCCAAAGATGCAGCAATAGAGAATGCAGTCAGCGACCCATAGCTTGACTGCTTGCGTCAGGGTCAGCGAACCAGAGCTGACCAAGACGCTACTCCACCTCCACGTGGTGGTCCTGGAAACAGGCTACATCACTGCAGTCTGGCTGAGAGAGTAGGGATCGAAGAGGGAAGGCAAACCCGGTCCCAAAAAATGCCGTGCTGAAGTCGGATGTGTCGGCCGAAAGGCGCAGATATCACAGCTCCGGTGTAAACAGACACAACGCAACCAACGTCCTTTTCAGAACGAACGAGGAAGAAGGAAGAATACAAAGTTGTAAAACAAACTGAATGAGGATTAAAACAATAGAAAATTGGAAGCAAATGAAACAAACAATTTAGACTATACCGGCCCGAACAACGGGTTTCTTGTCACGAGGGCCTGGGAGAATCAGCCCCAAATACTGGGTTCTCGTTCTTTCAGAGTTAATAATGTATTCCGATGCTGCTTTACGTGCATGGAGGTATATCTGGAGTCATCCTTATATGACCATCAGTTATGCACAATGCTACAATATACATTCGTGGAACTGAACCGGTGTCTGTGAGGCTGATTACATCCTCACCGACTGTTGAAATCATCCACACACTTCCAGGGATTCCCCCTGTGGTGAAACATATTGAGAACCCAGCATTGCACACTAAGCTTGGATAAGTCACTTGAGCCCCAGGCGTAATTCTTTGGTTTTGACTTGGTTGACTGCACGGAGAAGGATCACTGTGGACCCAGTGATAGACAGGGGAAGTTGAGAAGTGGCTCTGTGCGGGACGTGACAATTCTTTGGGAGAGCCAAGAACCAGAGTGCTGTATTTTAGCTCTGCATAGTTGGAGAGCCCCCTTGGATGGCGGGGAATGCACAGAATGCCACGCACTTCTTACTCCTAGCTTGGGGCCACATGTGACGATCCTTTAGATGCAAGCCAAGCTGGAGAAACTGAAGCTCATGAATTCACCTCAACACGTTTCGGAATGGCAGAAAAGCCACAGGAAAAGCCTAGATCTACAAGGAATCTTCAACTTGGTATTGGCTGCAAAAGAGCGGGAAGCTCAGCAACCCTAGTTAAACAACAACAACAACAATGCTGCTTTATATGCTGATTTATGTATAGTACTTTCTTTGTCTTCTTCTACATTCATTCATGATAATCTTCTTCGCCTCTTACAAGTATGGAGCCACCCCCGTAACTTGCAGATAGCCTGCGTCAGAGCACATACTTCTGCAGTATTAGCTTCTGCAGCTATTTGTATAGTAAGATGAGGTTGGTTAGCCTCGTGTACAACCTGACTTTAGTTGTCTTTTAAGGATTGTCTGAAGTAAAAGTAAGTCATTTTTCTTGATACATGGTTATTGTCTAACTACCAGGTAAGCAAAAGGATTTTGAGTCCCAGGCGTAATTCTTTGGTTTTGACTTGGTTGACTGCACGGAGAAGGATCACTGTGGACCCAGTGATAGACAGGGGAAGTTGAGAAGTGGCTCTGTGCGGGACGTGACAATTCTTTGGGAGAGCCAAGAACCAGAGTGCTGTATTTTAGCTCTGCATAGTTGGAGAGCCCCCTTGGATGGCGGGGAATGCACAGAATGCCACGCACTTCTTACTCCTAGCTTGGGGCCACATGTGACGATCCTTTAGATGCAAGCCAAGCTGGAGAAACTGAAGCTCATGAATTCACCTCAACACGTTTCGGAATGGCAGAAAAGCCACAGGAAAAGCCTAGATCTACAAGGAATCTTCAACTTGGTATTGGCTGCAAAAGAGCGGGAAGCTCAGCAACCCTAGTTAAACAACAACAACAACAATGCTGCTTTATATGCTGATTTATGTATAGTACTTTCTTTGTCTTCTTCTACATTCATTCATGATAATCTTCTTCGCCTCTTACAAGTATGGAGCCACCCCCGTAACTTGCAGATAGCCTGCGTCAGAGCACATACTTCTGCAGTATTAGCTTCTGCAGCTATTTGTATAGTAAGATGAGGTTGGTTAGCCTCGTGTACAACCTGACTTTAGTTGTCTTTTAAGGATTGTCTGAAGTAAAAGTAAGTCATTTTTCTTGATACATGGTTATTGTCTAACTACCAGGTAAGCAAAAGGATTTTGAGTCGCGCCAAAACTGTGGCGAATTCCCTGATTCATTCATCACATAAAACCAAATTAGTTCCTAGCTATTTTGATTAACATGGAAAATTCCTTTCAAATGACTCTATTCAAGTATTATTCTTGCTTATAGAGTTAAACACGAATTAAGAACGTTCAATGATTAAAAAAATAACAGTGTGTAACATTAAAATCCATCTTTTTTCTTCTTCTTCTCCTTCTTCTTATTATTATTCTTCTTCTTCCCCTTTTTCTTTTTCTTCTTCTTCTTTTTGTTTTTCTTCTTCTTCTTCTTCTTCTTCTTCTTCTTCTTCTTCTTCTTCTACTCCTCCTTCTCCTCCTCCTCCTCCTCCTCCTCCTCCTCCTCCTCCTTCTTCTTCTTCTTCTTCTTTTTTTCTTCTTCTTCTACTCCTCCTTCTCCTCCTCCTCCTCCTCCTCCTCCTTCTTCTTCTTCTTCTTCTTCTTCTTCTTCTTCTACTCCTCCTTCTCCTCCTCCTCCTCCTCCTCCTCCTCCTCCTCCTCCTCCTTATTTTGTCAAAGTTCTTCTGTATTTGGCCTGCTAGAAATGTCACTTAGCTGCCAAAAAGCTGAAGTGCTGATGCTGCTGTTTCCGTCAATTCGCTTCTGTGGCAAGGGCACGTCTCCAGAGCAGTTCAAGACGTAACCTTTTCAGGTCAAGGAAGGTATATTCACAACCCGTTTCCAGTGTCGATCACAAGCTTTGAACCACATAATAGTACTGCGACTGGTATCGTAGAGTAGTACCTCAAATGGTCCCTTCGATTCGTACTCCAAACCCAACTAGTTGGGAACTCTAGACTTCTTGCTCAGTAGAATAGTTTTGGCAACTTCATAAAGATGCCTCGAACACGCGTCAGGGGCATTATTTCTAGTTAGAATTTATCTGTGACTTTGTGAGTAGGTCCTGCAGGAGTTTGGTTTCCGTGTTAACAGGTAGATTGTCCTTGCTTTAGTGTTCAGAAGAAGTTCCAATACGTGTTTTGTCCGGTCCTATAAGATCAGAATCATAACTCTATTCTTTCCTGGCTTCAGTCCGAGCAGTATCTTTGATGATTCTGGGATGCAGTGTGGTTTAGCCTCCGAATCTGCTAGGTTATATTGCAATTTTCCTGCCCGTGCTTCGCCCTGGTGTTTCCGACAAAACTTCTAATCAGAATAAATGTTTATTTCTGACTCTCATGTGATCCAATCCAGGGTCTAGTATGCAGGGGGTCGGGGATGTCAGTTATTTACTTTCCCCCGCGTGTTTTAAAATATCATTTTAAATTTATGCACATGACCTCATCTCCCATATTTGCCCGGACTCCTTCCGTCATCCTAAGTAACCTGTCAATTACCATTTGTAACCTCGCCTGCAGATAGTGTCCTCTCTAATTTCTCTACCCAGACGGGTTTCTCTGTAATAATTACACAGACAATGTCTGGACGGGAGCGATTTAGGCAGTTATCACCTGTAATTTCCTGGTCCCCAGAAGGATAAGCCACGACATATCGTTGCACAGACATTTTCTACAGACAACATCTGGACTTCATTTTGTTTTCTGCGCCACGGTGTTTGAACACGTTTGTAGTGAACAATGCGCCTAGACGATCGTTTTCCTGGCGACCGTAGGAAGTCAGTCTGGTTTTAACAACTTAAGCGATTACAATTAATCCTTAAGAATGGTCAATTAGCCGTGAAATAACATTATCGCAGTATGAACAGATGTCAACAAATCTAAGGCGCGGCGAGGGACAGGTTTCTGTGCGAAAAATGAAGAAATAAATGGAGAAAGCAGGAGGGGAAAAGGGGAGTAAAAGGACACAACCAAAATTATTTCACACATATTAATAATACTTTGCTGAATTACCTTCGGCTGGGGCTAATTAAATACGAGTCACGTGTTACATCGTGACGTACAGAAGTGGGCGGGGGATAGAAAGTTTACAACAAATTTAGTAAACGCAGTTGTTGTACTTGCCATCCAAAATAATCTTGAGCGAAGGTTGCTACGTTTGAAAACCTCATCATTTTGCTCCACTTGTCGGGCGATTCGTCGACCATTTCAGCAGATCAAGAGAGACAAGCTTCGACACAGCACCTGTTTTACAAGTACTGTAGTATGGAATCTCTACTATGGAACTGCTTAAAAATTAAGCTTTCGCAGAACAGCCACACCACAAAATCAATCACTTTGAGAGAATCATTAACTGATGCAATAAATTCAACTCACAACTAAAAGGATAAGGGTAACAAAACCATGGCTACAGCAAGGTTAAGTAGATTTCATTTTTGCCGTATTTGCATATAATCATCATCATCATTCCCTTTTTTCACTCCTTATGGGGCATTGAGCCATCACTGTAGACGACCCGCTTGAGAAAGTCTATAACCAAAACATAAACATTTGCAGCGGCGATTTTTTTTAGCAGTTTGTTTACATGATAAGGTTGCCAGCCCCATGCATGTTTTTTTTTTAAATTTTAATGCAATATTGTGATTGGGTTATAAATTGACTAGTTTTGGCCGTCAGTTGGGTATTTTTGATAACTATCTGGCAACCTTATCTGAGAGTAGTATAGTAGGGAGGTTTCGAGTCGCATTCCGGAGGTGGCGCATGACTTTTATATAGTAAAATATACCGATCGATAACGGAGGTGGCGCGTGACTTTTATATAAGGAAAAATATTAGATCAATAATGGCGGCGGGGGTTAGGGGAGATAAGTAGTTATTGTGATGGTATTTTAAGTGTTGTGTATGACTGAGCAGTGTGTTGTTATGTTTCTTTATTCAGGTGTTACAACATATACACAACATATATATATATATATATATATATATATATATATATATATATATATATATATATATATATATACACACATACAACATACAGACAATATATATTTTACATGTAGACATCATTTATACAAATGTCAAGGTTTTTAAAATATAGTTTGTAATAAATATATTTAATGATCTCTTTTAAAAGAATACGAAATGTCAATCCAAATCTCTAGTTTCAGGCGTTTGTAGCTCTTTTCTTCTGCTTCGGTGGTGGTTGTTTATAGACATCGTCTGGGTGATTGTCTATGGTTGGAGTTGTTGTAGGGGTACAAGGGTTGGTGTTGTTAAGAGGACACCAACTCGGTTCTGGGAATATTGGTTGATAACAACTGGAGTTGTTGTAGTGGTCAAACGTGTTACTGGGGCAAGTAATAGGGCAGTAACCTGTGGGTGGTAACTGTAGTCGGTCAAATTTGGCGAGGATTTTGCCTTGTAAAGCCAGCAGATGTTCAAATTCATGGCGAGTCAACGTAATGCCGATTTTGGTAGGAAACTTTAGATATGATTCACCAAAATATTTTCGCACGTGTAGTAAAGGCTGACCTCTGTAAAAACTTACAGACGCGACCTTCAGCTCACTCTCCAACGGTTTAAGTTGTTGGGTGAATGTAATTACATATTGATACGGGCTCTGGTCCACGGGGTAGTTTTCTTTATTATTTATATTATATCATGAGTAATAAATCTACTCAGGCCAATGTCCATCCAGTGGTATGTAAGTGACCCCGCACACAGCCGTATTCTCCAACATAAAAAATAATGTCAAAAGCCAGGCTGGGCAATTCCAAATAGACAGTTTTATTGAACACAACGAGGCTCCGTAGAGATATATGTCATATGCAGACTAGATTATGGCGTCAACTAGACAGTCCTTAGTGTCGCTGTACAGTCTGCAGCTGGAACAATGTCGAGGAAATTTTCATTCATTTTTAATAAAGTTCAAACACTCACGTTCTTTTACCGCTAGTTATGAAACCCGATCGATGGTCGGGGCAGACTTCGCGACGAAACCATTGATCGTATACTTTATAAAATTCCGTTAGCATAGAGAGTCGAACGGCTTCAGTTAGGGAGGGCTAAATATAGCTATCTAGAAAATCGTAATAAAATTCTAACATGCAGAGTTTTGCGTATTGGTAGACGAAAAATCCTATCTGCAATAAGATTTACCTTTGTAAGACTAACATTTACCCCTGTAAGACTAACATTTTACCTTTGTAAGACTAACCCTGCTACTTATTTCTGTTCACTTCATTGCATACAAGCGCAAAACACAAGAGATCAATAGTAGAAATTTATAAAAGAAGTACTCCTTCGTTCGTGTGTTCGAACCCCCGGGATTTAAGGTTTCACTCTTTTTACACTTGCGGCATCTGGTGATAGGTTTTTGGACTTTCTTGCAATTCCAGAAGACTTCTCCAGCTCAGCGGGCGCAACACTGATGAGGTCACATCAGACCCACTAATTAGTAGGTGATACAATGCTACGAGTTGGATGGTTCTCTACACTATTAAGAGAATTGAAAGCTGATTTTAGTCTTTACTCTGGCAAGGTCTGGTTGTCTTCTTGGCACGAGTGAATTGTCACAGTGTTCTACTCTGGCTGAAGTGTCAGGTTATATTGTCTGTCTTCCCCCCGCATTTGTTTGTTGTGCATTCGTTCCGAATGCCTGCCAATCGTTTCAAACATGCCCGCCTGCTGTGGTACAAGAATATTTCACTTTCAAGGTACCACTGTAGCCTGAGGTTGATGATTGTCGCATAGAGATTATGATCAATACATTTTATATATCCTTTCTTTCTTCCACCCGTGTCCTCTATTTTATTATCACTCTTTATCCTTTTCCTGTAATTTTCGCATTCGTTCGTTTGCGAAAAATATTTTCTTTCCCATTCTAACGTTTACCTGTTTTTTTCTCTTACTGAGAACGCATTTATGACAACGTGTCAATCTCTGCACGAGACGAGAGAGCGTTAATACGCATTCTCTTACGTAGATGCCAGTAGACGAAACTGTGTATATTCGTCCAGTAAGACAGGGGAAAGCAGACAACTGTCTACATTTTCCATCTGCACGGAGCGTAATTGAGACTTATCGTCTAGCATTTTCACCTGTCACAGCGGTTCTCAGGCTGAGTTTCTCGGGGAGGTGTGAAAACTGCCTCTGCATTGGAGACGGGTCGTCTGAGATTCGCATCTGACACGCGCGCTCTCGGTCAGTTTGTTAACGTAGGTGTGAAAGACGCACTGGTGGCAGTTACGGCGTGCGTCTAAATTAACGTAGGTGTTAGGAGAGGGGAGAGATCGGGGGTTTGGAAATAGTGGGAGCCTTTGTCTGTTTCATAGATATAATCAGAGTTTTAAACTTGATTTCACTCATTCTCCATTTGCAGTAGACGTGGTCACTCCGTTCTAGATACTTAAACTTATAAGAAAATCTCTTAGTTTCGTTGTGATACCGTAGTTCTGTGTTGAGGTAAATATATTATATCTAGTATTTTGAGAAGTGTTTAAAGTGTTAAATCGCCTATTTTATCCCACTAGTTTCTTTTGTGCAGATTGATTAATTTATAAGTCTGTTATATTCTCTAGCTGATGAGTTACAGTGGAAAGCAGAATAAATTATAATTTATAGCTTAAAATCATGTAGCTATAATGAGTTTAATTTAACTGCTAAATAATCAGACGAGAATAATTTTTCTAAACTAACTTATAAATGCTAGATGCCTCATGAGTGTTGACGGAATACGTATGTATTCCTAATTCATGATGATTGATTTTTATATATAACTTATTTCACGGGAAAGTTTAAACGTCAAGTGAAGCTCTACGCTTGCAGTTCAAAATGTAAGTTATATCGAGTACATAATATGTAAAATATTTCATATGTGTTTTTTTTTCTTTATTCAGTGAATACTGGGGTAACCCAACTTTGCCGGCGTTTAGTACAGAGACAAACCTGTGAGAAACATAAACTTTTTATATCTTTAACCACATGGGTTTTTCAGGTAACACCTGTCTGACAGGGCGTGTGCCTTCAGAGATAGACATAATACCAATCCCACTAACGGGTTTTTTTTTTTAAAGAATAAATGCTTATACTGGGCCTTTGAGCCAGATCATATTTCTTCACAAACTCTAATGTACATGCTGCCTTGTGGCGAGAATAATTACAGAACAAAAACATTAACTTTTCCGACATTATTTGACCAAGTGTGTGGTGAACCAAGATTATTTGTTGAGAGAAGTCGTCCACCGGTTATTTTCCTAATTAAGGGAAACCTCGTGTTTCTGACACTGTGTGCCCGTTTAACTTTCTTACCCAAACTGATTCAAGTGACCTTAACAGAAATCTTAAAATTAAACTGGTGAAGTGAATGCTCCCCGGATGCAGTGGAAGAAACCTGTATCTGCAGAGCTGGGATTCTCTTTATCCAAAGAATACAGATTCACTGTAGAGAAGTGTCCTAAAGTTTGCGCCAGACGGCGAACAGCAGCACGCTTGTAGGTAAGGTTGTCTGAGTCAGGGCCCTGATGAAAGAATTGAGTGAAAGTAGACGGAGGAATGTTCTTTGTTGATTCACCCACTTTATAATTTTCCTTATGCAAGATTTGTTGCTAACTATATTTTCCTTAGGATAGACCATACTACTATCAAAGTCTGTTCATACTTTTTTAACAGGGGAAATATTAGACCCAATCATATGTATCTGTGTCTCTTTTGGGTTATCACTGTCTTCTAACGGGACTGTGAGCTATATATCGAGGGGAAGGATCATACCAACGGGTCTATCATTCTTGTAGCATTCCTTGATTTTTTTTATGATTTTCTGTATATGCTTTGATGTAATTTTATATGTTGTGAGAGAAGTTTGTTATGATAATTAAACTACTCAATAATTATTCCAGCGTGTCGGTCAGTTTCGTTCCAAAATATCTATATAATCATTGTTATAGTTTTCCCACGTCTGTGTGTCCCACTGTCGTCAATTGTGTGTGTGCACGTGAGTGGTAATATACATATTAATATATGTATAGGTGTTAGACTGTCCGACTACTCTAAATCTGTCGTAGAAGATAGGTGAGAGAGAGAGAAGATTTCTCGATCTCAGAGACAGCCTCTATCACATTCTACCATCTCACTCGTGGAAATCTATTTTTCTACTACTATCTCTCACTGTGACTATCATTCATTCTAATCTATTTAGAAGGGACCAACCCAAGTCTTAATTTCCTATTATAAATCTACGACAATGATACGTTCTATTGTTTTGCAGAGACAGCTTGTAAGGCTGATTGGTCTGTAGCTGAAGGCAGTGGAACTGTCTTTTCCTGGTTTTAGGAGTGGTATCATGATTGCTTCTCTCCAGGTCTGTGGAACTCTGCCTGAGTTCCAACAGATATTGAAGATCTGCAGCAGCTTTGTTTTTGCTGCGGTTCCCAAGTTCTTAATCATTTCATTGGACACTCCATCAACTCCTGGCGACTTTCTCATTTTCAATTTGGATATTGCAAGCTCCAGTTCTCTGAATGTGATTGGTGCCTCCATAACTTCAGGTATAGTTCCATCTCGTCCTGCGTATTGTTGTTTCTCACGAGTCTCCTGTTGCTTCTCTGGGCTAACTTCGATGTTGTTGTCTTTAGCAAAGGAGTCTTCAAAGTGATCAGCTGCCTGTTTTCCCATGAGGATGTTTCCATCTTTGTACAGAGCAATCCTTGAGTTTCTCCCTGTACCTTCATCGTTAAGTTGTTTTACCAGCTTCCACAGTTTCCTTGTATCTCTTTCGAAGTTCAAGGACTCTGTTTTCTCCTTCCAGCTTCTTCGCCTGGCCTGCAACTTGGCCCTTTGAAATTTGGCCGTAGGTTGCTGGTAGTTATTGTGGTGTTCTTGGCATGGACTGGTCTCTGTCTGCTTTCGAGATGTTTCCACGTCGTTGTGCAGCTGCTCTAGTTCATTATTCCAATATGGTTTGTAGTGCTTACGAGCCTCTCTAGGTATTGTTTCACGAGCAGCCTGTAATATGCATCTGCTGAATTCATCGACTAGCTTATTGATGTCTTTGTCTTCAGTCAGATCTCTAGCCAGTATACTAGTACGATGCTGGTACATTGTCCAGTCTGCCTTCTTGTAGTTCCACCTAGAGAGAGTGCTGCTCTCCTTGACAAGTTCATTTTCCACAATTAGGAAGACTGGCTGGTGGTCGCTGCCTCCAAGTTGTTTCCCTACAACGCATGTGGTATTCCACTTCAGGCCGGGTGAGTGGAATGCCAGGTCTGGTGTAGAGGTAGTGTGCCATGATCTCGAGTAGAAGGTTGGTGGGTCGATTGGCTGGTTAATCAGGATAAGCCCATTGTCATCCTGCCAGTTTTCAAGCTCCTCACCTCTCCTGTCCAGAGTGGGCTAAAGGTCACGTCTGTAAGTTTTTTTTACAGAGGTCAGCCTTTACTACACGGGCGAAAATACTTTGGTGAATCATATCTAAAGTTTCCTACCAAAATCGGCATTACGTTGACTCGCCCTGAATTTGAACATCTGCTGGCTTTACAAGGCGAAATCCTCGCCGAATTTGACCGACTACAGTTACCACCCACAGGTTACTGCCCTATTACTTGCCCCAGTAACACGTTTGACCACTACAACAACTCCAGTTGTTATCAACCAATATTCCCAGAACCGAGTTGGTGTCCTCTTAACAACACCAACCCTTGTACCCCTACATCAACTCCAACCATAGACAATCACCCGGACGATGTCCATAAACAACCACCACCGAAGCAGAAGAAAAGAGCTACAAAGCGCCTGAAACTAGAGATTTAGATTGACATTTCGTATTCTTTTAAAAGAGATCATTAAATATATTTATTACACACTATATTAAAAAAACCTTGACATTTGTATAAATGGTGTCTACATGTTGTAAAATATATATTGTCTGTATGTTGTATATATGTATATATATTGTATAAATGTTGTAACACCTGAATAAAGAAACATAACAACACACTGCTCAGTCATACACAATACTTAAAATACCATCACAATAACTACTGATCTCCCCTAACCCCCGCCGCCATTATTGATCTAATATTTTTCCTTATATAAAAGTCACGCGCCACCTCCGTTATCGATGGGTATATTTTACTATATAAAAGTCACGCGCCACCCCCGGAATGCGACTCGAAACCTCCCTACTATACTACATCTGAGTCTAGAAAAATCGAAGACTATTTTGCAGTTTTAAAGAGCCGAAACCTTTGATCGACAGTGGAACCGCGTCTGGTGATCAGATTGCCTCCTGGAGCACTTTATATAGAGTTTCCTATCTTAATGTGACTAATATGTGTCTCACTTTGTTAACGAAATTATTAAGCGTGTAATAACAATTTCATAAGTACTATTACAATAAACACAGCCTGTTGTACTTAAGTTGTCAAATGCTGGCGTTAATAGTGAGCAGTGTTCCACAATGAAACATAACTTTTTTAAATAAATTAAAGTCTCGCAGGCCAGGAGTTCTAAAAAAAAAAATAATGTGATGTTTTTATATACATTTTCTAATGATTGGTTTGGCAGCATTCGTTGCACCTAGCGAAGTTTCCTACATTGATTGTGTGCGTAAAAAATTGCCAAGGAAATTGTAAATATTAGCACTCAGTAATGTATTAACAAAATTTTATTTCAAACGCACGTCAAAAAAAATAAAAAAAATGAGGAAAGGATAAAAAAAATATTATTCCAGGTGGCGATTGAGCAAGGAGGACTCGCGCGTGGAGCGTGCTTGATAACTCCGCTCCTATTTCGTCTTCAGCGTGGAAAAATAATTATTTTATTTTGATTCTAAAGGAGCAAATAGTGAGGTGTCCACGTCAGTGATTGCTTAAGTGAGTTTTCTGGTGGTGATATCTATAAATAATTTTGTAGTTACATGTTTTCACGAGCAAAACAACCAGGGTTTTATGATGACAATTCCATACAAGGCAAAAACAGTACTCATCGTCAAGGTTGCACTAACACGAAAAAAAAAAACATACATTTAATTGGCAAATTGAAAATAAATACAAAGGATAAGAACTTAATAATGACTCGAAACCACTCACACCGAAATGTCAGTTCGCCTCCAGATGTATCAAATTCGCCTTTAATGTTGACACGAACTTTGCATGTGATTGATATCATCCTAAATAGTTTAAATTTTTTTTTTAAATCATTGCGCTAAACATTGCTTTTCAATTTTAAAAATCTACTTCATTCTTTACAGGAATGCACGATTACAGAGAAATAATACTATCATTTGTGTTCAGAAAAATATTAAACAGGATGAACCTACAAAGATTACACTAGGCCACGGACAGATAAAGAAGGGAGGAACAGGCAGGTTTTCGACAAAACAGATGCTGTAAAACCTGTTAGTTAAACTCTGCATAATAGTGGAGCAGAACAAAATTATAAATTACCCTGGTTACTTTGGAATTACGAGCTATGAAAATAACGTGACAGTTTAGAGATATCTGCTCTTAAAACCTATGAAACATTACTGACACAGAGTATTTTGTATTAAATACACATGTGCCTTAGTCCTCGAAATACTACACATGAGAGAGAGAGAGAGGTGGAGTGGAAAACATTCAAATAATAACGAACACTAGCAATGTTCCCAACTCTGTCTAATGTATTCAAATAATTATCACCACAAAATCACAACATTATATGTAGTTAGCGAAGTGTAACACATTGATGAAAATCTCAGATAACCGAATGCCTTATCTTCTCACAACTAAGTATCCTCTTGCATTCGACAATACGAGTCGGCCATCATCCCCCAAAAACCTCCTCGCTCGCTTTTCTCTCTCTTCTTCACTGCCCAATCAGAACGCCCCTTGCGTTCACCCCTGACCTGCTGACCTCGCAGTCTCGTGTTGTTAAGTTAAGTGTATGAAAACACCTTTCACACCCAACTGACATTATGTACCCGCCCCCAGCGGAGCACCGCCAGTCCACAGCTGTGTTAATCACACTGTGACAATTACGATGTTCACTCAGGTTCAATAACCTAACATGAAAAATATATATGGTTTTCTGACGTCATATTTCCCATCTCGAGGCCGGGCCTGCGCGTATTGGTAGCTCAAGCAGGAGGGCATAACATCGTATAACCATCTACTATGTGATTTGGACTTTTTATTGCCATATTACGGTTATTTTTTGACTCCCCCTCGTAGTAATTAAATGCAGAGTTTATCATGAATAACAACTTACAGAACACTTTGGGATCACGAGTGGAGTGCGACAGGGAGGCCACTTGTCACCCTTCCTCTTATTTCCGGCTACATCAACCGCTAGGAGCGGAATTCAGTGGAATATTACAAGACATCGCGAGAATATTAACTTTGTTTATGGCCTTGTCAGGCTATTCCATAACTCTAAACTAGGTGCTCAACAAAATTAAAAGACTGGATAAAAGGTTACAGAAGCTAGTGTAAAAATCCCTTGGGGAGTGAAGCGTTCGAGACTTCAAATTCAAGTAGTAAAATATGGTATTTGGATTATTCTGGGAGAAAACTGTACAAAATAAAAATGGGGGGGGGGAGATGAAACTGACATGACTGGAAAAATGGATATCAAAAAAAGATATAAAAAGCAAGATGTGCTGGCAAAATGTTAAATGGGAAATATATTGATATCGAAGGAGATAAAGTTCCATCTAAAAATTTTCAACTAAAAACATAAGTGCAGTAATTCCTCAGGGCTATAAATAGTGGATGTGAACTTAAATGATAACCAGGATGCTGTAAACGTTCGTAATTTTGTGCTTGTACGGAATAGAGCAATTCAAATGTTGTCACAAGACTACCAATGTGGAATTGAAGGAAACAATCAGTTATTAGTGGAATAATGGGTGGGGAAAGTACATTCGTGGCGGGTAAGACGGACACTCGTTGAGGATATTATCTAAATGCTCTGAAATTCAGTTTTTGTTCTGGAATTCCATGAGCAAATAAATAATGAAATAACGAAACACGGAAATAAAATTTTAAAAAAATTAATACAATAAAATAGAGGGAGATACACAACCACGCGGAGAACAGAACTGTAAATAGACACACAAATAACATAGAAGACATGGAAAGAACTTGAGCAGGTGTGTCAAGCAGGAGGACTTGTCAAGAACTATTTGAAGACCTATATTCCACAGGGAGCAAAAAGACAAAAAAGATGAATGTATGTGGGGGGAGGCGGAGATGGTGGACGTGGATTAACCACACTCTTCAAGTAGGTTACGCTGCAGAGATTTCAAAGGGACGACAGCAAGTAAGAGAAGAATCTCACAGAGAGAGGGGGGAAAGAGATAGTGAGAGCGAGAGGGGTTGGAGAGAGAGAAAGAGAGCAATGAAATAATTAAGTATTAAAATTAAAGTTAGTGTGGACGTGGATTTACCACACTCTTCAAGTAGATTACGCAGGTGTGCTTTTTAGGGGACGACATGCAAGTAACAGAAAAACATCAGAGTGCGAGAGAGAGAGAGAGAGAGAGAGAGAGAGAGAGAGGGAGAGAGAGAGGAGGAGGAGAGAGAGAATGAGAGAGAGAAGGAGAGAGGAGGAGAGAGAGAGAGAGATGAAATAATTAAATATTAAAATTAAACATTATTGTTTACGTGGATTTACCATACTCTTCAAGTAGGTTGCGCTGGTATGTTTTTTTAGGGGACGACAGGCATGTAAGAGAAAAACATCAGAGTGCGAAAGAGAGAGAGAGAGAGAGAGAGAGAGAGAGAGAGAGAGAGAGAGAGAGAGGAAATTAACTTAAATAATTAAAGTTAAAAGTTAATGTGGACGTGGATTTACCATACTCTTCAAGAAGGTTGCGCTGGCATGCTTTTTAGGGGACGACAAGCAAGTAAGAGATAAACCATCAGAGTGCGAGAGAGACAGAAAGATATAGAGATAGACAGAGATAGAAGAATGAAATAAATACATAATTAACTTTTCAAGATGGTTGCACTGAAATAATTTTTGGGCATGTTATCAAGCAAGAGAAGAATCGCAGACAGAGAATAAGAGAGAGAGAGAGAGAGAGAGAGAGAGAGAGAGAGAGAGAGAGAGAGAGAGAGAGAGAGACAGCGAGAGAGTGATTAAGCAACTAACTGGACCCTTTATTATTACCTGTGCCCTCACACTGAGTATGTCTGTGGGCGCTTTATATAAGTGCCTGCTGCAATATTCTAGATAATTGCTGACATGGAAGGAGATGTAGTTGGGGGTGGAAAGGGGGGGTGTGGCAGAAAAACAAAACAAAGAATAACAATTTAAAGCATACAAGACAGAGTTAATATAGCTTTATGATATTTGCGAATGACGTTTATAGCATCCTGAAATTATAAGCACAGTGTGTTTTCATAGATCCTGGTATTAAAAACAGGGGGGAAAGCGCTGGAAGATGATTGGTAATGCAGATATAACGACGCCAATAACTAGGAAAACAACTACATCCTCAACATAAAAAACACATCATCAGAGGTAAAGAATTTATAAACAGCTTGGGAACGCTTAAATGACAAATTCGTAGAGGGTGATAAATCCAAGGAAGCTAAGAAGTAAACATAGTCATTAGAAAAGCATGAGCTATGTTCTATATATATTTTGTTCTGCCAACACCAACATATGGACGTGCAACAAACAGAAGGAGAACATGCAGAAAAATAACAAAACAGAAATGATCAATGCAGGAAATAGAAATCGTCCCAAATTTTCAGTTGTAAAATGTTCTATTATCCAATACTCGTGTATTAAATGAATCGAGAAAGCTGTTTACTGATCTTAAAAGTCAGTACTTGTTCTAACAAACATTCTGGCCTCGGAGCTTCAGGAACTAGAATGGATCTACTGTCCTGGCAATGCAGGGGTATGCGGCAGTAAGAGAGCTGACAGACTAGACTCGAAAGCACATATTGTAGGAACACTGGATATGAATGAGAGAGAGAGAGAGAGAGAGAGAGAGAGAGAGAGAGAGAGATTAAAGACAGCAATAGCCTGTTAGAGAACGACAGTGACATCGATGAATCAACAAAGTTAAGACTGCTGCAGTTTGGCATTAGATGGTGTATCAGGGATTGCCGTATGCGAGGATGCATCCGGTATGTTAACAACCAGCATGCTACAGGAACAATCAACGCACTCTTTAACATTTGCTCAGGAAGACTGAACAGCTATTGGTTTGGTCGGAGTGCATTAATGTCGATTCTGAACAAAAATAGCAGTAATAAAAATAATAACTTGGTCTAGACAACAGAGAGAGAAGATTCTGGACAGTTTGACATCATGGCATGGCAAGAAGGTACAACAGAATTGATCAACACGTACTGTAGACAGCAAGTTGTGGAGAGACATGATCCCCTACGCCAACAGGCATGGCATTTGAAGAAGAAGACTAATAGGATTACTGCTTTTCCAGGCATTTCGTGACAGATATGAGGTTGTGCATGGTGCTCACAACCTCATCACAAAAAACTAACAGCTACATAAACCGCCATCGCGAGAACCCATGAACACTTTGATGCTGGCTTCCTACGAGTAGATATGCTGCAGCGATGGCCTCGTGCTCCGTAAGGATCGAAAAGGAGACGAAGTGGACTAGTTCTAGACTGCTCAGAGTAGACGGGGGATAAAGACAAAGAAAAACAGATGACGAAGAGAAATGATAGAATACATAATAAAAGTTTTATAAAAATGACACGATAAGACCATGAAAAAGACTGACTTAAATTAAGACAGAAGGAAAATGAAAGCAAGGCCGGCCAAAAGCTACCTGACGGAAAAATGTGGAAGCAGAGATGCTACGAATGAACCAGAGCTGGAGCAGTACATGAAGGATGGCTGCCGACCGAGCAAAGTGGTGACGGTTTGTTTCTGCCCTACAAGACGCCACCAGACGTGATGGTCACTGATTGTTTTGTCAGCCAGCGGCCAAGGACCAAAGAAAAAGAAGACACAGAGAAAAGACAAAGATAATGAGAATAAATACGACAAATGATGGCCAGATTACACTTGGACAAACATTCCTACAAGATCTGGACTTATTCCTTTGTTGGCAGGAAGAAACGGGTAGTAATAACGAAATAAGAATTCATAATGCAAGAGGTGTTTAGAAATCACTAGAAAATATCTGGAAATAAAAACAAAAAATCATGCCCGACACACAAAATAAGCTACTTCAGCTCATATGTGTAGACAGTTCTGTGCTTTTTCTTCTTCTTCTTTCATCTGTCGATTCCCACAGCAGCAAAGGCCTTCAACGAACTTATGCTAAGTCTTCCTGTCACGTGCCATCAGCTCAAGGTCTTCCCATGTCTTCTTCATCCCCTCCACGTCTCTAATTTTCTTGTCCATGTGTTCTTTGGTCTTTCTATACCTCTCTATTATCCTGGTGATTTCAGAACATATAATGTCTGGTAATGCTATTAAAACAGGTTTTCTCAATGTGTTCTTTCCATCTCTAGCGTCTTCTTCTCATTTCTTGTTCCACTGGCGCTTTTATATTGCTCTTAAGCACGAAGAACAACATAATCGCCAAAATGGTTAGAGACTTTCAAACTGGGTACTTCCGAAGAATAAACGAATTGAAATGGTATGACAAGATAACGAATTTAAAAGTGACTGAAAGAACCATATGAATACCAATGAACCAAGAGCTAAGGAAAAGGCATTCCGGTTGAACAGGCCTCACACTGAGGAAACCGTTGGAAATAATTACAAAGCAGTGTTTGTTATGGAATTCTCAGTGTAAGAGAAAAGGGGGGAACCGAACTTCCTCTTCTTCCTCGTACACTCTCAAACGTCTACTTGAATATTTTCAACCAAAAAATAAAAAGCAGTGGTCAGCTTCAGGCTATTCGCATCTCCATAGAGTTTTTCCAGGAATGGTACTGGTGACGGCCATATGTGCTTTCTATGTTCCTCGTATGTTGGACATCTTTGAAGCAGATGTTTAGCTGTCATTTTATCGGTGCCACAATTACACCCATCGGTAGTCCCTATCATTAGCTTGTTGAATAGATAATATCCCTTAACCGAACAACACACAGAGAATATATAAGCGTGTTTAAGAAGATACGAGAAGACTTTTAACGGATGGCACAGGGCAGGAAGGCTTGGCATGAACGTTATGAAGGCCTAACTTAGTGTACATGGAGATGAAGGGTCATGAATGCCCAGCTAATCTTCGATCTAATCTATGCTTTTGGTTTTGGATGAATGGATTTTTCCGCCCTTCACAACCGAGTCATGATAACTTCTTGTTCTCTAACTGGATATATTGAGAGCGAGCGTCAATTGGGCGCTTGCTTTTCGAGACAAAGTTAACGGGTAGCATAATGCTCCAATCTACCCAGCTGTAAATGGGTATCTGACTCTGTTCTTGAGTTAGAAAAAGCAAAGGTAACCCCCACTTCATTAAGCTGAGAATTAACATAGGTGAAGTCTCTAACACCTCAATTCCCTATGGCACTAGGCAGTATCTTCTGTAGGACTACCTTAATCTTTTACGTAGAGGGCAATCGTTTTTTAAGCAGGCTTTCTGTACAGTTTTGAATCAGTAATTATAATAATTAAATCTTATTATACGTGTAATAATTGAAATACAGGCGTCCCCTGCTTTTCGACGGTCCGCTTTTCGACGATCTGCTCTTTCGACCCTTTTCAATTATAACCAGAACCCATACATTCGTCGCGTAGTCCGCTCTTTCGACCTATTTCGGCCTATGCTTATATACCATTGAGAGAATCCTAGGACCCTTTAAAAGTATTTAAAGTCTAGCCTTCTAGTTTATTACAAGAGTAATGCAAAAGTCTGGATGACTGCTGATTTATTTGTAACTTGGTTCTCAGATTATTTCAAGCCTACAGTTGAGGCTTATTGCAGGGAACAGAAAATTCACTTTAAGATTCTACTGCTTGTTGATAATGCTCCAGCCACCCTAGAGCTCTGACTGAGTCCTTCAAAGAAATTCAAGTTGCCTTCATCCCTGCAAACACAACTTCATTGCTGCAGCCAATGGATCAAGGTGTATTTCAGGATTCAAATCTTATTATCCGTTTTCTTATTATCCGGTTTTTAAAAAATGTGTTTGCTACTTTTCTTTGTAGCACGCCCCTTTCATAAAGCTGTTGGTTATATCAGGACATGTTTCCTTTATTGTAATATGTTTTTGTTTTTATTTATTTTATACTATATTATCTCTAGTAGGTATTTTTCCTTTTGTAGTTATAGTTCAAAATGGCTTTTTAATCCAAAATATATTTTCTAAGCTGGTATGTTTTTAATTTTCACTGGACGGTTTATTTGGTTAATCTGTATGTATCTGAGGGGAGTCTTTCACCAGTGTGGACTACTGGCTCGGATCCTTATTTATTTTTTATACGTTAGCTTTAGTTTTTGTAATATAGTGTTTTATTAACCTTTGCACTTCTGAAGGGGTCTTTGTGCCTATGAGATTTTCTACACTCATTTCTACCTTGTGGTTACTACAGTATGTCTTAATGTTTTGCCTCCGCTGGTCATATTTTTTGCAGTCCACCAGAAAGTGTCTAATTGTGTTTGGTTCTTGACACTCTTCACATGTGGGTTCCTCAATCATGAAATATCCAGTTCCAAGCTTGAGCCTCAGCAATTTTTTATTAATTGGTATTTTTAGTTCATCTTGTATTTGACATTTTTTGCTTGTTTTTTGGGGGGATTTTATATGTCTTGCTTTTTTACTTTGGTCCCATGCTGTTATCCACTCTTTAGTTATTGCTTGAGCAATTAAGCTCTTAATTTCAAACTTCCCTAAGCCTACTTCAATTTTGTTGTAGCTAGTTCTTCCCCCTTTGGCTTCTTTGTCTGCAAGCTCATTTCCTGCTATCCCCACATGTGGTGGTATCCATGTTAGTGTTGCACTGCATCCTATAGTGTGCAGATATGTATTGACCTGTAGTATTTCCTCTATAATATCTGGCCTGCTACATTCATTTCTGTTTCTGATAGCTAATACTGATGAAAGGGAATCTGTGAGAATGGTTACTTTATTTGGTGGGTTTTCTGCAGTTATTTCTAAAGCTTTTAGGATTGCCACTAATTCTGCTGTAAAGATGGATGTATTACCTGTTACTTTGTATCTTTTATAAATTTTTAATTTTGGTATTGCTATTCCTGCTCCTAATTGTCCTTCTTCATCTTTTGACCCATCTGTATATATAGTTAGGCTATTATTTATATACCGTTCAATGTACTCTAGTGCTTTACTTTTTGCTGAGATTATGTCGTTAGATTTGCTTATGATCTTTGATAAGTGGGAGTCAGTTTCTGGCACTTTTAATTCACATGGTGGGATCTTTGCTTTATACTGACTGAGCACTACTGTTTATCATATTAAATAGGTTTGGGTGTTGATCCACTTCATCCATTGTTTTTCACCCTGACGGGTATCTTTTACGGTTTAATGGAATGTGGCCTATGTACTGATTACCCCTATTAAAGGTTTTGTGTGCTGGGGGAGTTGGATCTTTTGCCACTCTTGCCCAGTAGCTGAATCTCAGTTCTTTTCTCCTTAGCTCCAGGGGTATAATGCCTAGCGCTACTTCTAATGCCTCTGCTGATGATCCCTTTGAGGCACCTGCTATTATTGACAGTGCCTGGTTTTGGACTGTCTAGTTTTTTTTCTTATTGCTCGGGGCGGCCGATGCATAGACAACACTGGCATAGTCAAGTTTGCCCCTAATAAATGATTTATAGAAGGTTAACATTGTCTTATTGCAGGCTCCCCAACCACTTCCTTTCATATATCTTAGCATGTTAATAAGTCCCCTACTGCTTTGCACTAATAAGTCTATGTGTTTTTTCCAGTTTAGTTGCTGGTCTAGTACCATACCAAGAAATCTAGTTGATTTTGCTGTGCATACTTTTTGCTCATTAATGCTTATGTCAATTATATTATTTTTGATTACACGCCCTCTACTGAAGATCATTCCTATGGTTTTTGTAACGTTTAGATTAAATCCCCACTTGTGCATCCAGTCAGATACTTTATATATTTGTGTTTGTACTGTTTTATAGAGGAATGTGAGATTTCTTCCTGTTCTTCATATCGCAGCGTCATCTGCAAACTGAGATAGGTTGTTTTTTAAGTCTTTAAACTCGTCGCCTATGTCGTTGACCATAATCGTAAATATAGATGGTGATATTACTGATCCCTGTGGGATTCCATTCTGTTGTTCATACACCTCAGATCTATCATTGTTTATTTGCACCGTGAAGTATCTATCCTGCAGGAAGTTTTCTAAATAATTTTAAGCTCTGCCTACTATACCTAATTTCCTGATCTTATAAAGTGCACCCTCCCTCCAACACTCATCATATGCTCTTGCTACATCAAGGAATATTGCTACTGTCTTTTCATTCCTTTTGAAGCCCGTTTTAACATCATGTTCCAGCCTCAACAGTTGCTCTATTGTACTATGTTGGCTTCTAAAGCCTGCCTGGGTTGGACTGTACAAATTATGCTTTTCTAGATGAAATTTTAGTCTGCTGTTGACTATTGTTTCTAGAATTTTTCCTAGATGCGATGTTAACGATATTGGCCTGTATGAGCTGACATCATGTGTTTCCTTATCTGGCTTTAGTATGAGGATGACTACTGCTGTCTTCCATGAACATGGTATTTTTCCCGTGTGCCAGATTTTGTTGTAGAGGGATGCAATCACCCTTAGAGTTGTATTTGGTACCTTTTTGAGGATTTCATAGCTCAGAATGTCTTTCCCAGAAGTGGTATTGGTTTTTCCTGCTAAAGCTCTTTCTATTTCATCTACTGTAAAATCTGCATTTAAATAATTAGCATCCTTTGGGGTGTCTATATTTTCTTCTTTTAATTTTTCTAGCAGTGTTTTTCGCCTATTTATTTCTGCCTTATCTAGACTGTCTATTGAACTTACCTGATAGAAGTATTTAGCTAGTATGTTGGCTTTTTCTCTATCTTTTTCAGCTCTCTCTGGTATTTTAATTGTTGGGATTTTAAATTTCTTGTTGTTTCCTCCTTTAATTGCTTTTAGTTTTCTCCAAACTGTAGTTCCTTGTGATCTATGGTTTAATGTTTGACAAAATGTTCTCCAACTCTTTTCTTTAGCTCTGAATATTATTTTATTTGTTTCATTTCTTATTTTTTTATAGTTTGTGTAATTCTCTTCAGTTTTGGTTTTTCTATACTTTATCAGGGTTCTGAGCATCTGTCTGTCCACCATGGTACTGGATTTTTATCTTTGTTTCTTTTCCTATCTTTACCTTTTTGTGTTGGTTTTAAGTGATCAGGCATATTCCTGTTTGGTATATATTTTATTGCTATTTAAAAAATCTCATTTGTTAGTTTTTCTGCAAATATATCTATACTGTTAGATTCAATTTGTTCTATGCTAGGTTTACTTAGCTCCAATTGGAAGGACTCCCAGTTTGCTTTTTTGAGGTTGAATGTAGGTTCGGAGCTTCTTGGACTAATTTGTTTTTGTCGTTTAGGTTTATTTCTATGGGTAAGTGGTCTTAGCTGGAGTCATTCAGTACTTCCCATTTAGCAGAGGCTAGGTTTGGTGTTATAATACTTATGTCTATTGCTGTATCTCCTCCATTGTTGCATGGGTTAGCCCTTGTCACTGAGCCATCATTTAGTATGATTAGCTCAGCACTTTCAATGTAGTCCAACAGTCTTTTTCCTGCTGGATCATTACTGTTGTTACCCCATGCCTCATGGTGTGCATTAAAGTCACCTACCAATAATGTTCTTTGGTCTATTTGTGTGTTAATAGTGGCAATGTCCCTATCGGTTATATTACCCTTGGGGCTATAAATGTTTATTATTTTTAAGTTATCCTGCTCACTGTCTACTGTTACACTTACTCCTTCAATATTTTCTGTGTTGAATTGTTCACAATTTAATATTTTGTAATCTTCATGTATTAAAAACACCCGTGTGTTACCGAGGCCCGAAAGGGGAGCAAAGAATAGTAACACTGTTCCCTGCCAAGCATGTCATAGAAAACGACTAAGGAGGGTTGGGCATGGGGTCGGTTACCCCATCCTGTAAAAAATTTAAACCACAAAAAACTTCAACAAACATGGACAAGTCAATTAAAGAAAATAAAACACAGCCATCCAAGACAGGGGAAGGTCCTCTTGCAGGGAGGCGTATGATGCAACACAGAGAAAGCCGAAAGGAGTCTGTGTTACTGACTAACCTTCTTTCTTCTAGGAGAACTTCCATATTTGGCACCTGGAATGTTCGGACATTAAACAAACAAGGGAAAGTGGCACAATTAGCAGCAGAAATGGGGGAATATAAAATCGAGGTTCTGGGACTGTGTGAAACAAAGTGGAAGGGGGTAGACAGGAAGAAACTCATCACAGGTGAATTGGTGCTGTCCTCAGGACATGAAGACGAAAGTTCACACCACAGTGAAGGGATAGCTCTTATGTTATCTAAAGAAGCACAGAAAGCACTCATTGAATGGGAAGCCATTGGACCCAGAATAATAACAGCTACTTTTAAAACAGCTAAAAAGAAAATAAATGTAAATGTCATCCAATGTTATGCACCAACTAATGACAAAGAAGAGTCTGTGAAAGAAGCATTTTATACTAGACTACAGGAAATTATGGAAAAAGTAAAAAGAAGAAACGTCACGATGTTGATGGGTGACATGAATGCAAAGTTAGGTACAGTCAACACCGGCTTTGAAAAAGTCATGGGAAAACAGGAGCTAGGAATAATGAATGAAAATGGGGAACTATTCTCAAACTTCTGTGCTTCAAATCAACTGGCTATAGGGGGAAGCATGTTTCCACATAAGAGAATACACAAGGCAACATGGATATCACCAGACCATAGAACAGAAAATCAGATTGATCATATATGCATAAACAAGAAGTTTAGATCATCATTGCAGGATGTAAAGGTATATAGAGGAGCAGATGTGGCACCAGATCACTACCTTCTGATAGCCAAAGTAAGAATGAAACTCAAGAGATATGCAACAATGCACAATTATAGACAACAATTTAATGAAGAGGTGGACAGAATATTTTGAGGACCTTCTCAATAGACCAGCTCCACAAAACCTCCCGGACATCCAGCCAGCAGAAGAAGAGCTACAAATTAACGGTGAAAGACCAACGAAGGAAGAAATAAAGAAAGCCATAAAGCTTCTAAGAGATGGAAAAGCGTCTGGACCTGATGGCATTCCAGCAGAGGCCATCAAAGCAGATATCGACACGGCTACAGAGATGTTATATAAATTACTTGGTAAAGTCTGGGAAAAGGAAGAGATACCAGCAGAATGGAAGGAAGGATATCTGGTTAAGTTGCCTAAGAAAGGAAATTTACAAGAGTGCACAAATTATAGAGGAATAATGTTACTATCAGTGCCAGGAAAAGTATTAAATAGGATTATCCTTGAGAGATTAAAAGAGTCCATAGACAAGAAACTGAGAGATGAACAAGCAGGTTTTCGACAAAACAGATCCTGTACAGACCAGATAGCCACTTTGAGAATAATAGTTGAACAAAGTCTGGAATGGAATTCACCATTATACATCGGATTTGTGGACTACGAAAAGGCATTTGACAGTGTAGACAGAGAATCACTTTGGAAATTGATGAGGCATTATGGAGTTCCCCTGAAGATCATTAATTGAATAAAGAAAACATATGAAGACATGACATGCAGAGTTCTTCATGAAGGACAGCTTACAGAACCGTTTGGGATAAGAACAGGAGTGCGACAGGGATGCCTCTTGTCTCCATTTCTTTTCTTATTAGCAATAGACTGGGTTATGAGAACATCAACAACACACAACAGAAATGGAATCCAGTGGACTCTGACCAAGCAGTTGGATGATCTAGATTTTGCTGATGACTTGGCTCTTCTGTCCCATAACCGTAATCAGATGCAGGACAAATTGAAAACACTCGATGAGAGGTCACAGCAATTGGGTCTGAAAATACACAGGGAAAAGACAAAGATAATGAGAATAAATGCAGATAATGAAAACAGGGTTGAACTTGAAGAAACACCAATACAAGATGTAGAATCGTACACATATCTTGGCAGCAATATAGACAAAGTTGGAGGGACAGACAGTGATATCAAAATAAGAATACAAAAAGGAAGAGGAGCTTTCAATGCATTGGGAAATATATGGAGATCAAGAGAAATCGGATCCAACACGAAAATAAGAATCTTCAGCTCAAATGTGAAGTCAGTCCTATTGTATGGCTCTGAGACATGGAGAACAACAAAGACAACAACCAACAAGCTACAGACTTTCATAAATGGGTGCTTGCGTAGAATAGAGGGATTAAAATGGTATGACAAGGTTACCAACGTGGAACTGATGACAAGAACTAGACAAGTGCCAGTGGAACAAGAGATGAGAAGAAGACGATGGCGATGGATAGGACACACACTGAGGAAACTTGTTGATAGCATTACAAGGCAGTCCTTGTTCTGGAAACCCCAGGGGAAGAGAGGCAGAGGTAGACCAAGAAGCACATGGAGAAGAGAGCTGGAAACTGAGATGAAAATGATAAGGAGAACGTGGAAAGAACTTGAGATGATGGCACGTGACAGGAGGATTTGGCATGTGTTTGTTGAAGGCCTATGCTCCTTTTGGAGTGGAGGGTTATGAATGAATGAATGTATTAAAAAGGCCACGCCCCCTCCTCTTCCCTCCGGTCTATCATTTCTAAGTGTTATATATCCTTGATAGTTCATTTTTTGTTGGGGACTTAGCAGGATTTCTTGTATTGCAAATATGGGTTTTGATTCCTTATATTGCCCAACAATAGACATCAGGTTCTTCCTGGCACCCCTACAGTTCCACTGAACTACTTTTATAGCTCTTTGGTCTCTAGTCTCCATCTTAAATGGTTAGAATAGTTATGTTTTTGTTTTTAAACTTTGTTGTTTGTTAATTTCTCTATGTACTTTTTGTTTTGTTTTGCCCACCATCTCTCATGTTCTCTACAAACTCCTCAATTCCAAGTAACCATTTTACTTCGCACTCTTTCTACTAGGTATGGAAGGAGTAGTTCAACTGTTTCCTTAATTGTTTCTTCCATATTTTCTTTGTCTTTCTGCTTTTTCAATTTTTCGGACTCTTGCCTTTTTTCTTCTGTTAAAAGTGCTCTTTCAATCTCTATTCTCCTTAGGATTTCTTCATTAGACTCCTTTATTTCTGCTATTTTTTTTTTTTAGGTCTCTTTCTATTGCTTGTTGTGCTATTTTAATTTCTTCTAATACCTGCCTGGCTTGGGTGAGGTTATGTTCTGTCTCTTCTGTGTTGTTTTCTTCTTCGCTGTTGCTTATGCGTGTTTTACTTTCACCTTCTTTCTGTATTTTCTCCTTTACGTTTTTTTACTTCAGTGGTTATTTGTTTTATTTGTTTCGTGATGTTATTTTCTTGGAAGTTTTGGAGGTGGCTGTTTGCTTTCTGTTTTTCTTTGACTTTCCAGATTGGTGTGTTTGTTTCTATAAAGCTTCTTTTATTAAGTTAATTGCTTTTAACGTTATTTAATAACACTAGTCAACAACCAAAATGTACCAGAAATGAAAATAGCTGATCTTAACTAATTTTGGTGTGCTGAAAACGAAAATGACATTAAAAAATGTTGATTGGCTCTAGTTTTCAAGATATATGCTACTAGTTTATTTAATTACGGTAAATTTATATATATATGACGCAACTGTTGTGGGCGATTGCATAATTTTTTCTAATGACCAATAAAAATGTTACTAGAAGTTGATGATGCAATCCTACCTATGATTACATCACCTTTGTGTATAAATACCTTATCTCTGATAAAATTTTGCCATTAGTTAGTGCATTTGTCCTTATCAAAAGTATCGTAGTTAGAAATGCCAGAAGGCGTACAGTTTGTATTTTGGCTGCAGAATAGGAGATCAAGATAAGAGCTGGGCGCCACACATATGCTGCAATACATGTGCAGCACATCTTAAACTGTGGTTGACTGGCAAAAGGCAAGCTATGCCTTTTGCAGTCCCAATGATTTGGAGAGAGCCCACTGATCATCTCAACAACTGTTACTTTTGCATGGTCCCTCCAATTGGGAAAGGCATATCAAAGAAGAAAAAATGGACTCTGGAATATCCAAACATCCCCTCTGCAATACTTCCGGTACCACATGGCGATGACCTACCAGTTCCCAAAGTGCCAGAATCCTTTTCAGCTGCTTCCACTGATGAAGAGGACATTGGTGGTCCTGAACCATCAACCTCAAGTGACACAGATTTTGAGCAAACTACATCCACTAAACCATACTTAATAACCCAAGGTGAACTGAATGATCTTGTAAGAGATCTAAATTTACCGAAGAACAAGGTGGCGCTTTTGGGTTCCAGATTGCAACAGTGGAATCTCCTGGCAGAAGATGTTACAATTTCTGTGTATAGGAACCGCCAGAAGCCGCTTATTACATTCTTTTTCAAAGAGGGTGACCTTTCTGCGTGCCACAACATTTCTGGTTTAATGGCAGCCCTCAACATCAATTACATACCGGAAGAGTGGAGGCTTTTCATTGATTCATCCAAGACAAGTCTTAAAGCTGTTTTGTTGAATAATGGTAATGTGTTACCGTCAATTCCAGTTGGTCACGCAGTTCATATGAAAGAAACTTATGAAAACATTAAGCAGCTTTTGAAGTGTATAAACTGCGATCATCATCATTGGTTACTTCGCGGTGACTTAAAAGTGGTTGCTCTTTTGCTTGGACTACAGGGTGGATACACCAAGTACTGTTGCTTTCTCTGTGAGTGGGATAGCCGTGCACGAAGTGACCATTACATCATAAGACATTGGCCAATCAGGCAGTCATTGCAGCCTGGCAGTAAGAACGTTGAGAACCCAGCAGTTGTCGACACCAGCAAGATTTTGTTGCCACCCTTGCACATTAAGCTGGGTCTCATGAAAAACTTTGTCAAGGCAATGGAGAAAACAGATGAGGCTTTCAAATATCTCATCAGAAAATTTCCAAGACTGAGTGAAGCTAAAATAAGAGAGGGAGTATTTGTTGGTCCGCAAATTCGAAAACTTCTTCATGATGACGAATATCTTTGCGCGTTGCATGGCAAGGAAAAAGCAGCATGGCTAGCATTTAAGTCAGTGGTGGACAATTTTCTTGGAAACAACAGATCTGATAATTACAATGAAATTGTAGAAAATCTCCTTCTGAAGTATAAGAGTCTTGGCTGCAACATGTCTTTGAAAATTCATTTTCTGGATTCTCATCTGGATTTCTTTATGTCAAACTGTGGAGTGGTCAGTGATGAGCATGGTGAACGATTTTCACCAGGACATTGCTGCTATGGAGACAAGGTATCAAGGCAATTGGAGCCCTTCAATGCTTGTTGATTACTGTTGGACTGTGACAAGAGACACCTCATCGATTAACTACAAGAAGCAAGCAAAGAGAGCTCGAACAGCAACTGAATAATGACGGAATGGGTTCAAATGTAGAAGAAGAAGAAGAAGAAGAAGAAGGGTTCAAATGTGCCTTTTTAAAGCATGATATGTGAACTTTAAATAATGTTTTTATTTTTTCTATCATTTTATGTTAAAATATCAATTAATTGAGTATGTAACCACAATTTTTATAATGCTAAAGTAGAAAGACTAGCTGTTCAGCCCAGAGAAGTAAACAAGCATACATTATTTGTATTACTGTAATGTAAATCCATCATTTAAAAAAAAACCAGAGCCAATTGGTGAATTTCATTATGATATTTGAAATCAGCATGTCAAAATCAATAAGAAATGGTACATTTAATTTCTGGTACAAAAAACTTTTGAAAATTTGTTGACTAGTGTAATTGATAGAAGTATTGGTATAAATAAAAATATTAGTGAAAAAGAATAAATAAGCCCAGGTAGGGCAACCACGTGGGGTCTTCATTTGTAAAGTGCAGTAGCCATCTTGTTTTTCTTTGTGTAATTAATACAGGCATCTTTCATCGCTGAGCCGCTCGTGAACAAAATTAAATTTAATTCAAATTTACTAGCTTAGTAGTAGGACTAGTCAGCTTTTAACTATTGATATCTAAACATAATTTAAAATTTATATATTAAAAAAATATATTAACTTGTCTGATGTTAGTTTAGCATTAGGCATAGATAGGGTAATTTCCTATTACTCGTGCTTTTTTGCTCCGCACAGAATATCTGTAGTTATGTGTAGTTTCGTACGATTAGGGTTAGGATTAGGGTTAAGGTTAACCCTAACCCCAACCCTAATCCTAACTGTAAATGCTACGAAACAACTTATAACTAAACATATTCTGTGCGGAGCAAAAAATCACGAGTAATAGGAAATTGCCAATTAACCAATACTAGAGGTGATTAATAATATTTAGTTTAAATATGTTAGAGAAGAGAAAAAACTTATCTGAAATTCGTCTCGTGTAGCGTACTGAAAACTTTCACTGGATGTGGAACGAGCGAGCGAAAATCCTTTTTTTTTTTTTTTTTTTTTAATTACCCCTTCTGGGGCTCAAAGTGAGGTCTATTGGCTTTATTTAGTAGAATGTGTGAATTGTGTGTGATCCCGGCCTGGCTAAGACACTGGGATCTTAGCCAAAAGGCCGAGAACACGCCTTTTTTTAAACTTTATTCTTCAAAACCATAAGGCAGTCAGATATTACAGACTGACATTACACTTTAAAAATACTAAGACAAATTGATATCACATGTCAAAATCATAGCACAACCTAATATTGCAATCCTAAACCATGCAACAGGTTTATACTTTCACAGATTGGTGAACTGTTGAGAGATAGTCTAATCTGTACGATGCCAACTTAAAACCAGGCATTTTACAATACAAAAAACAACAAGATAGAACACTGACATGACTGCTAAACAAAAAAGACTGATTGTAAAAGTGAACAATGGTTTAGAAAAATACCAGTTTACACTCAGCATAAGCAAATGAATGTATATAGAAAAGGAAGCCTCGAAATCCAGCTAACACCATGGTTCCCTCTTCTGACAATATATTGATTACCAAGCACTGCAAGTTGAAATTAATGTATAACCAACTCTATTGTCAAGGTCATGATGTAGAAAGGTTAGAACATGCTCTTCTAATCCTGTAACATTGTTAAATCAGTTTTAAAATGTACAATATATGCAACCACTGAGATAATACTCTGAAATCAGTATTGAAATGAATTTTTTTCTTTGAAGTTCACACAAAATTTGTAAAAGAAAAATATGTTGTGTGATAAGGAAATACAAAATTTTAAATCTAATAACAGAGGGGGAAATTTTAAAATTATTGTAAATGCTCTATAAAAGTTGTTTTCAAACTTTCTGTGGGGAAAGAAAGGCAAAACCAAATGAGACAATAAATGTAGAGACGGGAACCATATGCATATCAATGTTCTATACAAAAACTATCATACATGCCACACTTAAAGGTTTACCCATAATCTGTACGGGGTGTTTGCGTTTTCAGATGTGTACGGGCCGTACACGGGTCTGTACGGGTTTTTTCGCCTAATTATTAAATGTACATATAAATCTTGTGCCACTACACAATTTGCGTCATGAGATTCGGCGAGATGTTAAGCCAAGTGGATAAAAAAAAAAAAATAACCAATGAAAATCAAGCTGCCTATTTTTCAATTGCCGCGGGATGTGCGTGGCGTGTTCTTTCACAATTTTTCGCTAAAGCTAGCGCGAGGTTACTGATTATTTGAACGATTACGCAGCACTGAAATCTTTTTTGAGTCGAGCCTATTGTTTAGGATTAATTTCCAGTTTAGTATTGGTAAGTAATTCATTTTTAAAAAAATATTACAATAACATTGTTTAGATGAAGTTAGATTTAACTGTCAGATAACTTAGGCCTATGCTTTCTTTTCCCCTAAGGTTTAGCATAATTTATTATTTACGGCTGGTAAAAAAAAAAAGGCTGATACCACTACATATTATTTGATTTCACTAAAACTTGTAGAAAGTGCGTAAGAAATGTAAATTTGAAAAATAATACAATAGCCTACAAATTATGGGTAGCCTAATATCGTAATGACGGTCGCCGAATGCTCCGCATGTATTTTCGTACCATTTAGAGTTATAATTAGGGTTACAGCTAGGGTTAACCCTAAATCTAAATGGTACGAAAATACACGCGGAGCATTCGGCGAACGTCATTCCGATATTACCAAATTATGAAACTGAAAAGAAAAAAAAACCACAATAGCGTGGAAAATTTACATCTTAACTCGATCAGAGAAAAGTTTATTTGGAGTTAGCCTACTTCTCTTCTTAGTTTTAATTTCGTTTCTTTAAAAAACAATGTTATTTTGCCTTTGGTGGTCATCATTACGGTCATTCAATGATTTATAATTATTAAATAATTAATTAGCCTACTATCAATGTTTGATTGACACTAAAATTTGTATGGGAAGGTCTATTTAAAACTACCAGTTGGGCTTTAACGGCTATTCCAATTTTTGAAGTTCGGTAGAAAATATACAGGCTAATATTACGCCAGCGCTAGTTTATATTTTCATTACCAGCTTTAGCAAAAAATTTATTAGATTTTAAATTTAAGATTCCTAACCCATAATGCTTATTACTGGTCTCTTTAGGCCTGTACTTTTATAAGGCACTATAGAAAACACAGCAACTGTTCTTCATTTCAACCATAAATTGTATTAATTTTTTTCCAAGATTCTATTTCATTATATAATATTAAAATTACAAATAATTATATTTTTCAAATTGATTATTAATATTTGTATTTACTATGCAAAATAAATTCGAACTCTTGTTGTTTAGGTTTTAAAGCAAGTGAAGACATGCTTAAAAAGGCAAAGGCCGCATGTCACTATGATGGTGCAGAACCATCTAATTGAATATACTTTTACATGAATAAACTCTTTTGTTACGTTTTTCAGTCTTTGTACAGGTTTTGCGGGTCTTTGTACAGGTTTTGCGGGTCTTTGTACAGGTTTTTTTAATTTTTTGTACAGGTTTTTCATCTCTGAGGTGTGGCATGTATGAACTATACTACTATGTTGTATATCATTATAATGTGTGCACATTTTGTAATAACTGTCGACACTGACATGTTCTTAATTATAATGTTTGGATTATTTGACAGGCAGCAAGGCACAAGCTAATTACAGGCTCAAACACAGCAAATGTGATTTACACACAGAATCATCATTTTCCTTTGCGTTCATTATGGAACCACCCTTGCAGGAAGCCTGCACCAAACAGTCACATGCTCCTGCAGCCTGCACCAAACAGTCACATGCTCCTGCAGCCTGCACCAAACAGTCACATGCTCCTGCAGCCTGCACCAAACAGTCACATGCTCCTGCAGCCTGCACCAAACAGTCACATGCTCCTGCAGCCTGCACCAAACAGTCACATGATCTTGCAGCCTGCACCAAACAGTCACATGATCTTGCAGCAGTGTTTTGTGTGGCAATTTGTTTGACATGATGAGGTTGCCAGCCTCGTGCACGACCTCATTAGTCGTCTTGTACGACATGCCTGGGTATGCAGAAGTCCTTTCTTTGTCTCTTCAGAGACCCCTCTTGAATCTGCACATGGCCACACACAGAATGGAACCTATATAAATGTAAGGCATCAAACATGCGGCACACACAAGGATAAAATAAACAATTTACACATTTATAAATATAATCCAGTACATCAATCACACAAAACCAGCTGAGTTTCATTAACATCTAATTGTCAATAAATGAAACATTTAGATACACTGGAGAATACGTGAACAGCAAACACAACACATGGGTTAACTTTAATGCCTGCCTGTCACAATTTCAAATAATCAAATGCATGCACATACATACACAATAAAGAGTTATTAGATATAATATATAGTTATTTCTAATTAAGAGCATGACTACAAATGGGCTACAAATGAGAGTGCAATGCATAACGATCTTGTCAATTGGTATGAAGGAAACATCATGACATTTTTTTTAACTCTTTATTCACATTCGGTTGAAATTGACAAATACATATGCATGGAAACATCGCTTCTCGGCCTTTTGGCTAAGATCAAAGTGTCTTAGCCTGGGCCGGGATCACACAATTTTACACATTTAACTCAATAAGTCAATAGACCTCACTTTGAGCCCCAGAAGGGGTATTAATTTTTTTAAAAAAAGCATGGAAACATTGACAATCTGTCCGCTTCAGGAAGGTGAACACCATGTTAGATTATCTGTGTTTTTTTTTATTTTTTTTTATTTTGCGGTAATACCCTGTTCAACCAAAACCCGTTGAGGGGTTAAAACGGTTATATTGGGGTATATAGGGTGTTATCGTCTTCGCTGGTATCACGTTCCTAGTCCTGGAGATGACTGGTCCTGAAAAGGACCACTAGCTGCCTGTTTGTTCCCTACTCGTTGTTGTCTGTTTCGGCTGTGTGTTGTTCATGACTGTCTTTATTATATTTGGTAAGAAGTCCTTTAGGGTTTCGGTGATTATTTTGTCTTAAGCTTCTCTTCTTCTTTTTTCTCTTTCTTGATTGCTTTTTGGTAGGCGTTCCTCTACGGTTTCGGTGGTTATTTTGTCTTTAGTGCCTTTGCTTCTTTCTCGTCCTTGATTGTGTTTTGTTACGATATCCTCGATGATCCTTCTGTAAAGGGCAATTTTTACTATCTTGCAATATAATACATTTATATTCTTATTATGTTTGCAAATATTTTGTAAGCAAAGTATTTCCTTTTTAAGTGCTTAAGGAGAAGTCATTTTTGGGTTGCTTCCCTTGAAAATAGTTCTGTCATCTTCGATCGGACTCCGCAGACGACTCTAGGCCTACTGCGATTTATTCTGTGGCTGGGTAGGAATAGATTGTTCTTGCTTCAGTATATCTATGGCCTGAATTTATACGTAGTGTTTGTATGAGTAGGACGAGTCTGTCTTATATATGGATATCTTTGCATTTCTAAGTCGAACTAATTTGGTTGTCGCTAGAAAAGGTCAAAGGCTATGCAGCGGAAGTATCGCTAGCAAGGTGTGTGATCCATGGCTGTCATCCTGTGAGGATGCCGAGTTTTGTTGTAGCAGGCTTTTTGCCGAAATAGTGATCTATATATGGATGGGGAAAAGTGATAATCATTTAGACATGTTGTATGTACTTTACCCCAGTGTTTATTCTCTTTTGCCAAGGAATGGCAAAGTTATATTTCGCATAAAAAGGTAAAACCACAATTTATTATGAACTTGGGCTTCGCCATCGTTGTTGATAAGCAGATGCACAGTGGTACTTTTAAAAAGAATATCCATTCAAAGGAAGAAGACATTCCTATGTATCAGCACTGGATTGTATGATATTATTCAATTACCTCTATGAGAGAAGCTATGAAGAAATGAGGACATTTAATGAATGACTAATTTTGGTCTATATTCTATAGTGAGTGAAGCTCACGAGAGAGAGAACAGCCATGTTGAAATTCATATACTTTGTATTTATCGAGTGAGAAAAAGGGATGCCTGTACTATCGCTCGATGAACCAAGAGATCACTGCTACATGTGAGAACCCATGTCTGGGATTCCTATATTATGAAATATATATATATTGAACTTTACGTGAAGGAATATTCGCTAGACGAGGTTAGGTCTAGGAGCCTTCCTATATATTGGTTATGGTCTGACGTGCCCAGTCAGTAAAGCCAGATGATTTACATGATGGAACGCTGAATGCTTATTTACGAATGCTCCATTATGATATTTGCCAAGCATGAATGCTAACTTAAGATGATATTCCTGTGATCAACATTATGCTGTCTATGTCGACATTTGTTCCTGTAACCATACACGTACTGTCCAAGTGTGCGTCCCATTAAATGTTATAAAAAGACCACCGTAGTTCCAGTACTTCTTGAATTCGAACAGTGTGAGTATGAGTGATGTACTACCAACCTGTCAACTCTATCGAATCATTCTACCATTCGCGTACTGACATTCAGATACACACTCATTGTTTACACTCACATTCTTGTCGGAGCCTCATCACGTTCCAGGACAAGATGACCTGTATGACCAAAACTGTGCTGGGTTTGATGAGTTGACAATCGTTACACTTTACTACACCAGTCCCAACATCTACATTTATCCACTGGTGGACATTCACATCATTTAGCAAATAAAGCATGATTCAACAACTAGTAGCCAGTATGAGTTAACAACTACACACAAAGAAAGAGTTTAACAACTGGTGTGCCAGCTTCCTGGGTCAACCTGCACAGTGACCATATTGAGAAGTAAACTACTGAGACCAGACGTTCCTTGGGGTCTGTTACGACACACAAATACATCAGCAGTACAACTCTACAGTGATGTCAGCGTGACCTGTCCTGTCGAGAGTATGCAGTAACTAGGTCAGGGTTTGTTGACATTTGGTTCATTGGACATTTGCCATACAACTGACAGTGTTACACAGCAAGCTTGGTTGAAACATAGAACATTACACATCAGGACTGGAGAATATTTGACAGTGTTTGCGAAAGAAAATGTTATTGAACTGAGAAGTCCTACATTGATTGTTATCATTCAAATCAACGATGGAGCTTCTATTTCTGTGTTGAATTTAAAATAATTAGACCAGAAGTATTTGTTTAATAAAGTACCACAGTACTGTACTATTAGGCAGTGTAACTGAGCCTTCATTCCAACACATTCTTTCTGCAACACTCTATTTACATCATATTGCCATACTATTTATGCATTTATGTATTTATGTTTAACTATTTATATGTGATATTTGTTTGTATCCAGCGGGTTGTTGTTTCGGTTGGGCGGTGTCACACAGCAGAGTATCCCACGTAATAGAGGGTCTGATGTGTGCGTTTCTATAGGTGCAATTTTCTTGATTGAAAATTTGCTGCGACAGCTGTTGCTATTAGTGTTAGCTGTGAAGTCTGTACTCATTGTTGTTTTTGTAATATTCCTCTGTTCTTTAGTTTGTTTTGATTTGTTTGTAATTTGTTGGTCTACCCTATTCTATCTTTCAGTTCTATTCTCAATTTATATTTATATACTGTGGCGTTATTTGTATTTGTTATCCTCTTGCGGTTTATCTTTTATTGTTTTTCCAATTTTATTTATTTCATTTCCGCAAATGTTTTCATGTTTTTCTGTATAACTGTTTTGTTTTGTGCCTGATCGACATACACTATTTAAAATATAGTTGATCATATAAATTGATGTACAAGAATCAACTGATAGTTAATTGCTATTACTAAAGGTACACAGTTGATGATATAAAACACTATTTCTGGTGCACTGCACTTATATTATAGAGTGAACCAGCAACTTATAGCTGTTATTATATAAGGATTTATACAAGACCTTTGTAAGGCTTGTTTCCCACAGTGATTGGGATAGTTAAGTACTATTTTTCCACAGGTTACAAAGTTATCATACAAGGTCTTTGATTAAGACTAAGAAAGTAAATTTATTTACTTTTGCAAATTACTGATCTTATTAGACAAGATGTCTACCTTGGATTATTTTATCACACAAGGCAGGGCTCTTGATATGACTGGTCAGCAATTAGAAGAATGGGCAGTTGCTCAATATGACAAAGCATTGGCTGCTGAAGAAAGAAAAGCATTGATTGAAGAAAAGAAATTAGAAGCTGAGGAAAGAAAATTACAAAGAGAGGATGAACAAAAGAAATTGCAGATACAGACTGATGAAAAAAGATTCCAGATGGAAATGGAAAAAGAGAAAAGAAAAGATGAAGCTGCTGCTGAAGAGAAAAAATTACAGGCTGCTGCAGAAGAGAGAAAATTACAAGCTGAAGCTCAAGAAAAAAAAGCAATAAGAGAACATGAACACCAAAAAGAACTTTTAGCATTTGAGTTAGAAAAGTTAAAGTTAACAAACATAAGTAATGTTAATCAAGCATCTAGTGGTAATGGTAAACCCTTTACTTACAAGGTCAAGGTACCAGCGTTCAACCCTTCCAGTGATGACATAACATTCTGGCTAAACAGATTTGAACGCTCGTGTCGAGCACATAATGTGGACAAATCACAATATGCTAACCAGTTATCAGAAAATCTGAAAGGTGATTCTCTGACTAGTTTAAGTTTGGTTGAAGAGGCTGACAAAGATAACTATGATGTTATTAGGGCAGCCTTATTAAAGAAGTATCAGTTGTCTGAAGAGGGTTATCGGAAGTTGTTTAAGACAATGGTGCCTGAGGCAGGTGTAGAATTCTCAGAATTCATTGCAAGGACACGTCTTACATTTGATCGTTGGATTGAGCTATCCAAAACAGAAAAGACTTATGAAGCCCTTATGGACTTGATACTCAGAGACAAGATTATGTCAAGTATAAATAAACCTTTCCTCGAATTCTTACATGAGCGTAAACCTAAGTCTCTAAAAGAAATGGAACAGTATTGTACCCAATACGTCACTGCACATCCGGACGTAGCTATTAGCAACAGTAAGGTTAAAGAAGGTATGCCAGTTGCTTCTGCAACACCATACAACCCTAATCACTCTCACAAATTCCAAGGACCTCAAAATAGGTTTAATAAAAAAGGTAACTATTACAGTTATCAGAACCAAGGTAACCAATCATTTCAGGGTTCTTCTTCGAATACCTGGAGAAGAGCTGACAGCCCTCGATTCAGGGGTGGTCATAATTACAGGAACTTTCGCAAAGGAAGTCATTCTAGAAACTATCCAAGTTTTCCTTCATGGAGACAACAGGATCATAATTACCGAGATACTCATTATAATGAATATGATGATAGTAACCAAAGGAGCTATGATTCAAACCCGAGTAGAGGTTATAATAGTGGAAACAATGATAAGTACAGAGGCAATAATAACAGAGGTAGAGCACAATTCAAAAAACATAAAGCTCATTACCAGGCGAACTCTGCACAGCAAGAGTCCCACGAAGCCTATAAACAAAATAAAGATAATGATGACTCTAATAATATGGCATGTGCCGCTTTTGATTTTGGGAGAGCATCTCAGTGCCCCCAATGCAAAACATTATTTGAGCCAACCACAGTGTCTACTTTAAGCTGTGGCCATCCTCTTCCCGCTCTTCCTGCGTCAATCGCGCATGATGGGAGAGGTTCTCTTGTCTTACACAAAGGTTTAGTAAATGACAATCCAGTCTCAGTACTTTTTGATTCTGGATGCACAACTATTGGGGTTAGGCAGTCACTCATAGATCCTTCTCATTCTACAGGCAAAGTAGTCAAATGCGTAACATTTGGCGGCACCATAGAGAAATACTCTACCGCTATCATTAGGATTGCTACTCCTTTCTTCACAGGAGATGTACACGCATGTCTTTTGCCGAATCCGATCGCTGATCTTATCATCGGTCGCATTCACGGAGTCAAAGAATGCACTCCGGAGCAAATTTCCGTTTGGGAAAATCAAAATATGCAATCTGCTAATGCAGTAGTCACTAGAGCTCAAGCTCTCAATATGCCTGAAACTTCATCTGTTGAAGATAATGAAGTGCATAACCAAGATGATCCCTTGGTAATTTCTCGTGACTCGTTTATAAAACAACAAGAAGAAGATCCGACTCTTAAGAAATTCTTCACTCTTGTAACGAAAGGTGATCCGAATAAAGATTCAAATTGTAAATCTTGGATTACAATGAAGAATGGCGTACTTGTACGTATGGTGCAAGACTCCACTAAGTCAAGTCATTCTCAGATTCTTGTACCCAAGAATTTGAGAGTTAAGATCTTACAACATGCACACGACTCTCAGTGTGCTGGTCACATGGGTTTTTCCCGTACAAAGTCAAGAGTTCTTGCGGCTTTCTTTTGGCCTTTTGTGAACAAGGACATACGGATCTATTGTCGATCCTGTAAAGTATGTCAAGAAGTCAAATCCAAAGGTCCTCGTCATGCTGCGCCTATTCAGGCTGCAGATATTCCTATTCGTCCATTCCAGAAAATGGCGATAGACATCATTGGTCCATTCAAGATCAAATCTGCTAGAGGACATCAGTTTATCTTAACGTGTGTAGACATGTGCACACGTTGGCCAGAGGCTATCCCTCTAAAGAGCATTACTACCGCTGACATTGCAGATGCTCTTTGGCTTATATTTTCTCGGCTGGGATTCCCCGGAGAAATATTATCAGATCATGGCACCCAACTGATATCGGATACCATGTCTCAAGTAATGTCTACTCTACAGATAGAGAGATCTTTGAGTAGCATCTATCATCCTATGTCCAATGGGATGGTCGAGCGACTAAATAGAACACTTAAGAACTTATTAGGGAAGATAACTGAGGATCATCCTCAAGATTGGGATAGGGTTTTACCCGCGGCCCTCTTCGCGTACAGAGAGGTCCCCAATGAACATACAGGGTTTTCGCCCTTTGAACTTGTCTTTGGCGCGCGACCGCGCGGCCCAATGTCTTTGCTGCATGATCTTATAACAGCTGACAATATTGACGATGACACAAAATCTTCTTACGAGTATGTCATCGCGCTGAGACAAAAGATTATCGAAGCATGCAAATTGGCAACGTCCTCTTCTGAATTTGCTAAGCAGAAGGCAAGACAATTTGCTAATAAGAAGAGAACTTTACGACAACTTTGTCCTGGTGACAAAGCATTTGTTTTGCTACCTTGTCGTGAAAATAGACTCCTTATTAGTTGGAAAGGTCCGTACGATATAATATCGAAAATTTCAGATGTTGACTACATCGTCGATATTAACGGGAAGCATAAAACCTTCCACATCAATATGCTTACGGAGTTCCATGAACGTCCTGACTATCTACAGCCTATTTTCCAGGCAACGGACGATTCTCATGTCAAACATGGTCATTACTCATCACTGTCTGTAATACAGGATGAGGAAACAAGTTTTTCGGATGTTAATCTCCCGCTTCCAATGATCCCACTTCATTCTAGTGAATCATGGAAAGACGTTACTGTTTCTCCTGATTTGTCTCTAGGAGAACGGCGACAAGTTTCGTCTATGTTACAAACATTTCAGGATGTCCTCACTGACATCCCTGGACAAACTCATGTCATTGAGCATGACATTGTTCTAACTGAACATACTCCAATTAGGGTTAGGCCTTATCCTATCCCTATACATTTCCAAACACAGGTTGAAAAGGAGTTGGATGAAATGATAGATTTACAAATAATCGAACCATCCACTTCTGCATATTCTTCGCCGATGGTTATTGTTCGAAAAAAAGACAATAACATACGTCTTTGCGTTGACTATCGCAAATTGAATCAAGTTACGAAGTTCGATGCTGAACCTATGCCTTTACTAGAAGAGTTACTTACTCGTCTTTCTAAATCGCATTTTTTCACTAAACTTGATTTGTCTAAAGGATATTGGCAAGTTCCATTATCCGAACGCGCCAAACCTCTTACCGCTTTCTCTACTCCCAGAGGCCTTTTCCAATGGAATTTTATGCCTTTCGGCCTTATGAACGCACCAGCTACATTTGTACGCATGATGCGTCGAATCCTATCGTATCGGTCAGATGTCATTGCTTATCTAGACGACATCTGTCTTTTCAGCGATACTTGGGAAGATCACTATTCAGGGTTAGTTGAATTATTATCAACTCTGCGTGAGTATAACCTGACAGCAAAACCATCTAAAGCTTGTATTGGCTTTAGCGAAATTGCTTTCTTAGGCCATCGAGTAGGTCACGGTTTCTTGAAGACAGAAGACCATAATATCACTAAGATACTTAACATCTCTATCCCTAGGACTAAAAAGCAAGTGCGAAGTCTTTTAGGTCTCATACAATTTTATGGACGTTTCATTCCGAATCTGTCCTCTATCATGGCACCTCTCTCTACACTATTAAAGAAAGGGTCGCCTAACATGGTTCACTGGTCTCATGAATGCCAATCTTCACTAGAGAAGATCAAAACTATGTTTTCATCACCACCTATTTTAGTGTTACCTACAACAGATAAGACATTTGTTCTTCGTAGTGACGCTTCATCCACTGGGATTGGAGCGGCACTAATGCAAGAGTACTCTGGAACTCTGCATCCTGTAATGTACATATCCAGAAAACTTAATGCTGCAGAAAGGAATTACTCGGTTTTAGACCGTGAATTATTGGCAATGGTTTGGTCAATTCTCAAACTCCAAAGATTCCTTCTGGGCGCGCATTTCGTAGTGGAAACTGACCAAAAAGCTCTTACGGCTATCCAAAGTAAGAACTTGAAGAGCTCGAGATCAACTCGATACGCAATCGCTCTTCAACCTTTTCATTTTTCGGTACGAGCTATCCGTGGTTCAGAAAATGTGATGGCGGACATTCTGTCCAGATGCCCACATGATGCCACTTAACTCTTAAATATTGGATCTTTTTAATATGTATAACTTTACAACAGTTATTTTTTGTTTCTTTACTAAGATACACATTTGTAATTTAATAATAGAATGATGGTATCGCTACTTAGCGGTTTATTGATGTTAATTCACCGCTGTTCTTTGATGATTGTTTCTTCATAAATCATAAATTTAAGATTGTAGTGTGAATTTTTGGTATGCATTGTATAATTACCAGAATTGTATTATACGTACATCACACCTTCCTGGAAACATTTATTCGTAGGGAAACAATTTCTCTCAGATTTTGAGATATATATTCTCACCAGTCATATTAGGAATTATAGTTATTCCTGATATTTTCATCTGCGCAGTATTCTTGCGTTGTGAGCCTATTCTACGGTGCTCCTAGATGTATTTAAAAAAAAAAATTTTATTTTTTTTTTCCCGGGAGGTGTGGTAAGACTGTAAAGGGCAATTTTTACTATCTTGCAATATAATACATTTATATTCTTATTATGTTCGCAAATATTTTGTAAGCAAAGTATTTCCTTTTTAAGTGCTTAAGGAGAAGTCATTTTTGGGTTGCTTCCCTTGAAAATAGTTCTGTCATCTTCGATCGGACTCCGCAGACGACTCTAGGCCTACTGCGATTTATTCTGTGGCTGGGTAGGAATAGATTGTTCTTGCTTCAGTATATCTATGGCCTGAATTTATACGTAGTGTTTGTATGAGTAGGACGAGTCTGTCTTATATATGGATATCTTTGCATTTCTAAGTCGAACTAATTTGGTTGTCGCTAGAAAAGGTCAAAGGCTATGCAGCGGAAGTATCGCTAGCAAGGGGTGTGATCCATGGCTGTCATCCTGTGAGGATGCCGAGTTTTGTTGTAGCAGGCTTTTTGCCGAAATAGTGATCTATATATGGATGGGGAAAAGTGATAATCATTTAGACATGTTGTATGTACTTTACCCCAGTGTTTATTCTCTTTTGCCAAGGAATGGCAAAGTTATATTTCGCATAAAAAGGTAAAACCACAATTTATTATGAACTTGGGCTTCGCCATCGTTGTTGATAAGCAGATGCACAGTGGTACTTTTAAAAAGAATATCCATTCAAAGGAAGAAGACATTCCTATGTATCAGCACTGGATTGTATGATATTATTCAATTACCTCTATGAGAGAAGCTATGAAGAAATGAGGACATTTAATGAATGACTAATTTTGGTCTATATTCTATAGTGAGTGAAGCTCACGAGAGAGAGAACAGCCATGTTGAAATTCATATACTTTGTATTTATCGAGTGAGAAAAAGGGATGCCTGTACTATCGCTCGATGAACCAAGAGATCACTGCTACATGTGAGAACCCATGTCTGGGATTCCTATATTATGAAATATATATATATTGAACTTTACGTGAAGGAATATTCGCTAGACGAGGTTAGGTCTAGGAGCCTTCCTATATATTGGTTATGGTCTGACGTGCCCAGTCAGTAAAGCCAGATGATTTACATGATGGAACGCTGAATGCTTATTTACGAATGCTCCATTATGATATTTGCCAAGCATGAATGCTAACTTAAGATGATATTCCTGTGATCAACATTATGCTGTCTATGTCGACATTTGTTCCTGTAACCATACACGTACTGTCCAAGTGTGCGTCCCATTAAATGTTATAAAAAGACCACCGTAGTTCCAGTACTTCTTGAATTCGAACAGTGTGAGTATGAGTGATGTACTACCAACCTGTCAACTCTATCGAATCATTCTACCATTCGCGTACTGACATTCAGATACACACTCATTGTTTACACTCACATTCTTGTCGGAGCCTCATCACGTTCCAGGACAAGATGACCTGTATGACCAAAACTGTGCTGGGTTTGATGAGTTGACAATCGTTACACTTTACTACACCAGTCCCAACATCTACATTTATCCACTGGTGGACATTCACATCATTTAGCAAATAAAGCATGATTCAACAACTAGTAGCCAGTATGAGTTAACAACTACACACAAAGAAAGAGTTTAACACTTCTCTCTGTTTCAATTATCTTGAGGATTTCTTCGTTCTCTTCCTTTAGCTCTGTGAGTTTGACGATGTCGACTTCTATCTCGTGTTTGATGGATTTCATGTCCTGTAGCATTGCCTGGACGCTCTGTAAGGCTCCTATTGTTTCGTCTCTTATGGCATCTGAGTCTTCGTTGTGCTGCCTGTTCTTCTCGACTTTGAGTTTTTGTTTTATATCTCGCACCTCTGTGGTTAATTTTACCAGCTGGGCTCTTGTGTGCTGCTCCTGTTTTGCCATGCCGCCTGAAGCCACTCGGTGTCTTGCTTCTCTGAAGGAGATGTTTTTTGTTACAGCTTCCTTCAGTATGGCCTTTGTCTCATAGAAGATCGGACAGCCATGGTATCTTGCCCCGTGGTTCCCGAGACAGTTTGCGCAGGTTCTGTTGGAGTTGCGCACTTTATAGTTGTTATCCTTTTTCGCATGAGGACATTCATTGTAAGAGTGACTTCCCGCACAGTACCGACAAATTGTCTCTTGCATGTTTTCTTAGTATGCGAAAATTGCTGGCAGTTTGAGCACTGCATAACATGAGGGATGTACTCTTCTGTTTTCCGACTTCTATCGTCTAGGTCAGCGGATCCCAACCTTTTTTCACTTGCGTACCCCTTGGCAGCCCATTTCTATAAATTGTACCCATAATATTAGCAAAATATTTGAAATTAATATAGTTGCTGTTATTCAAAATTTATAGATTATAACCAGAAATAAAGGGGCCAACCACGGGATTAAAAAACAATGTACGAGTAATAAAAAGGTGAACAAACTGTGCATATATTTTTACATTAAAAAAATCAGAAGTTACAATAAAAATTAACAGATTTAATTTATTATTAATAATAATAAAAACGTTGTTATTGTTAAAAGTTGAAATCACTTTTTATAACACACATGTCACGTGACCATGACAAATGTTCGGTGCGATCCTTGAGCTTGTTTTGAGGTACATAGTTTTTTGAAATCAGGTTCAAGTGATGTAAGATACAGTCTCAATTCTCGACCTGCATTCAGTTTACTACGGTATTTATTTGTTATAAAGGTATAAGAAGAGAAAGCCCTCTCCACCAGCTCAGTATTTGTAAATGGCAACAGAAACTTAAGCGCCTTGTCGGTCAGCTGTTCATATTCTCTGCTGATGTCTCCCCGAAAGTTAATAAGGAATTTTCCTTTGAATTCAGCTATTAAAGTAGTATCAGTCGAAAGTTCAATCAACTCCTCTTTTTCGTTGATTGATAATGTGGCTGCTTGGAAATATTCTTCTTCAAAGGGATTTACAATCCAGTAGGGAGTCGCGCTAGCGTAGTGGTTACCACACCGCTCTGGCGACCGGGTGATGCAGGATCAAACCCGGGCGACGGCATTTGAGGATTTTTCGTCGACCGGGATTTGGACTGGATTAACTCGAGACCTGGCGAGAACATTTGAAGAAGTCTTGTCGACCAGGGATTGGCGGCTCCTGAGCCGACCCAGCTCTAATGGGTACCTCCGAAATCGGAGAGTATTTGCCTGAATGGCGAGGGACACCTGTCTCTGTACAAGAAAAAGGGATACTCACGTAAAATCAATGTCAGGTTAGACATTCATAATAACCTGAGATTTCGCCTTGAGTATTAGCGGGCGTACGAAAAAAAAAAAAATCCAGTAGTTCTCTTTTCCAGGTTTCAAAAAGTACTTCTCTATAGATGATTTTAGCCCTTTCAAGTGTTCAATTATTTTCTCGCTCATTTCCTGGGAGAGGTGCAGCTCGTTCTCAGATTGTGCAGAGTTTCAAATACCTCAGGCTGGCCTTTTTCAATACACGACCTCTAAAAATCTAATTTTTTAATCATAGATTCAATTTTGTCTGAAACATTGACGATCGTTACCGAGCTATTCTTCTTCTTCTTCGATCCTTAACCACCGACCGTCAAAGCAGTCAGTGGCCATCACGCCTAGTGGCGTCTTGTAGGGCAACAACAAATTGATTCCACTTTGCACGGTCGGTGGCCATCCTTCGTACAGTGCCCCAACTCTGGTTCATTCTTTGCATCTCAGCCTCCACAGTCCTCCGCCAAGTTGTTTTTGGTCGGCCTCGCTTTCGCTTTCCTTCAGGGGTCCAAAACATAGCTGTTCTTGTGATGGCATCGGGGTCTCTTCTGAGGACATGACCAACCCAGCCCCAGCGTCTGCCAGCTATGATGGTGTGCATGTCCTCTTGCTTGCTACGAGTAAGCAGATCTTGGTTGGTGATGGTATTCGAGCTATTCTGAAGTGCCAAATTTAGTTTGTTTATTTGTAGGAAAATATCCGATAAGTATGCAAGACTCTGAAGCCAATCACAGTCGTGTAACTTTGAAGTAAGTTGGAAAGGATGGTCTTCAAAAAAAAGTTGGACTTCATGTCTAAGTTCGAACAGCCGGGTAAGGACTTTACCACGAGAGAGCCACCTTACTTGTGTATGAAGGAGCAGGGTAGAATGAAGACTATTCATCTCTTCACACAGTGCTTTGAAAAGCCTCGAGTTTGTGGACTTTGACTTTATAAAATTAACCACTTTCACAGCTTCATCAAGAACGACTTTTAATTCACCAGGGAGGCGGTTAGATGCAAGGCTTTGCCTGTGTATGCAGCAGTGGCTCCAGGTTATATTGGGGGCTACCTTCGTGACACGAGCACGAAGACCGGAGTAGCAACCTGACATAGACTTGGTTCCGTCAGTTCATAGTCCACAACAATTAGACCAATTAATGTCCTTTTCTTTGAAATAAGAATCAATAGCATGAAATATATCCTCACCTCTTGTAAGCCCTGACAGAGGATGACAAAGCAAAAGGTTTTCTTCACCTTCATTGCTTTTCAAATACCTCACAATAACAAGCAAAACAGCTAAATTAGCAATATCTGTGCTTTCCTCAACTTGAATAGCAAAGAATTTACTATTTTTAATTCTACTTATTATTGTCTCTTCAACATCGTCAGACATATCCTGCATTCTTCGAGAAATTGTATTGTTCGAAAGAGGGATAGCGTTCATTTTGCGAACATGTTCCTCTCCGAGCATGCACAGAACGGCATCTTTTATACAAGGAGAAATTAAATTCTCAGCTATAGTATGATTTTTACCACATTTAGCAATACGATAACTAATACGGTAGGAGGCTTCAACCGCATTTTCGTTATCTTTGTTAGCTGACGACAAGTACGATGTCACATTCTGTTGTTTCGATAGGCGCTGAAAAAAATTCCGTTAAACATTTATTACACATAAAGGAGGGAAACCCGAGGCCTGTAAACAGTAAATTAATATGAAACAAATATAAAGGTATGTTATCAGGCACTCGCAGGAAATAAAGAAGTAGAACACCAGACAACAACAAAACAACAGACATGAGTGGCTTACCCAGGATTTGAACACTGGACCTTCCGTGCGACAACCCCGCCTAGCCATGCAAGCGAATCACACTATCCGCCCTGCCATCTACGCATCATCAAAAATGATGTTTCAATGGCAGGTCAACAGTGCGAACCACAATACACGACACCAGAAGTCCGCCATGGGCAGTTCAGCCTATTAATGACGCAATCAGTTCTGTTGTATTTCTATCAAGCAGTATAGGCCGAATCCAACAAGACAAGGACCTTAATACTGTGTCCAGTAAATGATAGTAGACTAGAACAGTGAGAACAGGATAGTGGGTAGGTTTGGTATTGTATAAACATTTATTACACGTAAGGGAGGGAAACCCGAGGCCTGTAAACAGTAAATTAATATGAAACAAATATAAAGGTATGTTATCAGGCACTCGCAGGAAATAAAGAAGTAGAACACCAGACAACAGAAAAACAACAGACATGAGTGGCTTACCCAGGATTTGAACACTGGACCTTCCGTGCGACAACCCCGCCTAGCCATGCAAGCATTGAAACATCATTTTTGATGATGCGTAGATGGCAGGGCGGATAGTGTGATTCGCTTGCATGGCTAGGCGGGGTTGTCGCACGGAAGGTCCAGTGTTCAAATCCTGGGTAAGCCACTCATGTCTGTTGTTTTTCTGTTGTCTGGTGTTCTACTTCTTTATTTCCTGCGAGTGCCTGATAACATACCTTTATATTTGTTTCATATTAATTTACTGTTTACAGGCCACGGGTTTCCCTCCTTTATGTGTAATAAATGTTTATACAATACCAAACCTACCCACTATCCTGTTCTCACTGTTCTAGCCTACTATCATTTACTGGACACAGTATTAAGGTCCTTGTCTTGTTGGATTCGGCCTATACTGCTTGATAGAAATACAACAGAAGTGATTGCGTCATTAATAGGCTGAACTGCCCATGGCGGACTTCTGGTGTCGTGTATTGTGGTTCGCACTGTTGACCTGCCATTGAAACATCATTTTTGATGATGCGTAGATGGCAGGGCGGATAGTGTGATTCGCTTGCATGGCTAAGCGGGGTTGTCGCACGGAAGGTCCAGTGTTCAAATCCTGGGTAAGCCACTCATGTCTGTTGTTTTTCTGTTGTCTGGTGTTCTACTTCTTTATTTCCTGCGAGTGCCTGATAACATACCTTTATATTTGTTTCATATTAAAAAAAATTCCGTTCCTTGTTTTCATAACTGGGGTGTTTTGTTTGTAAATGCCGCAAGAGTAACGAAGGTTTCATTCTACCATTGGATAATACTTCCCGACACACTACACAGTGGGGCTTAACACAGTCCTCATCTCCTATAAACTAAAAGCCATACTTCATGTATTCGTCACTGTATTTTCTCATTTTAGCTCTATGTAAAACTTAAGATCGTGTCTTTTCACTATCCTGCACCAAAGTCTTAGGCGTGTCCTGAGAAGTACTTGGCGATTGATCACATTCCACATTATGTTTCAGCTATTTTACTGTGCCGGTTTTCAACCACTGATCCATATCTGATAATACACGAATTGAACAATTAATCACTTTAAGTTAAGTTAAAACAATGACAAAAACGACTGTATATAGAAACACTGTCTCACGTTTGTAAAATTTGGGTCAAGAATCGACACTATTACTTCCGGGACATTAGACGTTCATAGATAGTGTGGAAGATCAAACAAGTCATATTTTTGATGAAATATTCAACGGCACAACTATAATCCCATAGTCATCATAATGAAGACTACTGTGTAAAAATATTGAATTGTGGTCACACGAAACGACATAGATTTTCACACACGCCAGTTCAAGCAGACAGCACGCCAGTGGCGTGCAAGAAAAACGGTGGAGATAGTCTCACACAGTTCATGTTGTATAGTATAGCGTTGAATTAATTTCACAACTTTTGACTTGTCTTTTACACTGTTGACATATGTATCTTTTTTCCGCCATTACTCAATTTTTTTCGCGTACCCCTGAACGTCCTGTCGCGTACCCCCAGGGGTACGCATACCACAGGTTGGGAACCGCTGGTCTAGGTTAAGTTGACTTGGTCTTGAAGTCCCCTCGATAGTTAGGATAACTAGGTTTGTGTCCTTCTTGTCCCATGTCTTCAGTCTTTCGACCTGTGTTATTTTAATATTCTTGTTTTCTTTTTGCAGGCGGCTGTGGACTTCTTGTGTAGATCGATTGTTGTCGACCCCTCTTACAACTATCTTTTTGGTCTTCTTGTAGAGCTTCACAGTTACTTTCATCTGGTGGGGCAGCTGTACTTCTTTGTGTCCGGACTCTAGTTCAACCATCAGTTCTTTTGTCTTCTCCGTGTTATTTAGAGCTATTATAACTCCGTTTTCGTGTCTTGTATACTATTCCTGCCCGTTATTGCCTCGAGGATACCGATCACTTTATCGTCGGGTAGGGCCCTGAGCGAGGCCTCACTTCCCGACGTATGAGTGATCTTAATGATCCTCTCCTGTATTGCCTCTGAGAAACAGTATTTCTTTGCTTGCGAAGCTGGCACGTTCCGCCTTCCGTCTCGGTTTGAGCGTGTGGTCTGCGGGACGGATTCACATTCTGGCTGGTTGTCTGCCTCTGATCTCGTTTTACCGAAGTTGCCTGGTCGCTGCATGATCACATCACATCAACATCAGCACTATAACCAGCGTCCTTTTCAGGACGTACGCAGCGCTCACCCATTGGATCATTGTACGATAGCAATATACTAAAATGGCTCGTACCAAGCCACAAGCGAAAAATCTATAGAAGACCTCAAACACTTGTCAGCATCAGCAAACAAGAATCTGCAAAGAACAAAGAGAGTCAGCCGGAGAGCACGATTACTGCAACTACTAGCGTCGGGGCCGGGCCTTCTGAGAAGCCGAACAACGCGCAACCATTGACACGACCGATGAGCAACCCAAAGCTTCAAAGGCAGAGGACAACCAGTCTCCGAAGCCTGGCAAAGTAACATCACCGATAAAACAAAATGTCGAGGCGGCGGCTCCATTGTGCAGTGACCAGACAACATCTGCAAAACACGGCAACAATGCTTTGAAGCCCGTCAAAGTAAATCCATCACCAAAACAAGATGTCATAGTCGAGCTTAAATTATCTGTGACCGGTAACTTAGGACTTTAAGAATGAAAGAGAGTACAGAATAATGGTTTAAGAAAGTTAAATAAAGTTGTTAATAGACTATATGTCTTTGTTAAGGGGAAGTAAAATAAGCAGAAGAGTGTTTTGAGGGAAGGGAGGTAACTCCGTAAATTCCCTTTTGGGCGATGTAGCTTGGTGTTTTGGGTTTAGTATTCATGTGAGTTCTCTATTATGGTCTAACTGATTTGCATAGTAATGTTTTAGTAATAAGATTAAAGAAGATTGTATGGGTTTTGAGCTTAATCAGCAAAGGGAGATGACTTTTAATTACGTCCCTTGAAATGTTTTAGTGAGTGATCAAAATAAACACGCACGAGAAAGTGTTGCGAAGGTGAACACATTTTAGCAGAGAACGGGGGGACTGTTAAATCGGGAATAAAATTACGTCAGTCTGATTTTACGCGAAGTAGCGAAGTAAGATAGGCTCAGCGAAAGTTATCGCTGTATTAAACTGTTGTGTAGTGGTGAACGATAGCTTGGATGGTGCACTCGGGTCAATAGGTCACTGGAGGTGGTTGCCTTCTGTCTTGTGCAGAAAACTATACTGTTCACAAAAAGAAACGCAACTTTTTTGGTGTTACTTTTATAAAAGATATTCGCCGATTGGACATCAGTCAACCTATCGACTGTGTTCATCTGGTCATTAACTTCTCGTGGTTACCTGAATTGTACTCACCTCATGATTCGTGAGGTCATGAAAGAGGTCAAGGTCAAAACAACATTTTTGACAATAACTCGTGACAGGTTCATGAGAATCTCGTGAAACTTACTAAACACAAAACTCTCTGACCATATTATTGAATGCCTATAAAAGATTGACGCTCCTCGAATAAATTCAGTTGAAACTTCAATGCGCAAGTATGGCTCATCTCACTACAGAACAACGACTCATCATCATTGGACGTTTACAGACTGGACAGTCACAAAGTGTAGTGGCCAGACAATTTAATGTGGTTAGAAGCACCATTAGTCGCCTTTGGAGGCGATTTCAAGAAACTGGCTCAGTGGCAGACCGGCCGCGCAGTGGAAGACCCAGAGTCACAACTTCTGCCGAAGACCGCTTCATACGGCTGCGTCACCTCAGGAATCTACTTGCATCTGCGTCCTCCACAGTCCAGTCAATGTCAGCAGCTCGTCGAATTTCAGATCAAACGGTCAGGAACCGGCTGCACGACTCTGGTCTTTGGGCTAGAAGACCCTACAGAGGTCCTGTTCTTACGGACCGGCATCGCCAGAACCGACTGCAGTGGGCGAACCAGCATCGTCAATGGACCGTTGGAAATGACTGGAGACGGGTTTGGTTTAGTGATGAATCATTTTGTGTGCTCCAGCGACACGATAGACGGAGAAGAGTTTACCGCAGAGTCCATGAGCGCTACGCCCAGAACAGCGTTGATGAGGATCCCCCACATGGTGGTGGAGGTGTACTGATGTGGGGGGCGATCAACTTCATGGGAAGAAGTGACCTGGTGCAAATTGAAGGACGCCTGAATGCCCAACGATACGTCGCTGAAATTCTTCGTCCTCACGTCCTTCCACTTCTGGCTGCACGAGGGTCGATTTTGCAGCAGGATAACGCTCGACCTCGTGTGGCACAACTCACCAACCAGTTCCTCGCTGACAACAACGTCCAGACCATTCCGTAGCCAGCCATGTCATCAGACATGAACCCCATAGAACACTTATGGGATGAACTCGACAGACGACTCCGCCAGCGAGACGTGGCTCCAGCCAATCTCCGACAGTTGTCTCTTGCACTGCGGGAAGAGTGGGCAGCCATCCCACAACAACAGATCCAACGGCTAATCGGATCCATGTCGAGGAGATGTCGTTCTCTGATAGAGGCCAGAGGAGGCCTCAGTCGCAAAGAATAAAAGTCCAAACCAAATTTAATGAACATCATTTCATTGTTAAAGTCTGAAAGTTTCTTCATGCCAAGTGTAGTGAAGTGAATCCGTATCACAACACGCTCAAATTCCCCGCTCAAAAACAAACTAGCTAACGTATTTTACATCTATAAATAACTACAGTATTAGAAATTTGTCTGAGGGTCCAGTCAAATTTACCGTCAACAATTTAACTAGAGTATTTGAATTTTCTAAGAGAACAAGTTAAAAGTTACTACCCCCCCCCCCCCCACACACACACACACACACCCACCCCAATATTTATCGAAGAACGTAGTGAAATTTAACAACCAATCAAATCGTTACCTCTTTTTTGTAGGGACAAGAAATTTTGGTTGAAGTGGAAATAACTTGTAATGCCTATTTTGGGTTTTTGACCGAACTTAGATAATTTATTTCTTGATAACTAAAGATACTTAAAATGCAAGGGTGTAGCGAAAGGTTTTTCTAGTATGATAATAGTGGTAGAGGAGAAGTAGAATCTCTCTCCAGAAAGGATGAAGTTCCAGTGCCCGGGAAGTACACTGGTATCACAAGTGAGTTACAGCTGTGAATACTCTGAGCTGGACAATAGATTTAGGCTTCAGAAGTATAAGTTGCTACTTTCGCTATAGTAACCCTATGTGATAATATAATTAAATTTGAAAAGATAACTCAAAATTTAACAGTTAAAAATTTAACAAGTCAAATGAGTACAATTTCCCAATTTATTATGTACATCTATATATTCTTGTAATGAGAAATGGGTGTTGGAAGATGGTAAAATGAATGATTATTTATAGTTACAAATTAAAATAAACAAGCGAAAAAGTCTTGGATTTATCTTCCACTGAAATTACAACAAAAGGATTGTCACATTATCTCTTGCCATCTAGTTTTCATCATTAGACAGTCGTTTTAGAAACTGCTCACAGGATTTGGTGGATTGTATACAGATAACTCATCTGAAATTAGTTCGAGGTTCCCGAGACACACTTGAATCCGGAAGACTTTCCTTCAGCCCGCCCTATAACTACGGGGGACTAAGGTGTTGAAGATTGGTTGACCTCTAGGCTTCAGTTAGCAGGATCAACGGTCTTCAAGTCTTTTGGGTAAATTCGGTCAGGAATGATCATAATCTTGATCAGCAATGATCATAAAACTGATCATAAAACCTGGAACAAAAGGTAATAGGTGGCCATGGTGTTCCAACAATCTCACCACCCACTGCTGTTCATGATGCGACCATGTCTTCAGTGTTTGTATATAAATGAATGAATCATGGTAGTATGTTACAGAGATAGCATGATAAGATAATGTATATTGTGCAGAATTAACAAAATACATGAATAAATCACATGTTATGATACATGGGTACGATATAACCTTTGCCTTTCACTTATGGATGTCAAGTCACTTATGTACTTGCTGGTATGTCGTAAGCTTCCAGGCAAGAACTAGCCAAGCTATATTTGGCTAACCAATTAATGGTTATGCTTCCTGACAATGCCGGTGAAGGTTATCTCTGGTTAACGTCATTCCCTTTTTATTATATCTGATACAATCAATCGGAAATAAAATCTGAAATAAAATGAGATTAGTAATACATATATCTTTAATAAACTTACATACCCTCTTAGGATTTATAAGCTCACGGTGAGACTGTTTTGGCAGAATTTAATCTGCCCTGCATGCAGCGTGAAAATAGAACTTTTCTTGCAGATGCTGTCTTCCAGTTTCTCACTTTGAATTCTGGATTTGGTGTGTGTGATTTTCAACGCGCCGCTCTGTCCTTATATTTCAGTCTCTCGCCCGTACGAGAAAGCACCTCTAAAAGTCCCAAAAGATTTTCGTTTAATCTCTCGGTTTGGGGCGATTTGAGGCGATCTGTGCTTTTCCTGTACTTGTTTTTTTCTTCTGTTCACTACACACTTATATCCTTCCTTCCTTCCTAGGTATCCTTTCATTTTCCTCATATGAGGCTTTCATTCTATTCAAGTTTTATCGCAATTCGTTTAGGCATGTAAGTATAATAAATTTTTAAAGATTATTAGCTAACTTTTAGCAGATGTGATGAAGGTGAAAAATATTAATTATCTTTAAAACTATTTATATTTGAATAATATCCTTTTGGATATAATTCCTAGTCTATCTCCTTTGTTGAGTTATTTTTATTTAATATTATTCCAACCAGGCGTTTTCTTGTAGTTTTAAATTTAATTTCCTGTAAATGCAAACTTTTAAAGTCGGCCATTCATTCCTATATTCGCTATCCTACCTTTTTCAATACCGTCCGGCTGAACGTAAGTCACATTTTTTCCGCCTACTTCAAACTTCAAAGCAAGACCACCGCGCTGTCCTTGCGCTGTGTATGTGTGTATGTCGCGCTACACATTTTGTTTTTACAACAAAGCAAGAGATGCCAAATTTCGCTACAAAGGAATATCTCAAATTATAGCGCTGATATTGCTTAACATATACACATAGAGATTCCCTCATATAAAAATTATTTTAACTTAGAAAAATTTAATTTAGTAATATTTTCACATCAGGTTAAGATGCAGCAATAGTGAATGCAGTCAGCGACCCATAGCTTGAATGCTTGCATCAGGACCAGCGAACCAGAGCTGGTCAAGACCGTACTCCACCTCCATGTGGTGGTCCTGGAAACAGTCTGCAGCAGTGCAGTCTGGCTGAGCGAGTACGGATCGAAATGGGAAGGCAAACCCAGTCCCTAAAAAATGCCGTGCTGAAATCGGATGTGTCGACCGAAAGGTGCAGATATCACAGCTACGGCGTAAACAGACACAACGCAACCACCGTCCTTTTCAGGGCGAACGAGGAAGAAGGAAGAAGAAGAAGAAGACCAAATTTAATTACAAAAAAATTACCCAGATGAAAAGGCCAAAAAATAATGAAATGAAAAGTATATGTAACGATAGGGAGGAATGGGCCGTTTAATTATCATTTTTGATAATTAAAATCGGTTCATAAATGACTAAGATATATAATAATAAAATTTAATCAGTTCATACAGACACACTTAAAACCGCCCAAGTTGATAGTCTCAAAAAATAGTTAACTTTTTGGACTCATCTTCTGATTGGTTGGGTGTGGTTTGATAAAAATTAACCCCTTCTTGTAAAGTCCGCCATTGACGACAAAGCTTCCATACCAAGCTGACATTATTGAAAGAGACAGAGGGACAAGCCTTTGCCGTCTGTACTGCGAGCTGAGTGCTAGAGTCCATTAATGCCTGTTCGCGTGTGTGTGTGAATATTCTTTACTTGAGTGTAAGACAGATAATTTTATTTGCTTAATTTATTAGTCCTGTAGGTAACAGGCTATCTGTGTACCATACTCGTTTTCGATACTACCGCTGGGAAATGTGTTGTTTCACGATGACCTAAGTAGGAATGTGCCTATAGCAGGCTTGTTCGGAGTGAAAAATGTGTAAAATGTTTGCCAATTGGCCTTACAAATTTGCGACTATAAGTGAAGTATTAATAAATTGGTATTGGCTTTTGGAATGACACATTGTTCAAATATCATATGAAAACATGTAGGGAATGTTAGAATGAATTAATCAACAGGTCACAAGACATATTGTACCCCACCATGATTATTGTATGAAAGACAAACATGATGGAGGGACATTAACGTAGAATCAATACTGAAGAAGACCAAGCTGAGTGTAGACAACGGAATTTAAGGTCTGGTGCGACTTGTTAGCACAAGTGGCTGACCTAGGTGGGTATTATTACGGATTAGAGGTGAAATTGATAGAAGCAGATGTTACATAGAAGGGATTGTTCTTCTTATTTCAGGTTGTATTACGAAGTTACCTCGTTGCTGCAGTAGCCTGAAAAGAAGAACGTGTGGGAGTTAAGTGCTCATGTTACAACTTGAAGCTAGATTCCTTGTTCTTCAGTCAGGAGTCACAACGTGGGTGTTCATGTCAATGATCAACAACACAGCCGCATTAACCTTTTAACAGATACGTCCTTCATTAAAGGCACTGCTACTTCATCCTAAAACCTAATTTCACCAATTAAAGTATAGCAACTGGGAGTGATGACAATAACTGACCTCACAGTTTAGGATTAGTGATAATATCAAGAACTGTGGGTATCTTCATTCCAGTGACTTTTTGTTGTACACAAATGGACAGTGTTTCCAAAATTATTTATTTTAGTATATAAATAACCGTTTCTTGAGTTTGAGAATTCCTGTCCCAACAAGATTGAGGTACAGGAATATTAAATTATACATATATCTATTTTCAGACAGTCTTGCTTAATTTTCATTAAAGTTAAAGTTCTGTTTTGAAATTCATAATTGTTAACATACATTACTCTAGACACTTTGCCAAATAACAACACACTGTTAACATACTCTTGGTGAGATCTCAAGAGGTAGCAGATAGGGACCCAGAGAACTTCATCATCATCATTCCTTACTCTGGGAACTTACATAGCTGGACCTCACCTTGATTGTCTATACACCCTTACTCTTTTCAGAGAAGGGGGTATTTCTTATAAGATCAGTCTCTTATCTGGCACTATCCTGGTATCCTCTGATACATCTAATTGTCCAGGATATCCTATAATTAATAACATCAAAACCTCTTATCACATATTGGGGTCCTGTCCGGGATTATTTTTCCATCATACTCTGGGACTTTTACTGGAGGGAATAATAGAAAAATAAAAATAAAATACAATTAGACAACTTGTGGTGAAATTGGATGAGCTGTCAGTACTTATAGTTAATTAAGTTAGTAATATTTGCTAATTTAGGATATAAGTTGTTAATAATTTGTGTACAAGTGAGAGAATGGCAGACTTGGCCAAATTTAGATCTGCTGCAGTGCAGGCGGTAAAAGACTTTGGACTGAGTGGGGACGCGATGATTCAGTACGTTACTTCTGAATGTGACAAATTTATAGATAGGGAAGATAGGAGGTTAGCTGAAGAGAAAATATTACAATTAGAGGCTGACAAGGAAGTTAAAAGATTGCAGATGGAGGCTGAAAAGGAGGTTAGGCAGATGGAGGTTGAGGAAAAGAGATTGCAGAGGGAGGCTGAAAAGGAGGAAAAGAGATTGCAAATGGAGGCAGAGGAAAAACGCTTACAAAGAGAGCATGAGTTAAGACTAAAAGAAATGGAACTTCAAGGACATATTCAAGAAAATTGAAGCAGCCCATCTACCTCTGACACTAGTGTAAGTCAGGGTGCCTCAAACTCAGCCATGAATTTTCATTTAGATCCTTTTGTGGAGAAAGACGATGACGTTGAGTCATACCTAAATAGATATGAGAGACTAGCTACTAACTACGGGCTAGAAAAAGAAAAGTGGAGTCTAAAATTATCTCAAGGGTTGAGGGGAACTTCGTTTGAAGTCTTCTCCAAATTAAGTAGAGAAGATCAAGAAAACTATGACCTCCTAAAACAAGCATTGCTAGTTAGGTATGAAAAGAATGCTGAATTTTATAGAAAGAAATTTAGAAATAGTAAGCTGCTGTATGGAGAAACCTACCACCAGTTCTCTGCAAGACTAGAAACCTACTTGGAGAAATGGACTGCTCTGGGGAAAACCCAAGACTTAAAGGAAATGATTATGATGGAGCAGTTAAGATAGTCCATTGCTCCAGACTTGAGAACATTTCTCATGGAACAATTTTGCAGAGAGGTTGGGGGAGATTCTCAATGTTGCTGAGAGATATCAGGCAGCCCAGTCAGAAGTGGCTGGATTTAAAAAGAAGCATGCAGAGAGTAATAAAACCCCACAAAACCAAAATAAATTTGATAATAGGGATCAACCCCATAGATTTAAACAAAGTTATGATAGGCCTAGATTTGATCCTAGAGACAGAAACCCTCAAGTAAATGAAAAGAAACCCTACAGACCAGAAGGAAAATGGTGTAAAATTTCCAAGTTAAATAATCATTACACAAAAGACTGTAGGAAGAAAAACCCTCCATATTTCGCTGCATGCCTTAAAACAGGAAACACGGGAAAGAAGGAACTGTCTACAGGACAGCAAGAACCTCACCATCCCCCTGTATGTGAAGAAGTAGTATGTAATGGGGCCACTGTCAAGTGCCTTTATGATACTGGATTGGATTTTGACTCAGTCGTGAGTTCTAACCTAGTGCACCCAGATCAATATACCACAGAAACAGTGGAGATACAAGGGGCAACTAAGGACGTAGCAACCGTGACACTTCCCATTGCAAGGATAAATGTAAAAACTCGCTATGTGGAAGGAGTGATTAGAGCAGCAGTGATAAATGAACCAATCTACCCTCTGATATTGGGGTGTAGATATGTGTTTTTGGGAAGTCCCAAAAGACCAGTGATTATGGCAGCAGTACAGACCAGGTCACAGTCAAGGAAAGAGGAAGATAACCCAATAAATACTCATCCATAGGAGATGAGGAAGGCACAGGCTGAGGATAAGTCATTAAAGCCGTGTTTCAGAAAACTACCAACGAGCCATACCCCTCCAAACAAAGGAGAATTTTATATGAAGAATAAGTTAATGTATAGGAAGGCTGGAACAGGATCAAATGGTCATGGACAACTAGTTCTTCCATCTTCATATAGGGAAAAGGTGATGGAGTTAGGACATGCTATCCCCTTCAGTGGTCATATGGGAATTAGCGCCACAGGACAACGTATAGCTTGTCATTACTTCTGGCCAGAAATAACTGAAGATATAAAAAGATATGTCAAATCCTGCCCAGAATGTCAAAGGGTAGCTCCAAAACATTGGACTGCACCTGCAACTCTTGGTGAACTGTCAATCATGGGAACCCCTTTTGAGAGAGTTGCAGTGGATATTGTTGGACCTCTCACACGAACCAAGAGGAGAAACAGTTATATTCTTACTCTGGTGGACACTTGTTCTATGTGGGGAGAGGCAGTAGCCATGTCATCAATCGACTCCAAACATGTGGCAGAGGCGTTACTTACAATGTTCACAAGATTAGGATTTCCCCACCAGATATTGACTGATAATGGTTCACAGTTTAAGGGGAAACTAACTGAGGAAGTTTTCAGGATCTTTCAAGCCAGGCACTTTCACTGTAGTCCGTATCACGTCCAAGGGAACGGGCAAGTGGAAAGGTTCAACGGGACACTTATTTCTATTCTGAGAAAAATGGCACATGAAAAATCTGACACATGGGATCAATACTTACCCGCGGCTTTGTTTGCTTATCGGGAAGTTCCCCCATAATTCAACAGGAATGGCACCGGCAACCCTGTTATTTGGCCGGCCCATTAAAGGTCCATTGGAAGCCTTATTGAGGACATGGACAGATGAGAAGGCAGAAGAGACTGTAACCTCATCATATCAGTATGTGAACGAGTTGACCACTCGGTTAAAAACTGGCTGGAAACTAGCGAATGATAATCTGAGAAAAGCTAGAAAGAAGCATGCTGAATATTATAACAGGAAAGCGAAGGATATGGAGCTTGCTGTAGGGGAGAAGGTGCTTCTTCTATTACCCGGCAGCAGCAACAAACGTCAGATAGGATGGCAAGGTCCATACACAGTTTTAGAAAAGGTATCTAGAACTATGATAGAAGAGTTTCGGAAGGTGCACATTTAATGACCTTGGCCATAGCCACTGAAATGAAAAATGAACCTCTCACCTCTTATGAATACCCCCTGAAACCATGCGAAACTCCTGCACAGGTAAAAGTTAGCAATCATCTGACAAAAGGGCAGAGGGAGAAGATTCAGAAGGTTCTGGAGAATCATACAGACGTGTTAACGGACAAACCGGGGCATACTAACTTGTTGGAGTATGATATGAAATTACTAGACCCAACACCCATCTGTATGAGAGCCTATACTATCCCATTCGCTAAAGAGCAAGCTTTAAAAGGAGAGATCGAATATTTATTACACGAAGGAATTATTTCTCACAGTGAATCTCCTTATAGCTCCAGTGTAGTATTGTTGAGAAAACCCTCTGGGGAACATAGGCTGTGCATAGATTACAGGAAACTGAATGCTGTCACAGAAAGTCAGGTGGATCCATTACCTGATACTAATCAACTGTTTGCCAGGTTGAATAAGGCAAAATATTTTTCCAAGGTAGATCTCAGTAAGGAATATTATCAGATTCCAGTGAAGCCTGAGATTCGACCTTATCTGGCCTTTAGCACCTCGGAAGGGCACTATGAGTTCAATATGTTGCCTTTTGGATTAAAGAATGCTCCGAGTGTGTTTTCTAGAATGATGAGAAAACTATTGGATCCCCTGAAAAATCCATGTATTACCAATTTCATGGATGACATTCTCATTGCCACGGAAACGTTTGAGGAACATATAGACTCCCTAAATATGTTATTTGACAGACTTAGGGAGGCAAATATGACTGCTAGATCCACCAAATGTTGTATTGGATGCAAGGAATTTGAGTTCCTGGGACACACTGTACATCAGGGGAGCATGACCCCTGATCCTAAGAACTTAGAAAAACTACAGAGAGCACCTAGACCACAAACTAAGAAGGATGTGAGATCCTTTGTCTCACTGTGTGGATTCTATCAAAAATATATCCAGAATTTTAACTCTGCGTGTGCTCCTCTGACAGACCTAACTCGTAAAGGGAAGCCAGATAAAATAGAATGGTCGGCAGAATGTGAGCTGGCATATAATGAGCTGAAACAAAAACTCACCAGTAAGCCCATATTGAAACTACCTGATTTGAGTCAGGAATTTGTGGTGAGAACGAACGCTAGTAATGTGGGATTGGGCGCCACGTTGTTACAAAGGTCCTCATCACCAGACGGAGAATTGAACCCCGTTGCTTATGCCAGCCGCAAATTGAACAGAGCGGAACAAAATTACTCAACTGTAGAAAAAGAATGTTTGGCCTTAGTTTGGGCAATAAGGAAATTCCAGATCTATTTGTATGGTAGGCATTTCGTGGTCCAAAGCGATCATCAGCCCCTGGTTTTCCTTGCTCAGGCAAAACATGGTAATGCACGATTGTTAAAGTGGTCTCTTCTCATACAACCTTACTCGTTTACCATTGAGTACATTCCTGGATCGCATAATGTTGGGGCAGTTTTCTTGAGTAGGCACCCACCTGCAGGACTCCAGGATCACACTAAGGCATAGGGAGTCAATTTGAACGTGATTGTATACAGATATGAAAGCTGCACTAGTGGTTCACGCTTTTCTAACGGTAGAGATATGTAGTGAAGTGAATCCGTATCACAACACGCTCAAATTATCCGCTCAAAAACGAACTAGCTAACGTATTTTACATCTATAAATAACTACAGTATTTGAAATTTGTCTGATGGTCCTTTCAAATTTAACGCCAACAATTTAGCTAGAGTATTTGAATTTTCTAAGAGAACAAGTTAAAAATTACTACCCCCCCCCCCCCACACACACACACACACCCACCCCAATATTTATCGAAGAACGAAGAACGTAGTAAAATTTAACAACCGATCAAATCGTTACCTCTTTTTTGTATGGACAAGAAATTTTGGTTGACGTGGAAATAATGCCTATTTTGGGTTTTTGACCGAACTTAGATAATTTATTTCTTGATAACTAAAGATACTTAAAATGCAAGGGATATCTCAAATTATAGCGCTGATATTGCAACACATAGAGATTCCCTCATATAAAAATTATCTTAACTTAGAAAAATTTAATTTAGTAATATTTTCACATCAGGTTAAGACCCAATTTAATTACAAAAAAATTACCCAGATGAAAAGGCCAAAGAATAATGAAATGAAAAGTATATGTAACGATAGGGAGGAATGGGCCGTTTAATTATCATTTTTGATAATTAAAATCGGTTCATAAATGACTAAGATATATAATAATAAAATTTAATCAGTTCATACAGACACACTTAAAACCGCCCAAGTTGATAGTCTCAAAAAATAGTTAACTTTTCGGACTCGTCTTCTGATTGGTTGGGTGTGGTTTGATAAAAATTAACCCCTTCTTGTAAAGTCCGCCATTGACGACAAAGCTTCCATACCAAGCTGACATTATTGAAAGAGACAGAGGGACAAGCCTTTGCCGTCTGTACTGCGAGCTGAGTGCTAGAGTCCATTAATGCCTGTTCGCTTGTGTGTGTGAATATTCTTTACTTGAGGGTAAGACAGATAATTTTATTTGCTTAATTTATTAGTCCTGTAGGTAACAGGCTATCTGTGTACCATACTCGTTTTCGATAATGCCGCTGGGAAATGTGTTGTGTCACGATGACCTAAGTAATAATGTGCCTATAGCAGGCTTATTCGGAGTGAAAAATGTGTAAAATGTTTGCCAATTGGCCTTACAAATTTGCGACTATAAGTGCAGTATTAATAAATTGGTATTGGCTTTTGGAGTGACACATTGTTCAAATATCATATGAAAACATGTAAGGAATGTTAGAATGAATTAATCAACAGGTCACAAGACATATTGTACCCCGCCATGATTATTGTATGGAAGACAAACATGATGGAGGGACATTAACGTAGAATCAATACTGAAGAAGACCAAGCTGAGTGTAGACAACTTAATTTAAGGTCTGGTGCGACTTGTTAGCACAAGTGGCTGACCTAGGTGGGTATTAATACGGATTAGAGGTGAAATTGATAGAAGCAGATGTTACATAGAAGGGATTGCCCTTCTTATTTCAGGTTGTATTACGAAGTTACCTCGTTGCTGCAGTAGCCTGAAAAGAAGAACGTGTGGGAGTTAAGTGCTCATGCTACAACTTGAAGCTAGATTCCTTGTTCTTCAGTCAGGAGTCACAACGTGAGTGTTCATGTCAATGATCAACAACACAGCCGCATTAACCTTTTAACAGATATGTCCTTCATTAAAGGCACTGCTACTTCATCCTAAAACCTAATTTCACCAATTAAAGTATACCAACTGGGAGTGATGACAATAACAGACCTCACAGTTTAGGATTAGTGATAATATCAAGAACTGTGGGTATCTTCATTCCAGTGACTTTTTGTTGTACACAAATGGACAGTGTTACCGTAGTTTGTTCAGGTTTCATTGTAGGTTTCAGTTAGCATTTTGACTTCGGTAACAAATATATTTTTGAGGCTAAGTTCCTGCTTTAGGCTTGTTTATCATTGAAATACATTGCTCTGGTCATGTGATGACTATTCTTAGTGTAGAGCGAGATCGTTTCTAAGATGTAAACAACGAATGCATGGGCCGACAGTGATAATATTCAATAGAGCAATTTCACTTGACAAAAGTCCGCTAAGTTGAGAGTCCACAGGTTACATTTATTAACGGCATACAAGTTCAATTAACACAGTTCATGATCAATCAAGCAAATACATCCTACAAAACGTCTCCTGAGTTTACCTCATTGTAGTCGTCCTACCGTCAGATTATTTACACGTGATTCCATAATCCGGTAACGAATAATTTGACTTAGGCGATCAATATGAATTCTGGATACTTATTCATAACAACTTGCTCCCGATACATTCTATCCAATTGAAGTATATTCCCCTTCAGTAACTGAGACGTAAATCGTATCCAATAATAATAGGCAGCCCCTAGTGCCATATAATAAGTTCCTTTATATAATTATCATCATCATGGGAGACTTCCAACAAAACGCGTCCGTCAAGGACCACGGTCACTACAAAGGGGGGGTTCAATTACAAGGTCGTCACGCCGTAGCTTAACAACGTGGCACGTCATTCTCAAACTAGGCAACCTATACCCTTTTGCGTTCAAAACCAAGAATCCGCGAAAACATAATATAAATTAATAGCGTCTTACAAACCAAAATGCGCAACTTTAAATATAGAGCTCACTACCCTAATGGCTACAATCCCAAATCCTCTCGTAACATCCCCTGGTCGACGGGGTTAAAAAAAATCGATCTCATAGATTTTTTTTTTTAATAATTATTTTGAAGAAAAAGTAAAAATTTACGAGATTATGGACCCACGTATCACGTAATATCGTCCAAGGGTGTAGTCAACTTGAGTTCATGTCAACAACCATAAAAAATATGTTACGTTAAGAAATAAAGATGTCAAATGTCAGAGTGTCGACTAACTGATAAATAATTATGTCTCTAACTAAAATAGTATCTTAGGAGTGTGAAATAACCATCAATATTAATGAATATTATAATCTAAACTAATAAACTATAAGATTAACTAAATGTAGTGTGTGAAAGGTATTATAGAACGTAGTATAGCTTCATAGCTAAAAAAAATAAGGAAAGTTAAGAATGTACGAAAAGAAAGTAATAGTAAGTTAATCGAATAGAATAACATCTGTGTGTGTAAAGAAAGAATATGTAAGTAGATGTGATTAAATTAATCTATCATTATTAAAGTGTAATATTTACCATTATATATATTATTAACAATATACTAACGTAAGTTCATCAATGCATATAATAAACCATAGATAAATTAAAATTCTCATATTATCTAAGTGTGTGATACTGTACGTATAAATGTTGTTTCTGTTCAGTTTATTTCACTATTATAAGTCTTTGAAATCAATAATGTCTATTACAAGGAATACGCTGTCCTTATTTTGAAATTTTCCATGAACCATAATCCAAGTAGTCCTACGTGATCCTTATTTCCGATGAACGTAGTTGAAAATAACTCTGTAAATCGTTTCGATCATATTTTCATCTTGAAATTTGAATGAACAATGTTCTCGAATTGTACTTTTAATCGAATAATGTTTTAAGTCGCTTGTGTTATGTCAGGACACTAACTAAAGTCCGTGAATATTCCAGAAAAGTCGCAAATGTAAAGTGATTATTTGTAACGAAATGTCAACATTGTAGAACATCTGAAGAATTTTATTCTTTGATACATCATTTGACCTAGGAAACTGTCAATTCTTTGACTTCGAAAGTGTTTAAAGAAATCATTTTCGTAATGACCGACTCGAAGTGTTTGTTCATTATCCGTTGTGACATTGTAGTCTGTTGAATAGAATTCAGTAAGTTCCCGTTTCTCTTGAGTTCATTGAATTATTCTTTTGCATCATTTGGTGACACTGGATTGCGTGATAACGTATCAGCAACGACGTTCTCATGGCCTGGGATGGCTTCAATCGTAAAATTGTAGGGCTGTTATAATATGGAATATCGCGCCAGCTTGGCGTTCTTATGGTTAGCTTTTTTTTAGTAAAGCTACAGCTTTCGCGTCTGTCTGAATTACAAATGGAGATCCCAGTAAAAATTTCTCCAACTTTTGTATGGCCCAGATGACGCCTAGGAGTTCTTTCTCTATAACTGCATATTGACGTTCGGCCTCGGTAAGTTTTCTCGATATATAGAGAGTTGGGTGGAGTACGCCGTCATGTTCTTGTAACAGAGTACCTCCCAATCCGTAGTTGCTCGCATCTGTACGGAGTTTAAACATTTTTTAAATATCTGGCAACCTTAGAATAGGTGGCCTTGAGAAAAACGATAAAATTTTATCAAAAGTCGTGTCGCAGTTAGTTGTCCACTTTATTTTTGTTGGCATATCTTTCTTCAATAACGAAGACAAGACAGCCGTAAGAGATGACAAGTTGGGAATAAACCTACTATAATACTGGACAAGACCCAGTAAGCTCCTAACTTGTTTTTTTGTTTGTGGAACTGAAAGTTTTAAAATCTTCGAAACATTTTCAGGAATAGTTTGTATCTGTCCAGCCCCTATGATATGTACTAGAAATGTTATTTCATGACACCCTATTTGCATTTTAGTTGGTCTGGCAGTTAAGTTATTAGTTCTTAAAATATCTAATAATGAACTTAAACCCATGAAATGTTCATCAAAAGACGAACTGAAGAGACAAATATCATCGATATATGTGATGATGTCTGATCTGCAAGCTAAAAGTTTTCGCATCATGCGAATGAACGTGGCAGGAGCGTTCATTAGCCCAAAAGGCATGACATTCCACTGGTACAGACCTTGTGGAGTCGAAAATGCAGTGTAGTATTTTGCTTGCTCAGTCAAGGGAATCTGCCAATATCCCTTAGTTAAGTCAATTTTCGTGAAATATTTTGCTGATGAAAGACGAGTAAGCAGCTCGTCAATAAGCGGATGAGGTTCACTGTCTGGTATAGTTTGAGCGTTAAGTTTCCTATAGTCTACACATAGTCGTATATTATTATCTTTTTTCCTCACAATAACTAGAGGTGAAGCGAATGGAGAGTTACTATGTTCGATAATTCCTAATTCTAACATCTGTTTAAGTTCTTGAGATGTTTTCTCTTGAAAATGAATAGGTACTGAATAAGGACGGAGTCTTATTGGTGTACTGTCCTTAAGTATAACGTCATGAGAGATTATTGAAGTCCGACCTGGTATATCTGTCAGAACATCAGAGTAAGTCTCTAAAAGTTTAGTAATAGATTCATTTTCCTGTGAAGTAAGTGAAGATGAAATATTAACATCCCTCCAAGATTCGGAAGATTAAAATTCCGGAATAGGAAAAGACATTTTAACCTCATGGAAAGATGATTCCTCCTCCTGAATCACAGAGAGACTAGAATATTGACAAGAATCAATTGCTTTCTCGTCTAGGTCGTGAAAAATAGATTGTAGATGTAGTGGACGAGTAAAGAATTCTTTCAACATGTTTATATGGTAAATTTTTTTCTGACCCTTTATGTCTAAGATATAGTCGACGTCAGAAATTCTGTCTATTACTTATAAGGACCATTCCAAGCGATTAACAATTTATTATCCTTTCGTGGAAGTAGCACGAAAGCTTCGTCACCAGGAAATAACTGGCGTAGTCGTCTATTTTTATTTTGGAATTGTCTGGCTTTATCTTTTGCAGCCTCTGATGAAGCTGTAGCCATTTGACAAGCCTCTATAATTTGTTTACGTAAGTTAATCACGTATTCATACGATGACTGGGTTTCCTGAGTCATCTTAGAGTCAAGTAGTAAGTCTTTGATCAGTCCCATAGGACCTCTTGGTGGAGCACCAAACACTAACTCGAACGGAGAGAAACCGGTTTGTTCATTCGGGACCTCTCTGTATGCAAACAAGATTGCTGGGATAGCCCTGTCCCAGTCTTGAGGGTTATCAACTGTCACTTTATGCAATAACTGTTTAATGGTGCGGTTGAGCCTCTCAACTGCGCCATTGCTCATGGGATGGTACACACTACTGAGATTTCTTTCTATCTTAAGAGTTCTCATCACTTCGTTCATTGCGTCAGACACAAATTGGGGCCCATGATCCGAAAGTAATTTACTTGGGAACCCAATTCTAGAAAATATTATGTACAAAGCATCAGCTATGTCCGATGTAGTTATATTTTTAAGAGGTATGGCCTCTGGCCACCGTGTACATAAGTCAATACACGTTAATATATATCTGTGACCTCTTGCAGTTGGTAGAAGTGGACCAATAATGTCCATTGCCATTTTATCGAAAGGCCGCACTGATATATCGCATGCCTGAATGGGAGCATTATGGAATGCTCTACGAGACTTAACTTCCTGGCAAATCACACAGGAACGTACATATAAAGATACGTCTCGTGATATTCCTGGCCAGAAAAAGGATGACAACACTCGTGAGCGTGTGCGAGTGTAGCCCATATGACCCGCGCATTGAGAGTCATGTGCATGTCGTAGTATGTATGTTCTTAAAGAGGATGGAACTATGACTTGTTGTTTCACTTTATTCTGTTCCATACTGTTACGAAGTAAAATACCATTTTTTATAGTAAACCAATGTTTAACCTTATTGTTGACAAAAATATCATCATATTTATTAACTAATGCAAAAAATTTCTTCAAAGATTTATCTTCTTTTTGCTTGAGTGCAAAAGACTCTCTCTCGATCATAGATTCAGGTTCCTTGTCAGTGTTGACCATTATCTGGGTAACTGCAGTATTCTTCTCCAATTCATGAGCCTGTGCTCGTGTAGTCACTGTATTGGCTGTATATAAGTTTTGCCTTTCCCATTCTGAGATTTCCTCAGACGTACAGTCTTTGCTGCCATGTATGCGTCCGACTGTCAAATCAGCAACAGGATTCTGAAGCAGACATACTTTTACTCTCCCTGAAAAAAATGGTGTATGAACATCTATAATTGCCGTGGGATAATACTCAATCGTCCCACCGAAAGTAATGCAGCGTACAAACTCTTTAGTAACATGACGAGGATGTACTAAGGATTGACGGATACCAATGGTGGTAGATCCGGAATCCCTTAAAACAGAAATAATGTGTCCTTCAAATATTCCCTTATTAAAAATCAATGTCCCTGTACCATCGTTCGCTGTGAGACAAATAGCAGGATTAGGCTGTGTAACTTGTATAGGCGTTTGGACTGGATTCTGAAAAATAGCATGGCATTGTGGACAAGTATTTGCCACATTATGAGTAACAACATAACATGCAGATGATGAATGTGTTGGAATATCATTATTGTTATCGCATGGCGATGCATTAGTGGTCAATGCTTCCCCTGTATTATGTGTAAACCTATGATGATTTCTTGAGGTGGAGCGTTGTCTGTCTTGCACACCTGAATAGTTATTGTTACTGCCTGTACTGTTAGAACTTTTATGTCTTGGTTTAAAATTGTCATTCTTCTTATGCCAAGTGTTACCATTATTATTATCCCTGTCAGTAGCAAATTTATTCCAACCTGATTTTTGTTGAAAACTATCTTTATGTTTAAACTGGGGTACCTGATTTCTAAACTGCTGTCTACCTCGGTTAAAATTATTATAGTTGTCATAATGATTTTGCTCCTGATTATACCTATCGTTATATCTTCTGCCATAATTGTTTCTATTTAGGCTGTGTGTTCTTTGTTTGTTATACCCATGGTATGACATGTTAGATGCTACAGGTAATGGTTCTCTGAGATGTGAATTGCCTAAACTGACGTTAGGATGTGCGGTGCAGTAATTTATTGCTAACTCCTCAAGATCCGCAATGGTAGGAGGTTTGCGTTCTTGCAAGAAAGAAAAAAATTGTGGACTAACAGAAGATAATACTTTATCCCTGAGTAGTAAATCCACTAGTTTGTCATAAGATTTATTCACCCCAGCTAGTTCTACCCATCTATTAAAAGTGTTGCGTATATTCGCAATAAAGCCTGGGAAATCTTTAGTAGAATCTGGTTGAAGAGTTTTAAATCGCAATCTACAACCTTCCTGGTCTAAATGGAAACGTCTTAATAGCAACGCCTTTATGGCATCATAGTCCCAAGCTAAAGTAGGGTCAACATTTTCAGTAGCATTCAAAGGTTCACCATCCAAAAATTCTCGAAGTTTAAGTGCCCAAGCAGATTTATCTAAGTTATTTGTCTGACAAACTTGTTCAAACCGTGCGAGATATGATCCCAGGTCATCAAAATTAAGTTTAAAGTGTGGCAATTTAAAGTTATAATAGGTCTTGCGTTGGTTAGATGACGACATTTCATTTGAATTCACACTATGGCTGGCAGTAGCGCATTGTGCATTAAATTTGGCTGTTTCCAATTGAATTAGTGCCAATTCTTTTTCTTGTTGCCTTTTATTTTCTTCTTCAATTCGTAATATTTCATCTCTTGCCAATGTTATATCTTCCTCTTGCTTGGCAATCTCTTTTTGTTTTTCCAACTTGGCTTCGCGTTCTTCTTCCTCCCTTTTCAATGCAACTCTTCTATCTTCTTCTTCCTTTTTCAATGCAACTCTTTTATCTTCTTCTTCCCGTTTTCTATCTGCTTCTTTTTGTTCAGCAATAGCTAGTTGCTCTTCAGAGTAAAGACGAAGTTCTGATCCTTTATATCCAAAATCTTTTCCAAGTTTGACGAAATGCTCTAAAGTAAGCATTGTGAAGTTAATAATCTATGTAGTTACTCCACAATATGTTTTAATCAACGATATAATGTATTAAGTTATTCACCTATGTACCCAGAAGCCAATGTATTACTATGCTTAGTAAAGTGTACTAAGTAATCTCTAATTTGTCTGTTATATTCAAGACAAAATATATTTTTAAAGTTATATCTCAATATATAACATCATCATGCCCTAGTCATCAAGGACAAATAATAGTGGATTGGACTACTACTGCAAAAGCTAGCAGTCATTCCATCAAGTCCTTTTTTAATTTAAATTTAACGAAATTACTTCAAATATTATTATATTCTTATTCTTCTATAATAAAATTAAGTTATTATTATCCTAACATCAATAATTAATTAATATATATCACAGAAACAATTAACTAAAGTTTCACAAACATTAGCACATCACAAATGACGAATGCAGCCATAAAAAATGATTTCACGAACTAAATCAAGAACGGAAGTGGTATGAGAATTAAACCAAAATCTAGGTCAAAGTACCAAAAAAAAATACGAACACAGAAAATAATGACGTCACAGGACTCTATAACTGACGAATATGTACAATTATCAAATAATCGAAAGTAAGATTGAGAAAAACATGAAAGATTACAAACAGTAGACGAAAATGAATATACATGAAACTTATTATACAGAAGAATTACACCAGATTTCACCAAACTATACAACTAACACGTAATATCGAATTTTTGCAACAACGAGCATAACGTTCCTCAAATTATGTTAGAGGGTATCCCGTAGCAAATTGCAAAAATTCAATGATCCCTAATGAGAACGATCAGAATTGTTTGTGGTCTGCCAAGGCAACATAACAATCAATCCTGATTGCCGCCAACCAAATGCCCGCTTAACATTACAAACATATTAATATGACATAAATACATATAACATGCGTGAATTAAATATGCCAACGAAGGAAAGTGGACCACAGTTTGCTATCATTGCACAAACGGGTACTTAGCTCTACAAGTTTGATAGTTTCCCCCGGACAGTGTTTGCATGCGCCAACGGCGAAGATAGGTCTTTCTTGAAGCTGATATTGAACGTTTGAAAGTATTGGCTCTGTTCATAATGTAGTAGTGTTTTCTAACTTGTCGTTAACCATTCTTTGAGAAGATCTTGACTTTCGCCGTTCCTCTTGCACATAAATCAATGACGTGGTTGCCCTTGGGTCGTTATGCGTAGTGCGTCACAGTTTGTAGGTCACGTGAGGGATTCACAATTATAAACATTTCGTGGCAATATGAGAAATAACTGTCCTTTTTAAAATCCACTTGGTATCGTTTTAGCCTCAATAAGAAAAAAAATTTTCCATCCCCACATTGGCCGCCACCTTTGTTACTGTAGTTTGTTCAGGTTTCATTGTAGGTTTCGGTTAGCATTTTGACTTCGGTAACAAATATATTTTTGAGGCTAAGTTCCTGCTATAGGCTTGTTTATCATTGAAATACATTGCTCTGGTCATGTGATGACTATTCTTAGTGTAAAGCGAGATCGTGCTAAGATGTAAACAACGAATGCATGGGCCGACAGTGATAATATTCAATAGAGCAATTTCACTTGACAAAAGTCCGCTAAGTTGAGAGTCCACAGGTTACATTTATTAACGGCATACAAGTTCAGTTAAAACAGTTCATGATCAATCAAGCAAATACATCCTACAAAACGTCTCCTGAGTTTACCTCATTGTAGTCGTCCTACCGTCAGATTATTTACACGTGATTCCATAATCCGGTAACGAATAATTTGACTTAGGCGATCAATATGAATTCTGAATACTTATTCATAACAACTTGCTCCCGATACATTCTATCCAATTGAAGTATATTCCACTTCAGTAACTGAGACGTAAATCGTATCCAATAATAATAGGCAGCCCCTAGTGCCATATAATAAGTTCCTTTATATAATTATCATCATCATGGGAGACTTCCAACAAAACGCATCCGTCAAGGACCACGGTCACTACAAAGGGGGGGGGGGGGGGGGTGGGGTGGGGTTCAATTACAAGGTCGTCACGCCGTAGCTTAACAACGTGGCACGTCATTCTCAAACTAGGCAACCTATACCCTTTTGCGTTCAAAACCAAGAATCCGCGAAAACATAATATAAATTAATAGCGTCTTACAAACCAAAATGCGCAACTTTAAATATAGAGCTCACTACCCTAATGGCTACAATCCCAAATCCTCTCGTAACAGACAGTGTTTCCAAAATTATTTATTTTAGCATGTAAATAACCGTTTCTTGAGTTTGAGAATTCCTGTCCCAACAAGATTGAGGTACAGGAGTCTTAAATTATACATATATCTATTTTCAGACAGTCTTGCTTAATTTTCATTAAAGTTAAAGTTCTGTTTTGAAATTCATAATTGTTAACATACATTACTCTAGACACTTTGCCAAATAACAACACACAGTTAACATACTCTTGGTGAGATCTCAAGAGGTAGCAGATAGGGACCCAGAGAACTTCATCATCATCATTCCTTACTCTGGGAACTTACATAGCTGGACCTCACCTTGATTGTCTATACACCCTTACTCTTTTCAGAGAAGGGGGTATTTCTCATAAGACCAGTCTCTTATCTGGCACTATCCTGGTATCCTCTGATACATCTAATTGTCCATGATATCCTATAATTAATAACATCAAAACCTCTTATCACACCAAGATTGAAACATTAATTCCGTAAAATAAAATTTTGGTACAAGTTTGAAATTTCTTGTCCATTACCACTGCAATAATGTTGCGTTTCTTTTTTTGAACAGTATATGTTGCCCAGCCATCAAGCCGTTCCATTTAGCCACTTTGATAGATGTAGGTGCAGGTTTCTGCTATGGTGTTTGGTTATTCATGGAGCAAGAAAGGCAGTGTTGCCTGTCAAGTATTTTTTATGGTCAGCCCAAGGCAAGAATTTACAGGTATGTCACAACTAGCAAGTAAATATACAATCGTGTAGAATAAGGTGAACTTTGATACAGCACAGAAGATATGAGACTGTAGAGAATATTAGGAGTCAGAGACTTGATATAAACTGTCAGCCCTGGTATTAGACCAGTCTAATATAGATACCCCAAGCTACTCGAACAGAGTCTAACCACTGACATAACAGCTGTAAAGCAAGAAGTAGTGACAGACGATATAAAGGAGAGAAAGGAACATGTCAGGATTATTATGTACAGCAGTCATTATAGTAGAAAGGTGCACCAAGTGAAGGTCGGCCACCCAGTGTTGGGTTGAATTTGACTATGTAAATAAAGCTTGATTTTGGTTGAGCTGATGTTAGCGTGAAGTCGATACATATGAATGCAATTCATCATCATCATCCTATGTATTCGTCAGCACAGTGGAGTTAATGATTAACTGGTAAAAATTAACTCTACAATGATCTAACTGACTGCCTACTGTCGGGTAGTGAAACGAACTATACGAAAATACAACCCTCTCTCAATTATTACACATCCGCTGTACGGCCACATATCCAAGGAGGACTTTTGCAAAGGCTATAGCTGCATTTGATGATGATCTTTCAAAGGGATCAAAGCAAAATAAATTAAAAGCTTTCTGGAGAGGCTTCACTTTTTTGGACGGCATTAAAACAATTAGAGACGCATGGGAGGAAGTTAAAAAAACAACTTTGAAAGGTGTTTGGAAGAAACTCATTCCAACACTCATGGACGGTTTTGATGATCCAGTGGAGGAAATCACTTCAAATGTTGTTGACATGGCAAGGGATTTAGAATTGGAAGTCCAGCCTGAAGATGTTGTAGAACTGCTTGGGTCGCATGATGAGGCTCCAACTGATGAGGATCTCGTTAATTGAAGAACAGAGAAGGCTGTTCAGAGAACAGGAAGCCCTGCCTGATGATAGGGCGCTGACGACTAAATAATTAGAAGAAGGAATCGCCAAAATAGAGGACGCAATTGCATTTTGGGAAAGGGTCGATCCCAATTTCGAAAGAAGTTCAAAAGTAAATAGAGGCGTACAAAACCAAATAGCCTGTTACAGGCAAATTCTTAAAGAAAGGCAAAAGACGCCAATAAGGCAATCTTCATTGCTTTCCTATTTTCAAGACGCCACCTCCACAGCCATCGCCTGCCACCCCTAACCCTTCAGATTCAGATCCGTCAACATCAGTAGCAACATCAACCCCTGTAAGATCTCCATCAAAGTCCCCTTCTGCAAAAAGAATGAGATTGTTTGAAGTTTCCGACGATGAGGCTCAACTATTTCCTTCTGACTTTCTTCAATAAATCACCATCATTCAAATACATACCGTCCACGTATGCAAGAATCAAAATATTTAAAGGTAAGCTTTTGTTCATTTTACTGTACAGCCCTTTTGTATATTTAAAGGTAATCTTTTGTTCATTTTACTGTACATATATATATATATATATATATATATATATATATATATATATATATATATATATATATATATATATGTGTGTGTGTGTGTGTGTGTAGAGTCTATTATTTAGCTTTCGCACGCAGTCGTAAGTGATATATAGTGCGTTATTTACGTTTTTCGACGGCCAAAATGCATTTGCAAGCTAAAAATAATCAGGGTTCCACATTTCAACGATTTTCGGTTTTCGACAGTGCTCTGGTCCCTAACCTGTCGAATAAGCGGGGGACGCCTGTAATGCTTTAAATGTTCACGAAAGGTAAATTTGGCTTATAAAATGTACCTCTGTCTTTAGGAATCAAAAGATTTGCCAGTGACTTAACTTAAAATTGTCCAAAGAGATATTTATAACAGTAATATTATCAACTTAACAGTTGCTGTTGTTTAACTAGAACTGCTGAGCTTTAATCTGTTTTGCAGCCAATACCAAGCTGAAGACTCCTACGTATCATCTAAACTGTAGATCTTGGCTTTTTTGCCATTCTGAGTTGAGATCATGAGCTCCAGTTTCGCCAGCAAGGCTTGCATTTAAAAGATCATCACATCTGGTTCCAAGCTAGGAGGAAGAAGAATGTAGCATACTATGCCTTCCCCGCCATAAAGGTGGCTCTCCAAACATGCAAAGCTAAAATACTGGGCTCTGGTTCTGGGATTTTCCAAGGAACCTTCACGTCTTACACAGAGCCACATTTCAGCTCCCCCTACCTACCAATGAGGATCATAGTGAGATCCTCCTGGATGCAGCCAATTAGGTAAAAGCCAGATGGGTGCTCAACATGTTTCACCACAGGGAAAATCCCTGGAAGTGTGTGGATGATTTCAAGAGTCAATGAGGGTGTAATTAGTCTCGCAGGCAGAGGTTCACATCCACATCTATATACTATAGCATTGTGATATGCTGGTAGTCATTATCACGAAATACGTTCGTTCTCTTTTTTGTGTCTTCACTCCTCTCCAGCAGTAACATCTACCACTCCTTTTACGTGCTAATTCACCTTTACTTGTGATACTATTTTGTGGTACAAGTTGCCAGCAGCCTACGGTTGACTTGACAACATTAGCAGTTACCTCGGCCGTGTGCAAGTGACGTACTGCAACCACAAGATTTGACTATCGACAAGAAGTAGTCCAAAACACATGTGGGACCCAACACCGACTAAAGCAGACGTCAGCCTTCTAACTGCACACTGATAGCTGAGTAGCAAACAAGTGAAATCTATGAACTCTTACCCCAAAGTTTTCACCACTAAGCTATGTCATCCTATGATGATCATCAAAGTTTTCTTTTTTTTTCCAAACAAAGCCGTTTATTTTAAACATTCTTATCTTTGTGGTCTGTAGCTTCATTAAAAAAAAAACAAAACACCTCAAGCAGTCTACCTCAAGCCATTTTGCATTCCCATCCTCCTCCAGATAAAAGAGTTGTGCAAGGACCTTGTTTGTCAGTGTGACAGCTGGCACCTTTGTACGGCGGCCCTTCCCAGTCATTAAAAATGGTTTTTCATAGCATCGTAGTAGGAGTCATCTGCAACAATAAAATTCCAGAAGTGATTTTTTTTTTAACCTGTATAAGAGAATTACATGTACTATTACTATTACTGGCTTCCTAGCTCGATGGTCCATGGTTCGATCCCCAGTTGAGGTGGGATTTTTTACACCGCAAACGGCTGCAGGGTCGACCCAGCCTCATAAATTGGATACCAGAGCAGCTCTGGGAAGGTTAAGGTGGCCGGTGTGATATATATATATATATATATATATATATATATATATATATATATATATATATATATATATATATATATATACTGAAGCACATTAAAAAACGCACCACCTGTATAATCCAGGAACAGAGTGTGAAATGTAAATATAAGTGTTTACAAGTTTACATATTTGGAATCTTTATTCATTTTCCTATGAATCCATGCTGGTCATTAATTTGTACATTTGATTGTTATGAAATTAATTGCATTCTGTGCAGGCAAGGGAGAAAACCAAAAATACAAAAAAATGCACGTGCGTTATCCTGCTGGAGAAGCTGCAAGTCTGGATAAATTGTGAACGCATGAGCAACCAGTGCATCCAGAACCTCATCTCGATATGTCACAGCATTAACATTTCCACGGAAGACGTGAAGAGGCAAGCGATGGTGAAAACTGAATCATCCCCAAATGTGAATACTGCCACCTCCAAATCGGTTGACACAGCAATCTGCAAAGCGCTCTCCACACCGTCGCCAAATCCGCATACGTCCATCAGCAAAGGATATGTTGAATCTGCTCTCGTCTGTGAATAGGACAGCATTCCACTGCAGTCTAGTCCATCTGACATGTTGCTCTGCCCATTGCAGGCGCTGCTGACGATGTCTGTGAGTCAAGTTTGGCCCAACATAAGGTCGTCTTGCAGTAAGGCCTGTATCTCTGAGTCGTCGTATGACTGTCATTCAAGAGACTTGCCCATGTCTACCCACTATTGCTCTTGCTGTTTGACTTGCCGGGAGAGTACGATTCCTTAGGTAACTCAGCACAATATGACGATCTTGCGCAGGGGTAGTAACTCGTGGTTGGCCACTCCGAAGTCTATCCCGGGCACTGCCAGTGGTTCCGTAACGTTCATTGAGACGTACAATAGTGCTGTGGTGGCAATTCATCCTTCTGGCAATGGCCCGCGAGCTCATTCCGGTCTCCAACATACCAATGGCTCGTTGGCGGTCGTTTTCAGACAGTCGTGGCATTTCAAGCACATGTACTGGGTGTTTTGTCTCAACGGCCTTTTTATACCGAGTATACTGCCACAACGTGTACACATTTTCAGGGTCATAGCTGTTGGGAATCGTGTTGCACGTGTAACTTTCATCGTTTTCATGTAGTCTGTACACAAACCCGTGGGTTGAATCATGCACTTTCCATTCCAGCAGCCATTCGCTCTCTACCTCTTGGCAAACACGGGGAAAATCCATTCCCACACCTTTTTTTCCAGCTTCTCGGCATCAGTATATATAATAGTGGTGCGTTTTTAATGTGCTTCAGTATATATATATATATATATATATATATATATATATATATATATATATATATATATATATATATATATATATATATATATATATATATATATATATATATATATATATATATATATATATATATATATATATATATATATATATATATATATATATATATATATATATATATATATATATATATATATATATATAAACATCAGGAAAGAAGACCTGGAAGAACACCTTGGAAAGACATATTCAGATTGTTCGCAAAGATGAGCCGCACAGCAGCATGGCAGGCCTTAAATGGCTAGTAAACCAGGAGCTGAATTTAACACCAAGCCCCCAACGGTGCAAGAGGTAGAAAGCATTGTCCAGAAAGCTCGGTGCAAGTCAGCTCCAGGTCCTAATGGTGTTCCATATGTGGTGTATAAGAGATGCCCTGAGGTGCTCAAACGACTGCTCCGTTTACTGAAGAGTGCGTGGAAAACCCAGCTTGTAAGCAAGGAATGGAGAAAGGCGACGGAGTCTACATCCCGAAGGAGCAAAATTCCACAGACATCAGCCAGTACAGGCCAATCTCACTACACAATGTGGAAGGGAAGATATTCTTCTCAGTGATGGTGAAAAGACTCACTACATACCTCCTGGCAAATGGGTACATTGACACTACCATTCAGAAAGGAGGTATCCCAGGTACACCAGGATGTCTAGAGCATGCCACAATGATCTGGGAAGCAATCCAAAAGGCAAAGTCTGACATAACAAACCTCCATGTAATCTGGTTGGATTTAGCGAATGCTTATGGATCCGTTCCACACCAGATGTTGTGGCAGGCCCTAGAAATGTATCATGTTCCACAAGAGATTGCAGCAATGCTGAAGCTGTATTTCGCAGGGTTTGCTGTCAGATTTTCAACCAGAGAGTACACAACGAAGTGGATCGGCCTTGAAGTTGGAATTGCGATGGGATGCACCATCTCTCCGATACTATTCGTGATGGCTATGCAGGTAATCCTCAATGCGGCTGAAGGAATGGCTGTAGGTCCAAAGCTCGGTGGAATGTGTCACATGCCACCGCTCAAAGCATTCATGGATGACACAACAATTCTGACATCAGATGAACATCAGGCCCGGAGGATGTTAGCACGCCTGTGTGGTGGTTTTAGATGTTTTGAATGTTGGTGTTATATTTATAGTGTAACTGAGTGAGGTCAAGCTGTGAAGGCCCCTGAGTATAACAATTGAGGAGGTGTGTTCTCAGGGACCCTTTCTGCTACCACCCTCCGATCTCACTCAGACTTATTTTAGACTAGTATGTCTGATGGCTACGTCTAATGTCTAGGGTTATGAACATGTGGTGTGATGGTACTTTAATACTTAAACACACACACACACACACACAAATATTAAATTCTATGATCAACTGAACTAGCACCGTGCTTTAAAGTTTGGTATTAAACTATTTTTTACAATTTTATTTTGTCCTGAACCTAGTATTCTTCTGGTCAGGACGTTCAAACTCAAAGGAAATCAATTTATATACATATAGGTATTTCAATTAAACAAAAGGGACAATTTGTCCAAACACAGATTTTAAAAAACTAATAATGGTGTTGATAAATTTCTAATACTACTGTTAAACTAGCACTGGATGGCGGGTCGGGGTGTTCACATCATACCCGGTCTGTCTTCCTAAAGTTAATTTTCTCTTTATACATGTTTATTGGTGGAAAAGTCTTTATTACTAATACAGTTCAGTTATTTTCTGGTGGAATAGTTGATGAATTTTCCTCTGGCCAGGTTTGATGTACTTATCTGGCCCTTGAAGATAGAAGATAGTTGTCTTTCCGGCCAACGGCCACTGCCTCACTTGTTCTTTGGTAATATGATAGACAGCGTGTATCAATATTCCTACTCCAGTGGTAGAAAGCTTGTACCACTAGAGAAACATACAGTCGTTCACTTCAGAACATCTGGCACTAGCACAGTGCCAGACAAAGAAACCCATAAATTCAATGAAAACACACAGGTACGTTGATTTGGCACAACTTCAGACGTGCCACTGGCTGGACTATGACGCCTTTTACTTTTACTTATATATATATATATATATATATATATATATATATATATATATATATATATATATATATATATATATATATATATATATATATATATATATATATATATATATATATATATATATATATATATATATATATATATATATAATAAGGCAAGTCACACTTCACAGACTTTCAATCGTCCTGTTCAAGGGACAGTAATAATTCAAATGGCGTCGAGCCTTCAACTTTTTTTCTCAATATTAGCTAAGTTGGCCAATAGGATTGGACGATTCCCAATTCTGACTTCAATTTGAAAATAAAGCCAAAATTACAGCCCAATTTCGGGGTACCTCTGTCTGTCGGTCCGTCCGCTTTTGGCGTTACAAGTTAAAAATAGACTTGCTTTTGGACTAACAAATTCTGCCTCTCACTTACTCCTAGATTTCCCCCTTTGGACTTTGCCCCTCCCTCTTCTGCTGCTTTTCAACAACGCGTGCAAAAAATTGTCACCGATAGTGAATAAAACGAGGGTCTGCTTGTCAGTCTGTACGAACCTATACAGTATTTTGTCAATATCTCTACTATTAATTGGGCTTTTTTGAAGAATAAAACATATTATTAATCAGAAGATCATATTCTATCAAACAAACTAAATTTTATGGTCCTAATCCTAGTAATTAATGAATTCCATATATTTTCCATATTATTTGGCAATTTCTACTTTTATATAAATCCACCATCTTTCCCCTTCCTTCGTTGTTCAAACAGAAACAACAAGTGGGTTACGTCAGAAAATTACGCTACTTGGCAGACACTGCGCTGTGTGTGTGGTTATATATGTCAAACTGCGTGCCGATAGAACGAACAAGTATTGGCTTTTCGTTGTATTTTTAAAACTGCCGCTAGCGATATCGCTCGCTCACTGACAATTTTGTGGTTCAAACCAACACGTGCCAAAAGTATCATTTTTCCGTCTCTCTCTCTCTCTCTCTCTCTCTCTCTCTCTCTCTCTCTCTCTCTCTCTCTCGCATTCCTTCTGGACGAATAAACCTTTCGTATCCAAATGTTATAAATAGTTTTCCAAGGCATTAGAAAACGATAGTACTATTTATTCTACAAGACGGCCTGCCAAAATCCATACGATTGCTGGCGTAGGCGAAAACGAAACGTTACAACTTCACCATTATTATCCCTACATTACTTTGACTTATAAATACTACAAATTTTATAGGTGTATCAATGTATGTCATCACAGCCTGGATGAACTAGTCAGCTGGGGCAGAATGAGCTTCAAACCCAAGAAGTCGAGAAGCATATCAGTCAGGAAAGGGAAGATAGCAGAGGTCATATTCACGGTTTCCAACCAAAGAATCCCTACTGTCATTGAGGAACCTGTTAAAATTCTTGGCAGGGTGTACGATGCCTCATTAAAAGACTCAAAGGCAGTGCAACAGACAATAGAAATGGCAGACAGAGGACTACAGATCATAGACCAGAGCAGAATCCTGGGAAAGTTCAAACTGTGGTGCCTCCAGTTCATGTTGATACCGAAGTTGCTGTGGCCACTGCTTATATATGAAATAAGCACAAGTACAGTGGAAGCCATAGAGCAGAAGGTCAACAAGTTCATGAGAAAATGGCTAGGGGTACCACCAGGTCTGTCAGATGTAGCACTGTACTGCAAAAAGTCAAAACTTCTGCTTCCTTTCAAGTTAGTTGTTGAAGAGTACAAAGTTGGAAAGGCAAGGCTTGCAATGATGCTACGCGAGTCAGCTGATGACGTGGTTAAGTCCATTCAGCCCACACTGAAAACGGGAAGGAAGTGGAAAGTGGAAGAAGCTGTTGATGCTGCCCAAGAGTCACTCAAACTGAGAGAGGTAATCGGATACACACAAACGAATAGACGGGGATTTGGTCATGGAGACATCCGCTGGTGGTCCAAGGCATCAAGCAGGGAGCGCAGAGACATGGTAGTTCAGGAGATACGAAGAGCTGAGAATGATAAGAGGTTGCAAAAAGAAGTGCAGCAGGTCCAACAAGGCCAATGGACTACATGGGAAGGAGCCCTTCAGAGGTCCTTGACATGGAATGATATATGGCATATGGCACCTCTTAGGCTCAACTTCGTTGTCAGATCAATCTATGACCTGCTGCCGTCGGCCACCAACCTTGTGAAATGGGGAAAGTCGGATGATGAGCAGTGCCCCTGTGCCAGGGGAGGCAGACACTAGAACACGTGCTCTCAGCGTGTAAGGTGTCATTATGGCAAGGGCGATACACTTGGCGCCATAACAAAGTGCTAAATGAGCTTGCTGCGACAATAGATCTGGCAAGGATGAAGGCGAATAGCAAACCCAGGCCGAGCACCGCAAATACTTACTTTCTGAGGGCAGGAAAGCCAGCACACCCCAAACCGAATAAACCTGGTAGCAGTTTACCATCTCTTCTTGACTGTGCAAACGATTGGGAGATGGTGGTAGACCTACCTGGACGAGGGGCATATCCAGAAAGTATCCGAAAATCGCGGAGACGGCCGGATATAGTGCTTCATTCTTCAGCAACGCTTCAGGTCATACTGATTGAACTGACCGTACCATTTGAATCCAGATTAGACGAGCAACATTCGTTCAAAGCGGCCAAGTATAGTGATCTGGCCGCGGATCTGAGACACGATGGGTTCACTGCAAGGGTCATGGCTGTTGAAGTGGGCGCAAGAGGGCTTGTGGCTGCATCAGTGTGTGATCTATTGAAACTGTTGGGGCTGAGGGGACAGTCAAGAACAAGGGCACTGAAGAGGCTTAATGAAACTGCCGAAAAGGCATCAGGCTGGCTATGGAACAACCGCAATGGGCAATGGAGATCGTAACAATAAACGCTGCGGTACAGAAAACACCAGGAATTTTTCTAAGTCCACAATACGCTGAGTTTTGTGGTGGACTAGTGAACGGGCTGTGACTCAGGGGCGACAGGCGGTGTATACTATAATGGGTGTCAGTATCAAAAGTCCAGTGGGGAACGCGCAGTGGCTAGACTCGTTGACTTCGTGATGGTGTCTCAGTGTGTGCGACGGAACGAACGGAATAATTTGTCTTCTCTTTGTTACTCTCACAATTGCCTCCACGACTGGCGGAGTTGTGGATTTTAAAGTTGCTACCATAAGTGAAATGGGTTCATTTTCGATACAAGACAACAGGAAGCTGAGACGCTTGGGAGTCATGACCCAAGTGGGCCCGCCCCCCTTAGAGTGTAAAGGAGTATATAGGGCCGAAACACTTGACGGACGGGGGGACTTCTTCTGATGATGTAGTGAATTTCTAAATACAATTGCTAAATTAGTATATAACAATATGGGGCATAAAGGCAAAGATAAGAAAGTACAAAGAAATTTCTGCTAGAACGGTTGGTGTCGCATACGCCCTCAGATTATTATTTGCTAACGCATAAGCCGAACAAAACGGTACCCAAATTTTCAAATTCGTCCTTGACATAACTTCCCAAGTTCTAGGAAATATTTGCTTAAAAATGCAGTGTGGAACGAGGAGGGGGCAAGGATAGATGAAAATGCTAATTCGTTTCGCATTAATTTTAAACTAAAAGCCAACTGTAGCACAGTGGCAAGCCTTGCCTTAGGGGTTTCCCGAAATACAATGAAAAAGTTAGAATTGTGGACACTACGGTCATGTAAACATGGTTAGCTCTTATTGTGAATGACATAAGCTCTCGTGGGTAGTTGAAATGAATTTTGAACCAAGCCACAAAGCCCCTTAAAAATAGTATATTCGTGTACCTGAAGACTTGCTGACCAAGAATATGGTGTTAGTTTTATAAATAGTCCCTTAACTAATCAAATAATGATAAAACAATACATAGAGATCAGAGGTACTGTCAGGTCAAGTCATATCTGCTTAGATTGGATCGCATATTTTTCGGGGAAAAAAGTAGGTGACAGATAGGCTAACATAGTACAGCGAATCCGATTGGGTGGCATTTGAAGTGAGACGAAATATTATTGGCTGACCTTTGAATAAACATAAATAGCCTAGTAACGTAGAAAAGTTTGAATGATATTTTTTTGAAAGACTGTTTACACTGTAATATTAAGAGTGATTGGCTAACTGAGTCGATATTGTCAGAATAAGCGTTAGGGGCGACGCCATTACTTTAAAAATTTCTATCAGCGATAGATGAGATCAGGCTGTGCTTTCAAATACAATTTCTAGGCAGCCTGGACAATAAAAAAGATCGAAACTGTGTCAGTCATCATCACTGTGTATTTCATTGAAGAATTTGTGGTAAGCTTGACATTTATTAACATGTATTTTATATAAAATTGAATGTAAAATAATAACATGTGTCTGTACTTGAGTGGGTCTATAGCGACCATGAGGCAAAGCCTAGAGATTGATCCACCATGTGATAGACTGTCAGAGAGGTGTAAAACTACAAGAATATGTATGATTGTCATAAAGGAGCATAACACCTATCCTATTATATGGAAGAGATTACAGCTGGAATTGCAGTGGCGTTGTAACTATTAGGGGAGAGGAATACTGGTGTACATTGTCACATCAAAAGATAATGGTGGCATAGGTTGGTATAAGGCTATGACCCTTTTGTTTGTTTGTAGTGTACATGTCCTTAATTGTGGACTATTAGTGTATGCTAGATATTACGAAGGATGCATACCTTCACATTTCAGAGGTCCTGGGTACTGACGTTAATGTGGTACCAAACGCTTGAAGACTGATTGATTCAGGACTCTGTCTATATACTGCAAGCCCATGCTAGTGGCCATTGCCTATCAAACAGGGAACAGAGTGTAGAGCGAGCAGAGGAAAAGTTCTACCTATATTCTACGGCCAAGATGAGTTCTTGTTCGGCACCTGAGAGCTCAACTGTTAAAAAGGAATATAAAAAGACAGTGAATAAAACTGGGACAAATATTAAATAGTTCCACAAGTGACAGATATAAACAAACATTACTAAAAGGGGATGATTCAAACAAAAAACTAGTGGTACTACCAGTATTACCTTAAAGTAGGAAAACACTACAGAAGGATTTTAGAATAACATTTTTATGTATGGACAGAAGATATACTGTGCTATTTGACTGATGTAAATGATTATTTTGATTTCACTTTTAAATTGTCAGTCCTGATTCAAAATAATTCGAATCAGGATAATAAATTGTAAAAATTATATATACACAAATTTCAAACACGGTCTTAATAAGATAGCCTTTTAGAGTGTCGTTTGTATGTTATTGTGGTAGTACTGTGTGTTGTTGTGAATAATAAACTACTTGTTTGTATGTTTGTTGGTTATTGTACATTACACTCTACCTTCATAACCCTAGACACAACACGAAGTCATTTAATATAATAAATACATTTTGAATGAGATAAAAGGGGTGGTAGCGGAAAGGTACCCTGAAAAGTTCACAATACTATTGGGTAAATTCAGGGACCTTCACAGCTAATCTCATTTATTACAATAATAATACCTACAACAATTCATAATATCAAAATCCACCACAGATGATCAGATTGCTTCCTGTTGTATCGCTCTGTAAAGAGTTTCCTATCATATATATATATATATATATATATATATATATATATATATATATATATATATATATATATATATATTCTTTTCGGGGAATTTTAAGACTATCAACTATTAACTGCGAGTCCGGACATTTCAGTACAGCATCAGCTACTTTAATTATGGAATTTTCCGGTCTTCTAGCCTTGACTCAATATGTCGGCAATAGGCTTTGGCCTTGCGATACCCTTCGCTTTTGAGATCATAATTCACCCTATTATGTTGCAAAATAAACCTTCATTCAATTACACATTAATCAAAACATGCATTTTTTATTCAGATTGGTGCTTTTCAAGCTCGAGAAATAATTAGATTGATGCGTGAATGTCTGAAGTGGTGATAACACATTCATTCCACGCTGTTACAACAACTATGCGATCGTGTTAAATTGCTAAATTATATTAAAACTATTGTAAAGTTTACATTTGAAGTTCAAAACATTGTTAATAAGTGATATACTTACGTATAGTCATCTTCAAATTAGAAGATGTGAGGAAGTTTGAACACGAACCAACATAAGTAGCATGCCGATCTTGATCGACATTGGGGGTGACCCCGGTCAATGTAACAGCCTCGCTCTCCATTTTTCGCTAAAATTCTTGGCTAAGAGAGCGTTACTCAAAGTCAATTCGCTCCACCAGCAAATATCAGAAGTCTTTGATATTTTACAGGAATAAATAAAAATGGCTCTCAAATCTTCTCATACCATGCAAGGAATTATAACACCACTTAGAATGTCAAATCTTGTAAATTTTCAACTTAACTTCGAGAAATCGACATCTTCCACTTTATTTTCTACAGCTTGCATTATACGAAATTAAAGCTATGCATCTGCCCCGTTTAATGGTGAAAACAGCATGCAAATCAGAGGTCTGCTGGTCAAGCGAAACCCGTTTGAATGAAGCGGGGTGAGGCAGAAAAGTGCGGAATACGCAGCGCGCCGGGGCCAACTACGCGTAACGTTGCTTTTTATTTTTATTAGTTAAAAAAAATACTTCAATAGCTTTTATTATTCGGGAATTAATACATTTCAAAAGAGAAGAAGATAAAGAGTATCGTGATATAAACTTTATTGCAATCCGCTTAATAGCAAAGGGACAGTGACGACTTAAACTTGACGAATTTCCATTAGTTTTCTCCACTTTCGTCCGTTTTCAACAGCACGAAGCGGGCACTTTGTGGTACCTATTCTTAAACTGGAAGTAGTTATTTAACCTGTTGATCAATAACTGTAAAGCTATAGTTGGATTAATCAATACTGAGTGAATTGTATGTCTGCACCCATATGACTCATATTATGTTAAGTAAACTAAACATATAGGACTATACAATTAATGATTACTGAGTCACGTTCAGTTGAGGGCTCCAAACAACAACAACAACAAAAATACGAGCAAAATGTACTTCACAGAAGGGGCAGGAAGATAAAAAGTTCATGACAGCTTTGATAATGTCCGTTGGCATGCTTGATTTCTTCATATTCCTGTGAAGTCCCTGAAATAGAAGCGTCCTCATTGTTCTATTTATATCTCTGCCAAGAGTGACCTTGAGCGAAGGTTGATACCTTTGAATACCCTCATCATTATACTCTAAGTTTGGCCATTGTTTAACCACTACTACGGAGCAGGGGAAACAATACCGTCACACAAAGATGACTCCAGATATGCCTCCATGCAGTCCACTTCCCAGTAAACTATAGCCTACAATACTCTCTTCGGCCAGACGTCTATTAAATTGTTTTCATTAGAAATAGAAGGTTATGTTTCTAATTAATAAAACAAAGATACGTATTTTAAAGACGTCTTCAAAACAACGACCAACTACTTGTGCAAGCAACGGTCTTAAGACAGCAAACAAAATTATTCAATTTAAAAAGTTAAAATTAAAAAAAAAAAAGAATACCCGTGGTCAAAGACGTGGAATATTGTCTTAATGAAGATAATTTGTTCTTCCACAGTGCACTTAAATTCTAATTATACGTACTTCAATTAATTCTATTATTTTTCCTGTAAAATGTTCTTTTAATGTACAGTAGAGCCCCGCTTTTCGGCATTCCGCTAATACGGCGGTATCCAATTACTTATATATCTTCATTATGTTAGGAGCTTGTTCTGCTCTTTCGGCTTTTTTCGGCATGACGCGCTCAGCAGCTGAGTCCACGAATGGCTGTGGTCGCCATTTTATTGTCAGTAATTCAGTTTGTTTACAGCATTTGTGCGCTCACCGGCTCTCTGTATTCTGGCAATTTTCCAAATTGATTATATTATATATAATATTTTGTTTTATTAGTTACAATGCCATCTAAAGTGTAGTGGTGTTTAAAAAAAACATCGTATGCCTCTAACTTTCAATGCTTTATATTCATTTTATTTCAGTGTAGTTTTTAGGCCTAATTGCGCACTTTGGTTTGAAGGTACTGTATCTTCATTGCACACGGACTACTCCATCAGGGCTCCGATCTCCTCCCTTAAATCACACAATCAGGATCTCAGCACAGTGTACAAACTCCGTAGCACCGGCGAGAGTCCCAGTGTGTGTGTATATATAGGAATCACACATTCTATAAATATTTTTTGTGGTGGGTAGGTTTATAGTTTTTAAATTTTGCCAAGGCAGCGGCCTTGTAGCCTACTCTTTACGATTTCCAACTGCCATGGAATTTTTAACGTGCGCAACTTGTACACGGGACCTCTTTTTTTTCGCCCTTATCCGAGAAGGCTATGCATCCGATCTCACTACCCAAGGAGACCAATGGGAAGTATAACATCATTAGGACCACTAGTTCTGAAAAAAAAAATTCCATAAATTATATTCCCTCAACTGGGAATTGAACCCGGTACCTCTAGAATTCGAGGCGGACGCCATACCTCTTAGCCACTCCGACCCCACATTTCGCACTTAATATGATAGTGTAAGCATGTTATTAGGATGTTATGTGCACTTTCAAGTTAAAAAAAAAAAAAGAAGCAATTTCCGCTTTTCGACGGGAGTCTGGGACCTAACCCGCCGTATCTTCTTTGTATCTTCTTCGTACACTCTCAGACGTCCAATTGAATGTTCTCAAAGAAAGCAGTAGTCAGTTTGAGGCTATCTGAATCCCCGTAAAGCTTTTCCACGAAAAAGTGGCAACGTTAAAGCAGATGATCAGCAGTCATTTTATCAGTGCCACAGTTACACTGATCGGTAGTTCCTATCTTTAGCTTGTTGAACAGATAGTATCTCATTCTGTTGTGGCCAGTGCGGAGTCTAAAGATTACCACTTGTTCTCTTGTGTTGAGCTGGTAGTAAGCATCATTCTGTGTTCTAAATTCCATTTGTTTCTGGATTTGATTCTGATAAAACTCTTTGCCTCCTCGAAAGTTATGTTTGCATCAGGCTGAGGTAGATGTGAACCTTCTTTTGCCATTCTGTCAGCCTCTTCATCGCCGGTGATGTTACATTGAGATGGGATCCATTGGATGAGTGGGGCCCAACTTTATCTTTAGAGAATAAGAATGAATAATTGTAACGTTTACACTACTTTAGCGTTCGCAAATTGTATTCTTCTCCCTCAAAAAAATGTAATGAATTTCTATTGGATAATTGGTCTTGATTTGCGCAAATTATTGTTGAAGTGCACATGTGCTTTGTTTATCGCTTTCTCACTTGTTAATGGAACGATGCGGATTTGTTGACGGGAAAAGGAATACACATGCTAATTTTATATTGAGAATAATAGCAGAACTGAGCAAAGATTTATACTTCTAGTTCATCAGTTACACACAGGATAAAAATGCTTGCTTGTTTCACATAGATGGAAAGGATTTGACAACAGTAATTAATATTTACTGAAAACAGACCCAGTTGTAGAATAGACAGACAGGCATGCAAGCAGACAGACAGATGGGCGGGCGGGTGCAGACGGACGGGCAGACAGTAAGACGGAAAGAGGCTAGTACATAAACAGGTTGACAGATGGACAATGAATAGAAACTAGTACATAAACATGTTGATAGATGGCCATTGAATAGAGGCTAGTGCATAAACACGTTGTTATATGGACATCTAATAGAGGCTAGTACATAAACAGGTTGATAGGGTGCCTGTTACGATAGGATTTATGATATTAGCCACTATTGTAGTGAGCTCGGGTAAAAGTTGCACATTTTGGGTTTTGAAATGTAATTAATGTATAATATGTTTTCGCGCTTCAGGTTATTGAAAGCGAAGAGGATAAGTTGCTTAGTTTTAGGATGACGTGTCGCGTTGATAAGCTAGCACGTGACAACATTGTAATTGTACCCTTATTATGTTAACCTTGGTCCTAGACGGATGCAAGCTTGACGTCTCCCGTGATAATGATATTTATGTAAAGGATTTATTTATGATACGGCACGAGGGTCTGCCTATTTGATGTGGATACGATTGTACGTCTCATTGAGGAAATGGAGTACGTTTAGGAATGAGATATAATGTACAGGGAGCAATATTTATGAATAAGTATCCAAAGTCACATTAATCGCATGTCAAGTTATTCGTTACTGGATTGCCTATCCACGGAATCACGTGTAAATAGCCTGACATTTATGACGACTTAAGGAGGTAAACTCAAGTGACGATTTATTGTATTTGCATTATGATGATGAACTGTTTTTAATGGATTGTTTGGCCGTGATTAAATGTGTTCGTTGGACTCTGAATACTACGGACTTATCCATTTGATTGATGTTGAAGGTTATACAAGTTTGCCCCATCATTCGCGTTTACAACCAAGGCACAATACGCTCTAAACTTAAAGAGTTATTTATAATCAAAGAGCACAAATCTTATATGGATATAATAATGAACATTGATGTGGAAGCTAATAGAAAACCCCGTTAATACATAATAACACTGAAATCAACCTGCACTAAAATACGGTGGCAACAAAGTGAACCAAATATAAATCACCAGCAACAAAGTGGGCAACAATGCGGGGAAACAAAAACCTAAGGTAACAACGAGGGTAACAACGTGGTGGCCAGTATGGGGAGAACGAAACAGCAAATTAGCGACAAACGCAAGGAAAGAAAGAAACAACAAAGTAATGAAAATTTTTTTTTCGAAGTCCTACAATGACGAGAGCAAGTTTTATTCAAAATGACAATATATCGGTCGAATTACCATGAATGTGTTTACGATCATAAATTCCTCACGTGACTTGCACTTTGTGACGTGATACGCATAACAACGCAAAAGCAGCAACGTCATCAGTCTGTGTGCAAGAGGAACGTCAGATATCCAAGACCGTTGCAGACAATGTAGAGAGTCATTTCAAGATCAACAATGGATCCAGAACAGCTACCATCCAACTAGCTTCAAAGACCAATCTTTACCGTCGATGCATGCTAGCACTGTTCGGGGGAAAACATTCGAATTCCAAAAAGCTAAGTAACCGTTTGTGGTTTGGTAAAGCAAATTGTGGTCCATTTACATTTCGTAGGCATATCTGATTCATGCATGTTACACGTACTTATATAATATTCGTATGTTTATATATGTCTATGCGGGTTTTGGTTGGCGGGAATCAAAACTGATGTTATGTCGCTTCGGCTGACCGCAACAGTTTTTCGTATCTTAGGGTTATTGAATATTTGCAATTTTGGATACAAGAGATCCCCTAATAATTTACCTGGGAACTATCTGCTTGTAATTGCAAAAATTCAAAATTATGTATTAGTTGTAAGGTGATGTGATATCTGGTGTATATTTCTGTATTAAGTTTCATTTTTATTCATTTACGTCGTTGGTTTGTAAGCTATCACGTCCATTCTCAATCTCACTTTCGTTTATTTTATAATTGTAAAATATTTGTCAGGTATAGAGTCCTGTGACGTCACCATTTTCAGTGTATGTGTTCTAACCTAGATTTGGTTTAACCTTGACCCTACTTCCGATTTTCTGCTCGTTTTCATATAATCATTTTTTTATGTTTGCATTTGTCCATTGTGATGTGCTACTGTCTTGTAAAACTTTATTTTCTTAGTTGTCTTGTATTTATTAATTTATAAATTGATAATATAATAATTATAGTATAACTTGGTTAGGTATTAATATGATAAAAAAATTATTTTGAATAATTTTGATTGAATTTAAAAAAAAAACAGAGGGATTGATGGAATGATTGCAACAATTTGCACTAGTAGTTCAGTTCACTATTAGTTGTTCATCATGACTAGGGCATGATGTTATAATATAGGGACAAATACTTATAAATTTATAGTTTGCCTTGATTATATTAGGCATATTAGGGATTGATTATTACACTAGTCGATACATTGTACTACATTGTCCACCGAGTATATATGAATAATTAAATACTTTATATTGGTGATTAATACATATTATTGATTAAATAGATAGATTATTAACTTCAGGATGGCTACATTAGAAACTTTCGTTAAAATTGGAAAAGATTTTGGCTACAAAGGATCAGAACTTAAAGATTTTGCAGAGAAACAGCGAGCTATTGCTAAGCAAGAAGAAGCAGATAGAAAACGAGAAGAAGAAGAACGTGAAGCCAAGCTAGAAAAGCAAAAAGAAATTGCTAAACGAGAAGAAGAAGAGAGAAAATCTGCATTGAAACAATAAGAAGATAGAAAAGTGGCAAGAGATGAAATATTACGAATTGAAGAAGAAAATAAAAGGAAACAAGAAGAAATTATAAGGCAACAAGAAAAAGAATTGGCACTTATTCAGTTTGAAACAGCTAAATTAAAAACACAATGCGCTACTACTAGCCATGGTGTTAATTCTAATGATATGTCTTCATCTACCCAACACAAAAGTTATTATAACTTTAAACTGCCACATTTTAAACTTAACTCTGACGATTTAGCATCGTATCTGGCACGTTTTCAACAGGTATGTAAGACAAATAACTTGGAAAAATCTGCATGGGCACTTAAACTTCGAGAATTTTTAGATAATGAGCCCTTAAACGCAACCGAGAATGTTGATCCTACTATGGCTTGCGATTATGATGCCATAAAGGCTTTGTTATTACGACGTTTTCATTTGGATGAGGAAGGATGCAGATTAAGATTTAAAAATCTTCAACCAGATTCCAATAAAGATTTCATAGGCTTCATTGCGAATATACGCAACACCTTTAATAGATGGGTGGAACTTGCTGGGGTGAATAAATCTTATGATAAATTGATGGATTTGCTACTTAGGGATAAATTATTATCTTCGGTTAGTCCTCCATTTTTTTCCTTCCTACAGGAACGTAAACCACCTACCATTGCTGCTTTAGAAGAGATAGCAATAAATTATTGCACCGCACATCCTAATGTCAGCATAGCTAATTCATATCTAAGAGAACCATTACCTGTAGCATCTAACTTGTCATATCATGGTTATGACAAATCAAGAACACACAGCCTAAATAGAAATCATTTTAACAGCAGATATAATGATCATTACAATCAGGGACAAAATCATTATAATAATTATAATAACTTTAACAGAGGTAGACAACAGTTCAGAAATCAGGTACCTCAGTTTAAACATAAAGATAATTTTCAACAAAAACCAAGTTGGAATAAAACTTTTACTGCTAAGGTAAATAATAATGGTAACTCTTGGCGTAAGAGTAATGACAATTTTAAACCAAATCACAAAAGCTATAACAGTAGGAGCAGTAACAATAATTATTCAGGTTTTCATGACAGACAACGCTCCACCTCCAGACATCAACAACGATTTACTCATAATACAGGGGCAGCGTTAACTACCAATGCACCTCCATGTAATAACAATGTTGATACCGCAACACATTCGTCATCTGCTTGTTATATTGTTGATAATACCGTGGCAAATATTTGTCCACAATGCCATACTATTTTTCAGAAATCCAGCCAGCCGACAATACAAGTTGCACAACCTACTCCTGCTATTTGTCTCACGGCTAACGATGGAACAGGGACATTGATTTTTAACAAAGGAATTTTAGATGGAAACATTATTTCAGTTTTGAGGGATTCCGGATCCACCACCATTGGCATCCGTCAATCCTTAGTACATCCTCGTTACGTTACTAAAGACTTTGTACACTGCATTACTTTCTGAGGGACTATTGAATATTATCCCACTGCAATTATAGATGTTCATACCCCATTCTTTTCAGGGAAAGTTAAAGTATGTCTGCTTCAGAATCCTGTTGCTGATTTGACAGTCGGACGTATCCATGGCAGCAAAGACTGTACACCTGAGGAGATATTGGAATGGGAAAGATTGAACTTGTATGCAGCCAGTACAGTGACAACACGAGCTCAAGCTCATGAGTTAGAGAAGAAAGATACTACAGTTACTAATGTAGTGGATAACAATGACAATGAACCTAAATCGATGATTAATAGAGAGTCTTTTGCACTCAAACAAAGAGAAGATAACTCTTTGAAGAAATTTTTTGCATTAGTGAACAAATATGATGATATTACTGTTAAAAATAAAGTTAAACATTGGTTCACTATCAAAAATGATATTTTACTTAGGAAGTCTAGAAAAGGATAAGGTAAAACAACAGGTCATAGTACCATCGTCGTTAAGGACATACATACTACGACATGCACATGACTCCCAATGCGCGGGTCATATGGGCTACACTCGCACACGTTCACGAGTGTTGTCGTCGTTTTTCTGGCCAGGAATTTCACGAGACGTATCCTTGTACATACGTTCCTGTGTGATTTGCCAGGAAGTTAAGTCTCGTGGAGCATTCCATAATGCTCCAATTCAGGCTTGTGAGATATCAGTTCGTCCATTCGAAAAGATGGCAATAGACATTATTGGTCCTATGTTACCTACTGCTTGAGGTCATAGGTACATATTGACATGCATTGACCTATGCACTCGATGGCCAGATGCTATACCTCTTAAAAATATTACAACATCTGATATAGCTGATGCTTTGCTATTGATATTTTCTAGGCTCGGTTTTCAAAAAAAATTACTTTCGAACCATGGACCTCAGTTTGTGTCGGAGACAATGAAGGAAGTAATGAAGACACTTAATATAGGAAGAAGTCTCAGTAGTGTTTATCATCCTATGAGCAATGGTTCTGTTGAGAGGCTCAACCGTACCATTAAACAACTGTTACATAAAGTTACCGTAAACAATCCTCAAGATTGGGACAGAGCTATTCCAGCTGTCTTGTTCGCGTACCGAGAGATTCCGCATGAACAAACCGGTTTCTCCCCTTTCGAGTTAGTGTTTGGTGCTCCACCAAGAGGTCCAATGGGACTTATTAAAGACTTACTACTCGACTCTGAGATGACTCAGGACACACAGTCATCTTATGAATTCGTTATTAACTTACGTAAACAAATCATAGAGGCTTGCCAAATGGCAACAGCTTCATCAGAGGCTGCGAAGGATAAAGCCAGACTATTTCAAAATAAAAATAGACGACTACGCCAGTTATTTCCTGGTGACGAAGCTTTCGTACTACTTCCACGAAAGGATAATAAATTACTGATCGCTTTGAATGGTCCTTATAAGGTAGTAGACAGAATTTCTGACGTCGACTACATACTAGACATAAAAGGTCAGAAAGAAATCTACCATATAAACATGTTGAAAGAGTTTTTTACTCGTCCACTACATCTACAATCTATTTTTCAAGACTTAGACGACAAATCTGTTGAGTCTTGCCAATATTCAAGTCTTTCTGTCATTCAGGGAGAAGAGTCATCATTTCCTGAGGTAAAAATGTTTTTCCTATACCGGAATTACAATCTTCTGAATCTTGGAAAGATGTTGCTATTTCATCTTCACTTACCTCACAGGAAAACAATTCTATTACTAAACTGTTAGAGACTTACTCTGATGTGTTGACCGATATACCAGGTCGAACTTCTATGATCTCTCACATTATTCTTAAAGACAGTACACCTACAAAACTTCGTCCATACTCCGTCCCGATTCATTTTCAAGATAAAACATCTCAAGAACTTAAACAGATGTTAGCATTAGGGATTATCGAACATAGTAACTCCCCATTCGCTTCACCACTAGTTATTGTTAGAAAAAAGGACAATAATATACGACTATGTGTAGATTACAGGAAACTTAACGCTCAAACTGTACCAGACAGTGAACCTCACCCTTTGATTGACGATCTACTTACTCGTCTTTCGTCAGCTAAATATTTCACGAAAATTGACTTAACTAAGGGATACTGGCAGATTCCCTTAACTGAACAAGCAAAATATTACACTGCATTTTCGACTCCACAAGGTCTTTACCAGTGGAATGTCATGCCTTTTGGGCTGATGAACGCTCCTGCAACGTTCCTTCGCATGATGCGAAAAATTTTATCTTCCAGATCAGACATCATCACATATATTGATGACATTTGTCTGTTCAGTTCTTCTTTTGATGAACATTTTACAGGTTTAAGTTCATTATTAGATATTTTAAAAACTAATAACTTAACTGCCAGACCAAGAAAAATGCAAATAGGCTTCCATGAAATAACATTCCTTGGACATACCATAGGGGCTGGACAAATACAAACTATTCCTCAAAATGTCTCAAAGATTTTAAAATTATCAGTTCCACAAACAAAGAAACAAGTTAGGAGCTTACTGGGTCTTGTCCAGTATTATAGTAGATTTATTCCCAACTTGTCGTCCATTACGGCTGTCTTGTCTTCGTTATTGAAGAAAGATATGCCTACAAAAATTACGTGGACAACTGACTGCGAGACAACGTTTAATAAAATAATATCTTTTTTCTCCAGGCCACCTATTCTAAGATTACCAGATACTAAAAAAAATGTTTATACTCCGTACAGATGCGAGCAATTACGGATTAGGAGGTACCCTGTTACAAGAGCATGACGGCGTACTTCATCCAACGTTATACATATCGAGAAAACTCAATGATGCTGAACGAAATTACTCAGTCATTGACAAGGAGCTGTTAGGAGTCGTCTGGGCAATTCAAAAATTAGAGAAGTTCTTGCTCGGCGCACCCTTTTTGATCCAGACAGATCAAAAGACAGTGGCTTCACTCAGAAAAGCCAACCACAAAAACGCCAAGTTGGCCCGTTTCGCTATATTGTTACAGCCTTTCAATTTTACCATCGAAGCTATTCCAGGACACGAAAATGTGGTAGCGGATACTTTGTCACGCAATCCTTTGTCACAAAACGATGGACAAGCAATAACTCAATAAACTCAAACTGGTTTTTATGCTGAAACTTACAGAGCTTTATTCGAGAGACTACAAAGCTACAATTGATATTGAACAAACAAATCAAGTCTTTCACAAACGAAACAAGAATTTTCGGGATGAAATTTCAATTTAATAAAAACATTACAGCTTCCCAGGTCAAATAAATTGACAAAGAAACTTTCTTCGTACTTTCAAGATAATAACAATTCGTTTCAAATAATAACTTGACATTATTGACCTCGTTTGAAAGTTCACGGACTTTGGTTATTGTCCTTACGTAACTCAAGTGCCTTCAAATTTTATTCATTCGAAGCACAAAATGAAAATAGGAGCGATTGGACTTACAGATGTATTTTCATTTCCTTTCGTCGGAAATAAGGATTAATCAGGACTATATGAAGTATTATGGATGGAACAATACGAAAGACGGACAGCGTATTCATGGAAATTAACAGTACTTACTTCGAAGAATTATTCTGATGCAATAAAATGAACAGAAGATACTTATTTCTATACATACAGTATCACACACTAAGATAGTATAGTTACTGTAATTAATTAATTGTAGATTATTATATTCATAAATATAGTTATGGACATTTTATATTAATACGTGATTAACGGTAATTACTAGATTAATTTAATTATATTTACTTCGATATTTTTTCCCTTACGCACATATATTCTATCCTAATCTATTAACTTATTGTTACTTTCTTTTCATACATTCTTAACTTTTTCTTAACTTTTCCTTATTTTTCCTTACATTTCTTTACCTTCCTTAACTATTAAACCTTACTTTATTTCACTTAGGTATATTTATATTTATATAACATACTTCACACACTACATTTAGTTTATCTTATAGTTTATTGGTCTATAATATAATATTGATTACTACTTCATACTCTTCTTAATTAAGATATAATTTTATTTAGAGACATAATTATTTAATTATTAGTCGACACTCTGACAGTTAACAATTGTATCTGTTAACTTGACATTTTTTTTTTTTTTTGTGTAGTTATTGACATGAACTAAAGTTGACTACAACCTTCGACGATATTACGTGATACGTAGATCGATAATCTGTTAAATTTTTACTTTTTTCAAATAACTATGAAAAACAATCTATAGAATAGATTTTTTTTACCCGTCGGACAGGGGAATGTTACGATAGGATTTATGATATATCCACTATTGTAGTGAGCTCGGGTAAAAGTTGCACATTTTGGGTTTTGAAATGTAATTAATGTATAATATGTTTTCGCGCTTCACGGTGTTGAAAGCGAAGAGCATAAGTTGCTTAGTTTTAGGATGACGTGTCGCGTTGATAAGCTAGCACGTGACAACATTGTAATTGTACCCTTATTACGTTAACCTTGGTCCTAGACGGACGCAAGCTTGAAGTCTCCCGTGATAATGATATTTATGTAAAGGATTTATTTATGATACGGCACGAGGGTCTGCCTATTTGATGTGGATACGATTGTACGTCTCATTGAGGAAATGGAGTACGTTTAGGAATGGGATATAATGTACAGGGAGCAATGTTTATGAATAAGTATCCAAAGTCACATTAATCGCATGTCAAGTTATTCGTTACCGGATTGCCTATCCACGGAATCACGTGTAAATAGCCTGACATTTATGACGACTTAAGGAGGTAAACTCAAATGACGATTTATTGTATTTGCATTATGATGATGAACTGTTTTTAATGGATTGTTTGGCCGTGATTAAATGTGTTCGTTGGACTCTGAATACTACGGACTTATCCATTTGATTGGTGTTGAAGGTTATACAAGTTTGCCCCAATCATTCGCGTTTACAACCAGGGTACAATACGCTCTAAACCTAAAGAGTTATTTATAATCAAAGAGCACAAATCTTATATGGACATAATAATGAACATTGATGTGGAAGCTAACAGAAAACCCCATTAATACATAATAACACTGAAATCAACCTGCACTAAAATATGGTGGCAACAAAGTGAACCAAATATAAATCACCGGCAACAAAGTGGGCAACAATGCGGGGAAACAAAAACCTAAGGTAACAACGAGGGTAACAGTGCCATTGAATTTAGAAGCTAGTACATAAATAGGTTGATAGTACTTACTTACTTAGTCGTTCCCCTTCTACCGTGAGGTGTAGAGGTTAGGTTGATAGATGGACATTAAATAGAGGCTAGAACATAAATAGGTTGATAGATGGACATTGAAAAGAGGCTAGTACAAACAGGTTGATCGATGGACATTGAATTTAGAAGCTAGTACATAAACAGGTTGATAGATGGACATCTAAGAAAGGCTAATATATAAGCCTGCTGCTAGAAGGACATTGAATATAGAGGCTAGTACATAAACGGGCTAATAGAGGGACATTGAATAGAGGGCCATTGATTACAGGCCAATACATAAATATGTTGTTAGATGGTCATTGAATAAAAGCTAATATATAAGCCTGCTGCTAGAAGGACATTGAATATAGAGGCTAGTACATAAACAAATGAATGAATGAATATTGAATAGAGAGAGGCTGGCTAGCACATAAATGGGCTGAATAGAAGCTAGTATATGATGAAAAGATTTTAAAAAAACTGACAGAACAGAAGAAATTTAAAACAGATATCGCAGCCAGTATTATTGCCTTCCTTCATCAACCATCCCCTACCCAATGACAAGTAATTACAAAATCGTAATTTCAAGCTGGCAGTAGCCTCAGGTTGACGTGAAAGATAAACAGACGTCCGGCCAGAGCACGTTTTAGGCAGCCCTTAAGAAACAGTTGAACCAGGTTGTTTTTCATTCAGATATGCACAAACCAAGATCAGGAACTGCTCTTTCAAAATGATGAATTTTCAACTCCCCCCCCTCCCCCCCCCCCAACCACACCCACGTACGCTCAACAACTTGTTGTTACATCCAGTAATCTCCATTAGCCACCATCTGCTTCTAGATGCATAAAGAGCATTTTTTAATGAAGTGAAACGGAAAGTTATTTTTTTTAAAAGGTTAGAATAGGTCTGCAGGTTTTGTCTGGCTGCGCGTTGTTGATATTAGAAGGAACAACTATTTGGCAGTTATTTCCCCCCCTTTTTTCAGGTAGATTGTGAAGGAATGTTTGCCTGGAATCACCGCAGATTTTGGAAAATGCCTGATAGGCCCAACACGTAAAGCGTCAATACTTAACGTAATTTTTTTTTTATGCCAGAGTTAAAACATCGCAATGATTTTAATCATAGGCGTAAAAAAATTTGCCTGCGATATTACACCAAACCATTGGCTTTCGTAAATAGCTGTTTAAGAATTCTTAGTGTTATTTGGTACGAAAATTCAAATATCAAGATATCCGGAACTGAATACAAAACAGAAACATACAGATTTACAAAATGAAAAAAAGAACGATAGTTGATGTTTTCTTACCTTTCAGACTGAGTCCCTTTTCTGAACTTACTTTTATTACTATAAGTAACATTTGTTATAGGTCCTTTTAATTTTTCCGTTATTAATATTGTAATGTATCATCATCATCATCAGTTGCCATCTCCACAACGGAGGTTGGCTGTAATGGATCTCCAACGTCTTCTGTCTCTTGTCTTGGTGGTACACTCTGATAAACTCTTTCCCGTCCATCTCTTGATGTTATCTTCCCACTTATAGCGCTGTCTTCCCCTTGCACGTTTACCTTCAACTCTCCCTTCTGTTATGGTCTTCTGCAAGGTGTTATGCCTTTTTATGTGGCCAAAGTATTTTAGCTGCCGAACTTTGACCTCTCTCATTAGTTCTCTTTTCATACCTAGATTTTCTAGGACCTCCTTATTTGTTTTCATCTCTTTCCATGAGATACGCCCCATTCATCATCGTAGTGCAAATTATTTATATTTAAACCTCTAACTTATGCAGGCATATCTAGAGTAACCCTTATATGACCACCAGCTAAGCACAATGCTATAGTATACAGATGTGGAAGTTAACCTCTATCTTTGAGGAAAATTACACCCTCACCGACTTTTGAAATCATCCATACAGTTCCAGTGAGCTCCCTTGTGGCGAAACAATGTTGAGAACCCAGCATTGCATACTAAGCTTGGAGGGGTTACTTGAGCCTCAGACGTAACTCTGGCCTTTACCTGTCTGGCTGCAGGAGGATCTCACTATGGATCCATGATAGGTAGGGGAAGCTGAGAAGTGGCCATGTGTAAGACGTGACAATTCCTTGGGAGAACCCAGAATCAGAGCACAGTATTTTAACTGCATATTTGGAGATCCCCCTTGAATGGCGAGGAATGCATAGTATGCCATGCGCTTCTTCCTTCTAACTTGGGAACAGATGTGAAGATCCTTTTTAAATGCAAGCCAAGAAGAAACTAAAGCTCATGACTTCAACTCAACACGTTTCGGAACGGCAAAAAAGCCACAGGAAAAGCCTAGATCTACAGTGTAGATAATGCCAAGGAGTCTTCAGCTTGGTTTGGGCTGCTAAAGAGCGAGAACCTCAGCATCCCTAATTAAACAACAACCTCTAACTCATATTTCCGGTTCATCTTGGATTGGCTTCATGATGAGTTTACCGTGTAAAGAGCATAGATTAATCGTTCGTCCATCTGTTGTTCCTACCGATTTCGTCTTCTTCGTTCGCCCTCAGACTTTACATTAATTACTCTAATAAAGGTAGTAGTTAGCTAAATGTGCCTGACATCTCAAAACAGTTTTTCGTTGAGAGAAGTGCGTTGTTGCCATATGCCACTCCGTTCACTGCTAAGTTGGGCAGGACTGCAGCAGATGTTAGGCTGTCATGGAGCTGGTGCCACAGGAGCAGAGATCTGTTGGACCAATCCTGTACTTGTGATATTGATGTACCTCAACCGATTGTGACCTGTACGTAAGCGGAAAATGATGACCTGGTCTCGCCTAGATAGCTAGTTGATAGGCATCACATTTTATGTGACTTGTGTGTTATCTGTCCCATTTGGACTTGAATATGGCTTTTATTGTTTTTAGCCATTTCACAAGTTGTCTCTATATAGTTTTATTGCAGGGTTCCCACCTCTTCTTACCGATTTAAGGCTCATGTGATACTTATTTTTCTGCGTTCAGTTTGTTAGCCACGATAAATCTGCAGGCCTAGCACCAGGTCGAAGTCCTAGACTTGTCCAAGTTCATGTGGCAGTCCCATAGCCTCCCATGGCCTCAGCTTCGCACCCTCTGACCACGTTTGATGCTGTAAGTCACCGTGGGATGGGTAGTTTTGGAGAATGTGTTCTGGGGTTTGGATTCCAGTTCCACGTGGAGATTCATTAGTATGAAATATTCTGAGGCGATAGAGGTGGCCTAGTAATATGCATTGGCCGGTTCTCAGGAGGAAAAGGATGGTCTGCTGGTGGCTACCAAGCTGGTGGATTGAGTCGGGTCTATTGTCCATATCCCTTTCGTATTTGTATTGGTTGTGGATAATGGTTCTGATCTCTCAGTATGGCAATGGATGGCTGAACTATCCCATTTTACCACTAGCTCTAGACAGTGCATTAGCTCTCTTTTTCAGTGATTCCACAATGGGAGGGTAACCAATGGAGGCAACATCTGAGGCTACTCAGACAATATTAAGCTCAGATCTGACCTCATGCAGCATGCTTTCGCCTGTGGTGTTCTGCACTCAATCCAGTAGTAATCTGCAGTCTGTAACACCATCTAGGCTGGTGGTTGCTTGTTTGATCTGGTAAGGATTCTCAGTGCCTGGAGTAGTGCTACAAATTCCGCCCTAATATTGGAGGGCATCTTCGTGGTTAGGAAAACCTCATGAACAATCATCCCACATTTGTATCCCAAAAAAATGCCTCCTCCTTTATCTTCACTGCCCCCTGTGCAGATCCATCAGTGCATACGTGTGTCCATTTCCTGGGATTTTACTTCTCCCCAGTCATCTCAGTTGTGTGGAGATCTGGTGGTTACTCTCATATTCCAGGAACTTCTATGATCATAGAGATATTTCTGTGGCAGTAGTTTGGCTCCTCAGAATCAATTAGCATTTCCCTTTCTGTAGGTTAGGAGCGGCGGTAGCGCAGTGGTTAGTGCACTGGCTAACTAGCTCGATGGTCCATGGTTCTATCGCCAGCCGAGGTGGGATTTTTTAGACCGCAAACGGCTCTGGGCTCAACCTAGCCTCATGAATTGGGTACCAGAGCAACTCTGGGAAGGTTAAGGTGGCCAGCGTGATGCTGACCACATCACCCCTTGTGTGTTGATGGTCGAGAAAATTTGGGCCTAACATCATAGTCCCAATATGCCTCAATGGGCGTGTGACGGGATCCTTTACCCTTTTTACCTACCCTTTTCTGTAAGTTGGTTGGGGAGGAGATCTTCATGGCGTTGATGCAGATGCTTGGCAACAAGGAGGAAGCTGGTTCTCTACAGCCTGTTTTGAGTTAGAGCTATTGATCAATCTAGAAGGTTATCTAAAGAAATCATAAATAAAAACTAGGGTGCTTGAGTTGTGACTTTTCAGCAGAGTACTTGGCGGCTGTCTACTTGGCTGGGTCAGGTACTTGGGTAAGTAGTGTATTCCTTTCACCTTCCTGCAGGTCACTCTTAAAATGCACAAAGAAACAATATCAGAATCAATAACATTTAAACCCGTGCTAACAAAAGGACATTTCTGGATGACCTCGCAAGACAGGCAGAAGAGGCAGCACTGAGAAATGAACAAAGCACAGTCTATAAAATAACTAAAACTATCAGTGGAAAACGAGGTGCAAACAACATAACGTTAGTAAGAGACAAGCAAGGAAATCTCATCACCACAGCACAGGGGCAGGAAACAAGATGGGCAGAGCACTTCAGAGAAACACTGAATAAGGAACCACCAGAGACTCAGCTGAATGTTCCTGAGGCTGAAAGTGACTTAGATGTAAATACAGACATTCCACGAAAAGAAGAAATCATCACAGACATCAAATGGCTAAAAAATGGAAAAGCGCCTGGTCAAGACAATTTAAATGCTGAGCTATTCAAGACAGACCCTGAACTAGCAGCAGAACTATTAGAACCACTATTTGCACAAATCTGGGAAACTGAGGCAACACCAACAGAGTGGAGTAAAGGAATAATTGTCAAATTGCCCAAGAAGGGCGACCTTGCAGACTGCAACAACTGGAGAGGAATTACCCTCCTCTCAGTTCCCAGTAAAATACTAGGCAGGATAATCATCCAGAGAATTTCAAAAGCAGTTGACCATAAACTGAGGAAAGAACAAGCGGGCTTCAGAAAGAACAGAAGATGTGCAGATCATATATTTACCGGGACCCAAAGATGCAGCAATAGTGAATGCAGTCAGCGACCCATAGCTTGACTGCTTGCATCAGGACCAGCAAACCAGAGCTGGTCAAGATCGTACTCCACCTCCACATGGTGGTCCTGGAAACAGTCTGCAGCAGTGCAGTCTGGCTGAGCGAGTATGGATCGAAATGGGAAGGCAAACCCGGTCCCTAAAAAATGCCGTGCTGAAGTCGGATGTGTCGACCGAAAGGTGCAGATATCACAGCTACGGCGTAAACAGACACAATGCAACCACCGTCCTTTTCAGGGCGAACGAGGAAGAAGAAGATATATTTACCCTCAGGAACATTATAGAGCAGTGCTCAGAATGGCAGAGACAGCTGTACATTAACTTTGTTGATTTTGAAAAGGTTTTTGACAGCATACACAGGGACAGCCTATGGAAAATTCTGAGGGCTTATGGAATTCCCAGCCGCATTGTTTCCATCATAAAAAGCCTCTATTCTAATTTTACGTGCAGTGTTGGATCGAGTAATGTAACTTTCGAAGTGAAAACAGGAGTACGACAGGGATGCCCCTTATCAACAACATTATTTTTGACAGTCATAGATTGGGTGATGTGCCAGACAACAGAGGGCAGTCCAAGAGGAATTAGATGGACAACGTTTTCTACACTGGAATATGCAGATGACATTGCACTACTCGCGCATTCACATTAACACATTCAAGACAAAACCGATAAACTGAATAAGTATGGCCAGCAGGTTGGCCTGAACATCAATTTGAAGAAGACAGAGGTCATGACACTAAATGTGGGCAATCCTGAGCCAATAACAGTAAGGAACGAGAAGTTAAAACAGACAGACACATTTACTTACTTAGGATGCATAGTAACACCTGACGGCGGAACAACCAAGGACATTAACAACAGAATGAATAAAGCGAGAACAGCCTTTGCTGTTCTCAACAACATTTGGAAGTCTTCCCAGTACAGCACAAACACAAAATTAAGACTGTATGAGAGCTGTGTACTTTCTGTGCTTCTCCATGGTGCGGAATGTTGGAGAGTAACAGAGAAGGAAATGTCGAAACTGTCCTCCTTCCACACAATCTGCCTAAGGAAAATTCTCAGAATCTTTTGGCCAAACACCATCAGCAACCAAGAACTACTTATTCAGAGTAACCAGGAGGACATGCACACCATTATAGCTGGCAGACGCTGGAGTTGGGTTGGCCACATCCTCAGAAGGGACCCTGATACCATCACAAGAACAGATATGCTATGGACGCCCGAGGGAAAGCGAAAGAGAGGCCGACCAAAAACAACTTGGCGGAGAACTGTGGAAGCTGAGATGCAAAGAATGAACCACAGTTGGGGCACTGTACGAAGGATGGCCGCCGACCGAGCAAAGTGGAATCAATTTGTTGCTGCCCTACAAGACGCCACCAGGCGTGATGGCCGCTGACTGCTTTGACGGTTGGTGGTTATGGATCAAAGAAGAAGAAGAAATTAGAATCACATGCAAGCATACGGGCTAATATAAATATTAACTTATGACTTGCTCAAGTTGTACTTTCAGCTTTTTCTTGGAGCTGGGTCGCCATCTAACTTATAGAAAACACAGCCTGGTTGGGTTGTATCGGGTAGCCTGTTACTCATCCAGGTTCTGAGATCCAAATGGGTACTTCATTCATTCATTCATCACCTTTTAACTCCCCAAGGCACATAAGCCTTCAACAAACTTGTGCCAAGTCTTCCTGTCCCGTGCCATCAGCTCAAGGTCTTTGTCTTCTACCTCCCTTTCATGTCCATCTCCAGGTCTCTTCTCCATGCTAATTTGGTCTTCCTCATTTACCCTGGGTATTCCAGAGCAAGGACTGTCTGGTAAAGCTATCATCTCTTGTCCCACTGGCATTTGTCTGGTTCTTGTCAACTCTTGTCCCACTGGCATTTGTCTGGTTCTTGTCCCACTGGCATTTGTCTGGTTCGTCATCTCGTCCCACTGGCATTTGTCTGGTTCTTGTCATCTCTTGTCCCACTGGCATTTGTCTGGTTCTTGTCATCTCTTGTCCCACTGGCATTTGATTCTTGTCATCTCTGGTCCCACTGGCATTTGTCTGATTCTTGTCATCTCTTGTCCCACTGGCATTTGTCTGATTCTTGTTATGAGTTCCACATTAGTGATCATGGATGGGTACTTGTGCACTTAACAGGAGCAAACTAACTTAGAATGCATTGAGCTGACGTATGAAAATGGAAATGTGAATCTAGAGGTTATTGTTGTTGTTGTTGTTTAACTAGGGCTGCTGAGCTTCTCGCTCTTTAGCAGCCAATACCAAGTTGAAGACTCTTTGGTATTATCTACACTGTAGATCTAGGCTTTTCTTGTGGTTTTTCTGCCATTCCGAAACGTGCTGAGTTGAAGTTATAAGCTCCAGTTTATCCAGCTTGGCTTGCATTTACAGGATCATCACATTTGGTTCCTAGCTAGGAGTAAGAAATGTGTGACATACTGTGCATCCACCACCATCCAAGGGTGTTCTCCAACTATGCAGAGCTAAAATACTGTGCTCTGGATCTGAGCTCTCCCAAGGAAATGTTATGTCCTGCACAGAGCCCCTTCTCAGCTCTCCGGGCCTATCACTAGGCCCATAGCGAGATCCTCCTGCATGCAGTCAACCAGTTCAAAGCCAAACAATCACATCTATGGTTCAAGAGACTTCTCCAAGCTTAGTGTGCAACGCTGGATTCTCAACAAGTTTCACCACAGAGGGAATACCTGGAAGTGTGTGGATGATTTAAGAGTCAATGAGGATGTAATTAGCCTCACACACAGAGGTTCACTTCCACATATGTATATTGTAGCATTGTGCATAGCTGGTGGTCATATAAAGATGACTCCAGATATGCCTCCATGCAAGAATCTAGAGGTAAACAGGTAGCATCTAGTAGTCTATTACTCATCCAGGTACTCTGACGGTTTCTTGTGCACTCTTAATAAAAGCAAATTAATTTAGAATGCAGTGAATTTACTTATGACAATGGAAATATGAATCCAGAGCTTAACGTTCGAGTCTTACAGTGACATGTTTATCAGCGTGTTTCTTATGGTATAATAGACCATCAGTTGTTGTCGGATTCTGTGCAAGCAATTATTTTCTAAGAATTCCAAGAACATGTGTGATTGTGCATTATTAAAATAGCCCCAGGTGAGTCCATACCACTATTTGCACAAGTCTGGAAAACGGGGACAACACCATCAGAGTGGAACAAAGGAATAATTGTCAAATTGCCCAAGAAGGGAGATCTTGCAGGCTGCAATAATTGGAGAGGAATCACTCTTCTCTCAGTTCCCAGCAAAATACTAGGCAGGATAATTATACAGAGAATTTCAAAAGCAGTAGACCACAAACTGAGGAAAGAACAAGCAGGATTTAGAAAGAACAGAAGATGTGTAGATCATATATTTACTCTCAGGAACATTATAGAGCAGTGCTCAGAATGGCAAAGACAGCTGTACATTAATTTCGTTGATTTTGAAAAGGCTTTTGACAGCATACATAGGGACAGTTTATGGAAAATACTGAGGGCTTATGGAATTCCAAGCTGCATAGTGTCAATCATAAAAAGCCTGTATGCCAACTTTACGTGTAGTGTTGGGCAGAGCAACCTAACCTTTGAGGTGAAGACAGGAGTACGACAGGGATTCCCCTTATCAACCACTCTATTTTTTAACAGTCTTAGATTGGGTGATGCGCCAGACAACAGAGGGCAGTCCAAGAGGAATAAGATGGACTACATTTTCTACATTGGAAGATCTGGAATATGCAGATGACTTTGCACTACTAGCACATTCACATCAACACATCCAGGAAAAAACGGATAGACTTAATAAGTTTAGCCAGCAGGTGGGCTTGAACATCAATTTAAAGAAGTCAGAGGTCATGATGCTCAATGTGAGCAACCCTGAGCCCATATCAGTAAGGAATCAGCAACTGGTACAGACAGACACCTTTACATACCTAGGATGCATAGTAACACCAGACGGCGGGGTAGGCAAAGACATCAACATCAGAATGAATAAGGCAAGAACAGCCTTTTTTAGCCTAAACAACATCTGGAAGTCCTCTCAATACAGCACAAGCACAAAATAAAGATTATATCAGAGCTGTGTGCTTTCTGTGCTTCTCTATGGTGCGGAATGCTGGAGAGTTACAGAGAAGGAAATGTCGAAACTGTCCTCTCTTCACACAACATACCTAAGAAAAATTCATCAAATCTTTTGGCCGAATATCATCATCAACCAAGATCTGCTTACTCGGAGCAAGCAAGAGGACATGCACACCATCATAGCTGGCAGACGCTGGAGCTGGGTTGGCCATGTCCACAGAAGAGACCCTGATGCCATCACAAGAACAGCTATGCTTTGGACCCGTGAAGGAAAACGAAAGAGAGGCCGACCAAAAACAACCTGGCTGTGGAGGCTGAGATACAAAGAATGAACCAGAGTTGGGGCACTGTACGAAGGATGGCCGCCGACTGAGCAAAGTGGAATCAATTTGTTGTTGCCCTACAAGACGCCACTAGGCGTGATGGCCACTGACTGCTTTGACGGTCGGCAGCTAAGGATCAAAGAATAAGAAGAAGGTGGGTCCATATACAAATGTTTTTCTTTGGATTCTCACCATTGGGGGTAGTACTACAACTTCTTTCATTCATTTTCCTTTTCAACTCTTACAGAGCATAGAGCCAACACTGCAGTTGGTCCCCTTGCAGGAGTCCTGCACCAACCATTCCCATGTTCTTGAAACAGTGGTTTCTGTCGCGATGAGTTTTACATGATGAGGTTGCTGGTCCTCAAGCATAACCTCATATTAGTTGCCATAAACGATTTGCCAGAGGGAGCAGTCGTAGTCATATTCTTTCTTTGTCTTATCAGAGACCCCCAGGTACTACACAAGGTCACATCCCACAACAACTCAAGATGAGCAATTTTTCAGCATGTTCTTTTTTAGCACCTTCCATTTACTCTACAATATTATTAAATTTAAAACAGAACACAGTTTATGCTAAGCAACGCAGCAGTATTCATGTATTTTATCTTTATATATAATAAAACTAATATTTCTATTATCGAACAATTTAAAAAAAGTTAATATCTTAAAGACCAGTGTTGAAGTCTGCCAGGTCATCATTTTTTCTCCGCTCAAACTTATTTGTTTCCTTGGTAACTACAAAGTTAATGCACATCTCAGCACGTACAAAGTCAACGATATAAAAAACAGAATTTTAAATGTCTAATAACATCAAAACTTGACGATCCATACATTCAGTAATTTCACTGTTTTGTCTTTACTTTTCTTGAAGTCTTACTGACTTTTTTTAGTGTCACAACACAAGTATGGAATGCTAGGAGTTAAAAGGGGTCTAAAAATCTTAATAAGCGACAAAACAACAACAAATATATTGTTACGCAGCATAAATTATTACACATGGCTAGTTTAAAAAAAAAAAAAAAAAAAAAAAAGCTAGCAATGTTTTGATATTATTCAAATGATGAATAAATATATACTTCTAAGCATTCATATCTCATATACAGTACTTCCAAAATAAACAGACTGACTTATAAATAAAGAGTAAAAATATATACAAACAGCAGTTACCTGCAAAATATGAGAGACTTCTAGAATACAAGCACCTGGACATAGACAATTGAATAAGATAAAGTGAATATAACAGTAACAACACTTTGGCCAGATTATACCTAGCCAGACCAAACTCAGTATCAGAGCTAAATAATTATGACAGCATATGCTTGAACAACAAAGTTAATCTAATCAGCCATATAGAAGGCAAAGTAAATAGCTAATAAACTCACTCATATATTCACTAAACAAATAACTTAAATAATATATATAACTGACTGGTTAGCAAGACACATAACGCATCTAGTTACTTATTCACTCACTCAGCCACTCCCCACTCACTCAATTATTCAACCTTCTCTTCATCTCATTATTGCTCCTTATGGAGCATAGAGCCCCCACTGCACCTAGTTCCCTTCCACCACTGCACCTAGTTCCCTTCCACCACTGCACCTAGTTCCCTTCCATCACTGCACTTAGTTCCCTTCCACCACTGCACCTAGTTCCCTTACAGGAAGCATGCACCAAAGCACTCTTGTGCTATTGCAGTGATGGTCTCTGTAGTAATTTATCTTACATGATGAGGTTGCCAGCCCCATGCACAACCTCACATCGTACCTGAGGGAGCAATAGTCATGTTCTTTCTGTCTCCACAGAGACCCCTGGGTAATGCATGCACCAAACTACTCAACATAATATTCTAATAATCCTCTAGCTTGTAAATAAATTCAGTCTGTAGTTATGCAGAAATCTGGCACACATTTAACTCTTAGGCCTGATGGGACAAAGAAAGAATTAATTGAAAAAAGTAAAGACAGTAGTTCTATTCTTTCTGTGTCTCCTCAGAGCCCCCCCCCCCCCCCCCCCCTTTTCAGTAACACACGTTATCAACAACAAAACTATCATTCAGATCATGTTTCACTACAGCTCATGTTTATAAGATCATGAAGCAACACAAAAAAGACTTTAAAATAACCACTACTCAGATCATGTTTCATTAAACGGAGTCATTACTGCTGTTATATATACAGATGTAAAATTACTGGAATAAATATTAAGGCATATTTGTACGACCATAAAACAACACGTTTAACACGTGGTTGGCAACTAGGGGTAAATTACCCTGGTGATGGTTACTCTGAGTTTTCTAGAAGTAATAAACACTTACAAATGGCACATGAGGAGGCAACCAAGTTGTTGTTACCTTCTATGACTACCTACCTATGTGATGTGGGTTGATCAGCATTAGTGGGGATAACAATGAAAACGTAAAACAGACTAAACCTGGAGTTGACAACAGATATGTACTGACTTAACACAAGCAGTAGACTGAATAGATGATCAATAGTAACAAGTGTCAATTTAGCTAGGATTAGAATTAGATTCTAATTCAGGGTCAGAGAGGCAGAGGAAGGTCAAAGACAACTGGAGACAGACATGAACCGGATGAAGAAGACAATGGAGGGGATGAAGAAGACAATGGAGGGGATGAAGAAAGAAGACAATGGAGGGGATGAAGGAAGAAGACAATGGAGGGGATGAAGAAGACCATGGAGGGGATGAAGAAAGAAGACAATGGAGGGGATGAAGAAAGAAGACAATGGAGGGGATGAAGGAAGAAGACAATGGAGGGGGATGAAGGAAGAAGACAATGGAGGGGATATAGAAGACAATGGAGGGGATATAGAAGACAATGGAGGGGATGAAGAAGGAAGACATGGAAAGACCTTAAGCTGATGGCAAGGGACAGGAAGACCTATGCTCCTTGGGGAGATGAAAGAAGAAGAATTAGATTCTATAGTCCATAATTTGTGTAATGTTGGCTACCTCGACAAGTATGGGAAACTAACAGCCAGGGATCCAGACCTCCAGGACAACCCAGAGTCCGCTGGGAGGACATTAGACAATCTCTGAAGGACCGAGGACTAGATTGGAACCAGGCCAGAAGGGAGACAGCCGACAGAATAGTATGGTACTTCCTCCTCCAAACCTCTACACCTCACAGGATGACTAAGTAAGTAGGTAAGTTTTACCAAGTATGTCTTGTATATAAATAAAATAACCAGGTTTCCTTTTGGATTTTTCCCCATCAGTATAACAAGTAGTTCCTGTAGGCTGGGGTCACAGCGGCACATCAAGCTTCAAACACAGGGTACTGATCAAACCTAGGTGCCGACCACTGCTTTAACACTAGCACAACATTAAATAAACAGACTCGATGGAATACAGTTCCAGTATGACTAAAATCATGTGTAACACATGGCAAACTTGGGCATAAGAATAATGAATATAATATGCAATAAGCAGCTCTAAATGAGCTGCCAATGTAGGTCATGCTTCAATGGAAAGACAATGCTGTTGCACTCAGACTATCATCCACAGGGAAAATATTAAGGCATGTTTGTCAGATCATAAAATAACAATGAACCAACAATAAATAATCAGACGCACTTAAATAAGTTCTACATCAGTGGTTCCCAAAGTGGGCGATACTGCCCCGGGGCGTTGGAAGGATGGGAGGGGGAGTCGTTCAGTAGCGAGTGGGTAGTTGGGAATTAGACAGACTACAATTCAAAAATCTCACTCAATTTAACATTTACATGCACAAGCGTTGTGATTATACCGGGCCCTGATGTGAGTGCTCGAAAGAGGAATGTAGCCTGAACAAACCCTAACCCACTGCTCTTCCGTTACATTGCTCATCCCAGTTTCTCATACGCCTTATAGCAGAGGTTCCCAACGAGGGTTACGCGTACCAGGGTGTATGAGAAGCTTGTCAAGGGGATGTGGGGAATATTTGGTAATTAACTGTATTATCCTATTTTTGTGTAATGCAGGAACATAGAGGGGGGCACACTGGGAATGTGCTCTGGAAGCCAAGAGTGCCATGGCCCAAAAGATTTTGGGAACCACTGTTGTACACAAATGTAAAACCATGATAAAAAGTAGACATGAGAATGCTGAATAACTCCTTTAAAAAAAAAGCTCTACCTTAGAAATATAAATTGTTGGGTAATGCTTCAATATAAAAACATGTTTGCTGTTCAATGTACTTATAAATAAAATGGAAAAAATATGTAAGGCATGTTTGAAAGCTTATAAAGCAGTATATTAAAACAACAATGAATGTTCAGACCCAGTGGAACTCAGTTCCAGTGAGACAAATATAACAACGAATGTTCATACCCAATAAAACACAGTTCCAGTGAGATAAATACATCAGTGAATGTTCATACCCAATAAAACACAGTTCCAGTGAGACAAATACATCAATGAATGTTCAGACCCAGTGGAACTAAGTTCCATACATCAATTAATGTTCACACCCAATAGAACACAGCTCCAGTGAGAAAATGCACCAATGAATGTTCATACCAAGTGTAACTCAGTTCCAGTGAAACAAATAAAACAATTAATGTTCAGACCCAATTGAACACACAGTTCCAATGAGACAAACATAACAATTAATGTTCAGACCCAGTGGAGCTCAGTTCCAGTGAGGGAGATATAATTTCAAAACGCTGACAAATGGAAAGAAAAGTGATGTAGCTGGAAAGCAGTTCTCTTTTAAAAAAGAAAAAAAGAAAGTTAAAACCATTACAGCAATTTAAAATGTTACTCAGCAGATTTAAAAAAAACTTTTGATTTTCAGGATATTTCGGACCTGTATTATTCTTCTGTGTAAGCCATGTTCAATTTGTCATCAAAGATCTGCACTTTTGTGGTTGTTTAGGTTGATGATGTGTTCTTCTCAAATGTTTTGTGTCTTTAAGGTGCCTGCCTTCTTGTGGTGAGGCACACTTCTTTCCACCTTAACTGAAGTCAGCTGGTTGTATCAGAGCAAAATTGCCATTCAAAAATATGTGCTCTCTCAACTCAAGTGCAGTGTTGATAAACACTAAGCCCTGAAAAGGACAGCCGGTTTCTATCAGTTAGCATTGTGAAGCCTCAAAAATGGCTAGACCTGAAAAGGACTGCTAGCAATTATAGCATTGATAAATACTAAGCCCTGATAAAGTTTATCTCGGGCTAGCATGGGGTAGCCCAGAAATGGGTTAGTTCTGAAAAGGACCTGCTGATATACTTATTCTCCAAAAATTATTTCTATTATACTTTTGGTCCGTATGTAAAACTGGAATAATAATATTCTGCATTTCACCTCTATTTTTAGAAGTCCTTAATTTGTGTAAAATTATAATGCAGATGCTTCTAAAAATCTTATCATAAAATAGAAGAATTTCATCTAACTTTTTAAAAAAAATGTTCATTAGGGAGAAAAGGTTCATCATCATCATCATCATGTGACGTATTCTTTCCAGAACGTTGTCTCCATTACAGCTGCTCTAAACGCATCACGATTCTGGGCAAGTCGACCTGCATCAGCCAAAGACAAGTTCAGACTAGAAAAGGTTAACGAAAAAAAAAATTAGAATAGATATCTAGGGTTGAACTCTAAAGAGCAACACTGTCAATGTGGAAAAAAATATTGCCAATATAAAATCCTTTAAAAATGGACATTCAGAAAGAAAAAAAAAACAGTTCATTTACATATACAACAAATTATCTCTACCATGGTAGAGAATATGAAAATGGAAGTGGCAATTGGCACATGCTAAGGATATGACAAATAGACATCCTATGATATTCCTGAGATGAAATTACTCAAGAAAATAAGAAAGACAAGGCCCAGGAAAAACATGGAAAAGAACCACAGAGTGAGAATTCAGAACCTGAAAAAGTACACCCTAACCTGGGGTACACCATACAAGACAGGTCTAAATGACAAGGTGTGGCTGCAGTTAAACTTTAGTTTAAAATAAAACAAGGTGAAGAACAGTCGCTGCATAAGAAGTAACTTTTGACATGCCTTAAGGCAAGTTCAGCTGTTTGAGGTTCAGAACATCTGAGATTTCACTTTCAGCTGAGTTGCAGCCCCCCCCCCACCCACCCACCCACCTCCCCACCCACCCACCCACCCCCCCCCCCCCATACTCAACTCTCTGGGTCGTAGTTACGGTCATTCACATTTTAACAGATGAACAAACAGCAGTCTGTTCTGGTCAACCATGGGTCAAATGGTCATATCATTTATACATAGCCAAAACAGAAATATACATAAATCAAGCTGAAAAAACAAGTACAGATGCATCAATGTCTGCTTGGAATGTATATCAATCAATATTTAAACACATATAAACATATAACATGACAGTTTCATTTATTCATTACCATTTATCTTCCTCTAGTCATAGGCAATAAATAAACTCCCTTTCCTGTGTTGTGCTATCCATTCTAGGTTTTCCCATGTCTTCTTTACCCTTTTTTAAGTCTGTTTCCAATTTTCTTCTCCAAGTGTTTTTGGGTTCCCCCTCTATGTCTTACCTTGAGGACTCTAAAATAAGAACTGCCTTCTAATTCATTCAACTGGTTTCCTCAATGTGTGTCTTATCTATGTTTCCTCATTGTGTGTCTTATCTATGTTTCCTCAATGTGTGTCTTATCTATGTTTCCTCAATGTGTGTCTTATCTATGTTTCCTCAATGTGTGTCTTATCTATGTTTCCTCAATGTGTGTCCTATGTTTCCTCAATGTGTGTCCCATGTTTCCTCAATGTGTGTCCTATCTATGTTTCCTCAATGTGTGTCCTATCTATGTTTCCTCAATGTGTGTCCTATCTATGTTTCCTCAATGTGTGTCCTATCCAATATGAACATCTTTTCCTCACTTCCTGTTCCAATGACATTTGTCTAATTCTTTCCATCAATCCCACATTGACCATCCTTAGACATTTTATTCCCTGCAAACACCCATCTATGACAGTCTGCAGCTTCACTGCCTTGACACTTGAAGTGAAGATTCCTTATTTTTGTACTGGATTTGACTATTTCCGTCTTTTGTGTATGTATTTTGATTTCCTCCAATTTTGTCTATGTTGCTGCCAAGATTTATGAACGAGCCTACATCCTGTAGGAATGCTTCTCCAAAATTCACAGACTTGTCAAAAATAAAATGCCCAATCTACATGAAAAGCGTCTAGAAACAGAATTTAAAATAACAGTGTTTTAAAACTGTATTAAGCCAAGCAATGTTACATGCATGCATTGACCAATGCCAACTTCCATGTATAAAAAAGATCTTTCTATTATGCTAGGACTAATGCTTTCCCCTCAACACACAAATAAATATCTTCCTATTATGTCTCATTTCAGTACACACAAAAATGTCTGCCCATTATGCAAGGATCAAGCCCCAGACTGCATGCAGGAACCAGTGTAATCATATTATATATAAATCCCTGCCTTTCCTTATACAGGCTTCAAAACAAATTATTACAAGCCAATTTCACATGACTGAAAATATTTTTCTATGTCTAATGACAAGGTTATTATTTTAGTGAGTTTTTTATGTAAAAATCTCCAGTAAATTAAAATAACTGTCGGTCTCATTTCACATAAATATTAACGGTTCAAACTGAATTAAAATTAAGTTCCATTAACTGGGTCTTGAATGTCCATGGTAGGAAAATGCTCAGTTGTCGGCTGCATTCGTTCCCCTCATATTTTCTCAACATAGTTTGCTGGAAAAACACCTTCACGCCCCCTTAGTTTACCTTTCCACCATCCTGACTGATCTGAAAAAGTAAAATGGTTAACATAAGAGCATCTTCTAAATACAACAATGATAATTGTTAATCCGAATCGACCTCACTGCACTCCAGGCAAACCCATTGGTACTCAGTCTCCGTCAGCAAATGTCAAAGAGTATGAATGCTAATTGTACCTGTAGTACACTGGTTGTTCTTATGACGGATACATCCTCTCTCACGTCCATTTCTGTTAGTCCCACATTTCATGCCAAACTCCAACAGTCTCAGCCTTGTTGATTCATCCACTGGAGTGTCATTATCCCGCTAGCGATCATTAATTGCCTTTAGTATCTCTCCCTTATCCATGTTCAGTGTCCCCACTATAGGTGCTCTCGAGGCTAGTCTGTCAGCTCTCTCATTGCCACATACCCCTGCATGACCAAGACCAGTTCTTGAAGACTTGATGATTCTATTGATGTTTTCCATTCCTGCCGCAGCCATCCGTTCTAAACTTTGCAAATCATGGCTTGAGAGTCTGACAATATAACTGCCCTGGTTGATGAAGTTTCAGACAGCCACCTCAGTGCTGCAGTAACTGCCTCTACCTCCATTCGCATGCTGGAGGTTGTCGTCATGTAGGATCCACTCTGTTCAGCGATGACCCTGCCCTTTATTCTCGCAGAGAAGCCCCATCCTGATTTCTCACCACGCACTACAGACCCAACAGTGTACACATTGGCGTCATCATCACTTATCAGCTGATTAATCTCCAGCTCTGCTTTTCTGTTGCCTCAAGATCTGCACTCTCTGCCAAGGCTAATGATGACCTGCTGATAGTTTATCTAGTTCTCCCCTGATTTACTCCACTCTTCCGCTTTGGATACATTTTCAACCCTGGTCACCTGACAATGATTAACAGTCATGATCACAACTCAAGAAAATATATCACTAATTTAAAACTAAACAGAATCCATCTACATATCTGGATGAGGTATTGTGAATCTACACTAGTGTTAGATGATAGGCTTCTCTCCGGGCCTTTAACTTACTATAAAATGTCTGTGGGCATAATAACCATGACTTTGTCCTGAAAAAAATGTTTGCCAAGCCAGGGTACCAAGCCACAGGGTACCAAGCCACAGGGTACCAACCCAGGAGAGAGACTGGAGCTCGTGACTCAAATTCAACAAGTTTTAAAATGGCAAACAAAGCCATAGAACATGCCTAGATCCCAATGCAGATAATGCCAACTACGGCTGCTGAGCTTCTTGCTCTTTTGCAGCAAATACTATGTTGAAAACTCCAATGTATTATCTACACTAGATTTAGGCTTTTCCTGTGCCTGTTCTGCCATTCCGAAACATGTTGAGTTGAAGTAATGAGCTCCAGTTTCTCCAGCTTGGCTTGCATTTAAAGGATCATCACATCTGGTCCCAAGCTAGGAGGAAGAAGAACGTGGCATACTGTGCATTTCCCGCCATCCAAGGGGGCTCTCCAAATATGCAGAGCTAAAACACTGTGCTCTGGTTCTGGGTTCTCCCAAGGAATTGGCACCCTATACAGAGCCACTTCTCAGCTTCCCCTGCCCATCATGGGCCCATAGTGAAATCTTACTGCACGCAGCCAACCAGGTAAAAAGCCAGAGTTACGTCTGGGGCTCAAGTGACTCCTCCAAGCTTAGTGTGCAATGCTGGGTTCTCAACATGTTTCACCACAGGAGGAATCCCTGAAGGGGTGTGGATGATTTCAGGAGTCAGTGAGGGTGTAATCAGCCTCACAGACAGGTTCACTAACACACTTGAATACCGTAGCATTGTGCTTAGCTGGTGGTGATACAAGGATAGATCCAGATATGCCTCCATGCATGCTTCTTCATTACTAAAGCTGACTAAGTTAGTAACCACTCTGTTATCCAGCCTCCTGTAATGCATCTTCATGTACTTCCAGATGGTCTATGTGGAGACAAAGAAAGGACAGGACAAAGCTTCTCCTGGCATGTCGTAAGGGGTGACTAATGTGAGGTTGTACATGTAGCTGGCAAAGTCACTGTGTAAAATAAACTGCTGCAAGTACACATGAATACTTTGGCACAGGTGTCTTGAATAAGGGCCAACTACTCTGGTGTCTCTGTACTGCATTTGGAAAGAAACGGAAAATAATTATGATAATTTAGCCAACGAATAAAACATATCCCCGTTTTCATTTCAATGAAATCTTATACAAAGGAATAACCTTCATTAATAATGTTAATGATATCTCCCTCATTGAAGCTGAGCTCGTCTGTGTCCTGGGCATCATAGGCATACAGACACTTGCACTCAGGTAGCTGCACAGCTGGTTTGGGCTTGGTTGTTGGTCTAGGACGCCCTCCGCCCGGAGCTGGCTTCAGAAGGCTCTGCCGCTGAGCTCTGGAAAAAAAAGATGCATTGCAAATACTGCTTAATCGTTTACCACATGTGTCCCGCGTAGTTGCCCAAGCGAGTATCTGATGAGACAAAGAAAGAACAGAATTACTACACCCTCATGCATGTTGTACAAGGCAATCAACATAATAATGTGCATGGAGCTGGCAACCTCATCATATAAAACAAACTGCTACATGAACCACTGCTGCAGGGGCATGGAAATGCTTAATGCAGGCTTCCTGTAATGGGATCAACTACAGAGGTAGCTCCATGCTCCACAAGGAGCACAAGGACAATGATGATTTCTCACATGTGTACACAAAGATAAGAAAGATGAAAGCATACCTAAATAAGTAACACAACTGAAATAATTCACTGTCAACTCTCCCAATCTCCCATACATTAACCACAAGTGGGACAAACAAAATCTGCTCTCCGGATTAGTAGATTTTAACTATAGCTTTAACTTTTTAGTAGTAGAAGCTGCCGCAACAGGTCTAGTAGCCACATCAGTGTATGATCCACAGAAACTGTTTGGCTTGAAGGGACAGTCAAGAACAAGGGTATTTAAAAGGATTGGCAAAATCCGCTAAAAAGGCATCATGCTGGCTGTGAAACAAACCAGAACAGGACAGTAGTTTATGTAGAACAGAAGTGTTTCTTTCACAGCTGCTTCAAATTGGCAGAAAGGATAAAAGGAGTGAGTTTGGAAAGTCCAGCAAAGTCCAGGTGAAGGGGATTCAATTCCCAAAATACAGGTGGAAAAGAAAAATACAGAAAACTGACACTTAGGAGTCATGGACGTATCACCCCCCTTTTCCCAGAGTGTGTGAAACACTTGTCTGATGAGGGAGAACACCTCTGATGATCAGACTCCATCATGTTGTAATGCTTTGTTTTCTATCATCATTGTAATTTCTTTTCTTTTTTTTTAAATTACTACCAGCTAGTGACTGTTCAGTTTATTTACCCTTAGGAAGTCTACTGATGAAGTGGTCTAACTCTGTGAGATGTGAATGACAGCAAATATTTCTGTGAATGAGTTGTCTCAACACATTTATTTTGTTAAGTTTACTACTCGTATATATCTCAGGAGGCAGACACTTGGGAGTCATGAACCAAGTGGGCCGGGCCACCCCCCCCCCCCTTTTCAGAATGTACTTTAAATACACTTGACTGGTGGGTGGAGGAGATTTTTCTGATGATCAGATTGCCTCCTGTTGTAATGCTGTGTATAGTTTCCTATCCTTATTCTAAAATTAATTTTGTTTAAATTACTACAAGCTAGTGACGGCTCACAGTTAACTGACCCTTGGGAAGTTTTCTGATGAACTGATGGGAAAAGTCTAACTCTGAAACAGATTTAATTAAGAATCTGTGAAGTGTGAATGACAGCATACACAGATGGATCAGCTACAGATGCTACAGAAGATGGGGGTGTGCTTCTGTGCTTTAGCACTGGTACACAAAAAAAAGATGTCAGTGGCACCAGGAAAATTCTCAAGTAACTTCAGAGCAGAGGCAGAGACCTAAAGAACTGCAGCAGAGGAAAGCACAGAGAGACAAGTTGTTTCTTCACAGACACACTGTCAGTAGTTGCAACGCTGAGGCGCCAGAATAATGCAGACCTGGATGACCTAAGAGTTGTGCTCCACAAACTATGCCAATGATTCAAAAGGGTTGTGATACAATGGATCCCATCTCATTGAAGCATCCCCGGAAATGAAGAGGCCGACAGACTGGTAAAGCAAGGTGGTAAGCTACCTCAACCTGATAAAGCATAACTTTCAAAGCGGCAACAAATTTTATCAGAACAAGATGGGATGTAGAGCATCTAGAACTAAAACAAAATGACACATATTACCAGCTCAGCAGCAGAGAACAAGTGATAATCTTCAGATGCCGCACAGGCCACAACAGACTGGGATATCATAAATGACTGCTGAACATCTGCTTCAATGATGCCCAACATATGTGGAACATAGAAAGCACAAATGGCCGTCACCAGCACCATTCCTGGAAAAGACTCTATGGAGATGCAAAACAGCCTCAAGCTGACCACTGCATTCTTTAAAAATGTTCAAGTAGAAAGTCTGAGAGTGTACAATGAAGAATATAACTACTGTTGCCTCAGGCATGTCGTAAGAGGTAACTGATATGAGGTTATGCACGAAGGCTGGCAACCTTATCATATAAAACACACTGCTACAGAAACCACTACTGGAAGAACATATAAAACACATTGCTACAGAAACCACCACTGGAAGAACATATAAAACACATTGCTACAGAAACCACTACTGGAAAAACATATAAAACACATTGCTACAGAAACCACTACTGGAAGAACATATAAAACACATTGTTACAGAAACCACCACTGGAAGAACATATAAAACACATTGCTACAGAAACCACCACTGGAAGAACATATAAAACACATTGCTACAGAAACCACCACTGGAAGAACATATAAAACACATTGTTACAGAAACCACCACTGGAAGAACATATAAAACACATTGTTACAGAAACCACCACTGGAAGAACATATAAAACACATTGCTACAGAAACCACCACTGGAAGAACATATAAAACACATTGCTACAGAAACCACCACTGGAAGAACATATAAAACACATTGCTACAGAAACCACCACTGGAAGAACATATAAAACACATTGTTACAGAAACCACCACTGGAAGAACATATAAAACACATTGCTACAGAAACCACCACTGGAAGAACATATAAAACACATTGCTACAGAAACCACCACTGGAAGAACATATAAAACACATTGCTACAGAAACCACCACTGGAAGAACATATAAAACGCATTGCTACAGAAACCACCACTGGAAGAACATATAAAACACATTGCTACAGAAACCACCACTGGAAGAACATATAAAACACATTGTTACAGAAACCACCACTGGAAGAACATATAAAACACACTGTTACAGAAACCACCACTGGAAGAACATATAAAACACATTGCTACAGAAACCACCACTGGAAGAACATATAAAACACATTGCTACAGAAACCACCACTGGAAGAACATATAAAACACATTGTTACAGAAACCACCACTGGAAGAACATATAAAACACATTGTTACAGAAACCACCACTGGAAGAACATATAAAACACATTGCTACAGAAACCACCACTGGAAGAACATATAAAACACATTGCTACAGAAACCACCACTGGAAGAACATATAAAACACATTGCTACAGAAACCACCACTGGAAGAACATATAAAACACATTGCTACAGAAACCACTACTGGAAGAACATATAAAACACATTGCTACAGAAACCACCACTGGAAGAACATATAAAACACATTGCTACAGAAACCACTACTGGAAGAACATATAAAACACATTGCTACAGAAACCACTACTGGAAGAACATATAAAACACATTGCTACAGAAACCACCACTGGAAGAACATATAAAACACATTGCTACAGAAACCACTACTGGAAGAACATATAAAACACATTGCTACAGAAACCACCACTGGAAGAACATATAAAACACATTGCTACAGAAACCACTACTGGAAGAACATATAAAACACATTGCTACAGAAACCACTACTGGAAGAACATATAAAACACATTGCTACAGAAACCACCACTGGAAGAACATATAAAACACATTGCTACAGAAACCACTACTGGAAAAACATATAAAACACATTGCTACAGAAACCACTACTGGAAGAACATATAAAACACATTGTTACAGAAACCACCACTGGAAGAACATATAAAACACATTGCTACAGAAACCACCACTGGAAGAACATATAAAACACATTGCTACAGAAACCACCACTGGAAGAACATATAAAACACATTGTTACAGAAACCACCACTGGAAGAACATATAAAACACATTGTTACAGAAACCACCACTGGAAGAACATATAAAACACATTGCTACAGAAACCACCACTGGAAGAACATATAAAACACATTGCTACAGAAACCACCACTGGAAGAACATATAAAACACATTGCTACAGAAACCACCACTGGAAGAACATATAAAACACATTGTTACAGAAACCACCACTGGAAGAACATATAAAACACATTGCTACAGAAACCACCACTGGAAGAACATATAAAACACATTGCTACAGAAACCACCACTGGAAGAACATATAAAACACATTGCTACAGAAACCACCACTGGAAGAACATATAAAACGCATTGCTACAGAAACCACCACTGGAAGAACATATAAAACACATTGCTACAGAAACCACCACTGGAAGAACATATAAAACACATTGTTACAGAAACCACCACTGGAAGAACATATAAAACACACTGTTACAGAAACCACCACTGGAAGAACATATAAAACACATTGCTACAGAAACCACCACTGGAAGAACATATAAAACACATTGCTACAGAAACCACCACTGGAAGAACATATAAAACACATTGTTACAGAAACCACCACTGGAAGAACATATAAAACACATTGTTACAGAAACCACCACTGGAAGAACATATAAAACACATTGCTACAGAAACCACCACTGGAAGAACATATAAAACACATTGCTACAGAAACCACCACTGGAAGAACATATAAAACACATTGCTACAGAAACCACCACTGGAAGAACATATAAAACACATTGCTACAGAAACCACTACTGGAAGAACATATAAAACACATTGCTACAGAAACCACCACTGGAAGAACATATAAAACACATTGCTACAGAAACCACTACTGGAAGAACATATAAAACACATTGCTACAGAAACCACTACTGGAAGAACATATAAAACACATTGCTACAGAAACCACCACTGGAAGAACATATAAAACACATTGCTACAGAAACCACTACTGGAAGAACATATAAAACACATTGCTACAGAAACCACCACTGGAAGAACATATAAAACACATTGCTACAGAAACCACTACTGGAAGAACATATAAAACACATTGCTACAGAAACCACTACTGGAAGAACATATAAAACACATTGCTACAGAAACCACTACTGGAAGAACATATAAAACACATTGCTACAGAAACCACTACTGGAAGAACATATAAAACACATTGCTACAGAAACCACCACTGGAAGAACATATAAAACACATTGTTACAGAAACCACCACTGGAAGAACATATAAAACACATTGTTACAGAAACCACCACTGGAAGAACATATGTGAATGCTTTGAAGCAGTTTTCCTGCAAGGGGACCAGTTGTAGTTGTGGTTCCATGCTCCATAAGGAGTGAAATGATTGTTAGTTGAATGAAATAACTTACCATAGGATAATGTTATGTAAGAATTGCTTCCAATCAGCTTAATGCTATTACAAGTTACAATTCATAAACTTAAAATCAATTAACGTGCACTGTAATGGATTATATACACTTAAAGTGTTAGTGTGCATAAAACGGACATGTTAGTTTTAAAGATAGTTAATAAAGTTTTGAAGATATACATGAAAATAAAGCACGAAATGACTGGCATGTTTGTTTTTAAAATATACAACCAGCGGTCCTAATAATGTCATACTCCCCCTGGTCTCCTGGGTAGTGAGATTGGATGCCTAGTCTTCTCGGATAAGGGCAGAAACAAATAGGAGGTCCCCCATGTGCAAGTTGCGCACATTATAAATCCCACAGCAGTTCAAAATCGTAAAGAGTAGGCATAAGGCCACTGCCCTGGAAAAATTTAAAAATTGGAAACCTACCCACCACAAAAATATTTATAGAATGTGTGATTCCTATAAACAAATGCTGGCGTTCTCGCCGGTGCTATGGAGTTCGTGAACTGTGCTGAGATCCTCCTTGTATGATCTAGGGGAGGAGATCAGATCACTGACTGAGTTGTCTGTGTGCAATGAAAATGGCCTTTAAACCATAAACCAAACCAAACCCTAAGGAGCATCAGCGTGTAACAAACACTTGCCAAGTCTTCCTGTCACATGACATCAGCTCAAGTTCTTTCCAAGTCTTCTTCATCATTTTCACTTCTGTCTCCAGTTCTCTTCTCCATGTGTTTTTTGGTCTACCTCTGCCTCTCTTACCCTGGGGGTTCCAGAACAAGGACTGCCTTGTAATGCTATTAACAGGTTTCCTCAATGTGTGTCCTATCTATCACCAGCGTCTTCTTCTCATCTCTTGCTCCACTGGCACTTGTCTGGTTCGTGTCATCAATTCCACATTGGTGGCCGTGTCTCTCCATTTCTTATCCAGCTATCCTATGCAAGGACCTATTTATGAAAGTTTGTAGCTTTTTGGTAGCTGTTTTTTTGTTTTGTTCTCCATGTTTCACAGCCACACAATAAGACTGACTTGACATTTCAGTTGAAGATTTTTATTTTTCTCTTGATATCTAATATAATTCTCACACCAACGAAAGCTGCTCTCTTCTTGCCTTTTGTATTCTTATTTTAGCATCATTATCTGTTCCTCCAACTGTGTCTATATTGATGCCAAGATTTGTGTATGATTCTACATCTTGTAGTGGCGTTTCTTCCAGTACAATCACTTTACCATTTGCTGCATTTTTTCTCATTATCTTTGTCTTTTCCCATTAGACCCACTTGCTACGACTAATCATCAACTATTCTCATTGTGTCTTGCATCTGATTACGGTTATGGACAGAAGAGCCAAGTTGTCTGCAAAACCTAGATCATCAAGCTGTTTAGTAAGATTTCACTGGATTCCATTTCTGTTGACCGAGGTTGACGTTTTCATAACCCAGTAAGAAGAGACATGGAGTCAAGAGGTATCTCTCTCTCCTACTTCTGTTCTTATCCCAAATGGTTCTGTAAGTTATCCTTCATGAAGAACTCTGGATATCATATCTTCATAAACTTTCTTTATTAATAATTTAATGATCTTCAGGGGCGCTCCATAATGCCTCACCAATTTCCAAATAGATTCTCTGTCTACACTGTCAAATACGTTTTCATAGTCCACAAATCTGATGTAGAGATGTGAGTTCCATTCCAGAATTTGTTCAACTATTATTCTCATTGTGGCTATCTGGCTGTAGAGGATCTTCTCATCTAAAACCAGCCTTTTCAGCTCTCAGTTGCTTGTCTATAGACTCTTTTCATCTCTCAAGGATGATCCTGTTTAATATTTTTCCTGGCACTGATAATAAAATTATTTCTCTATAATTTGTGCACTCTTGTAAATTTCCCTTCTTATCAGCTTGACCAGATAACCTTCCTTCCATTGTGCTGGTAATGCTTCTCTCTCACAGACTTTACCAAGTAGTTTGTATTATATCTCTGTAGAGGTATCAGTATCTGCTTTGATTGCCTCTGCTGGAATGCCATGAGGACCAGCCAGCTGCTTTTCTATCTATTAGGAGCTTTATGACTTTCTTTATTTCATCTCTACTTGGTCGTTCAGTTAATTTGTAGCTCCCCTTCTGGTGGCTGGATGTCTAGGGGATCAGTTGGAGCTGGTCTATTGAGAAGTTTCTCAATTTTCTACAGTTAACTTATCCATCTTGTTTGTTGTGAAGTTTTTGTGGCTTAAATTTTCTACAATATACGGAACCCAGTCCCATGTCCCCTTCCCCCAACCCAGTCCCTTTTCATGACATGCATGGTAGGTTACTGTGTTACTATTTCCTGCTCCCCCTTTCGGGCCCTGTAACACACGGGCATCTGAATAACATCTACATGCAAAAATCTTATTCTAGAAGGGACTCGTGAGTAGGGTGCACCCACAACAAAGCTCTACAAAACAGCCACAAACAAAAAAACTTGTTGCGGAAGACTGATGAACTTATATAAAGCACTTTACAAAAGCTACAAGCAAAATCCTTGTTCTTGGAAGGTTGATAAGTAGGCTGAGCCCATATAATGCTCTCTGTATAACAATTACAAATGCAGCTGGCAAACTCATCAAGTAAAACAAACTGCCACATAGAAACCACCACTGCAAATGTCATGTCACAGTTTGGTGCAGACTTCCTGCAAGGGGACCAGCTGCAGTGGTAGCCCCTTGTTCTATACAAGCGCAAAGGAAAATAATGATGGTGATAACAGCTACAAGCTAAAAACTTTGTTTATAGAAAAACACCATGCCCCCATATAAGCTAGTAATATACATGGTGACTGAAAAGTCACTTCTTATTTTTAAATTGTTATTTCTTCACCTCTATTCAACAAATTTATACGAAACAACCATCACAAATAACTGCCATTTTATTACATAAAATGCTGTCACATTAATGTTACAACTCAACATGAGATCCACTTTGTTTAACACAAGATTTCATCTTCCTCTTCTTTGATCTTTGGTCGCCGACTGCCAAAGCAGTCAGTGGCCATCACGCCTGGTGGCATCTTGTAGGGCAGCAACAAACTGCTTCCACTTTGTTCGGTCGGCGGACATCATTCGTACAGTGCCCCAGCTCTGGTTAATTCTTTGCATCTCAGCCTCCACAGTTCTCTGCCAAGTTGTTTTTGGTCGGCCTCTCTTTTGCTTTCCTTCGGGGGTCCATAGCATAGCTGTTCTTGTGATGGCATTGGGGTCTCTTCTGGGGATGTGGCCAACCCAACTCCAGCGTCTGCCAGCTATGATGGTGTGCACGTCCTCTTGGTTACTCTGAGTAAGTAGTTCTTGGTTAATGATAGTAATCAGCCAAAAAAGATTTAAGAATTTTCCTTAGGCAGATTGTGTGGAAGGAGGACAGTTTCGACATTTCCTTCTCTGTTACTCTCCAGCATTCCGCACCATACAGAAGCACAGAAAGTACACAGCTCTCATATAATCTTAATTTGGTGTTTGTGCTGTACTGGGAAGACTTCCAGATGTTGTTGAGACTAGCAAAGGCTGTTCTCGCTTTATTCATTCTGTTGTTGATGTCTTTGCCGTCTGGTGTTACTATGCATCCTAGGTATGTAAATGTGTCTGTTTTTTACTATCAAAATTTGGCGGCACAACTCTAGCTCTCTCGCAGCACGCTGGAACCCAAATCTGTTACGCAGTTTTGGAACTATACACTATTTAATCGTTATGGAACCCAAATCTATTACCCAGTTTTGGAACTAGATGGTGTTTGGTTATTGACTTGTAGCGTTTTAAATATTTTTAGAACGCGCACAAAATGTGTAAATTAATGTACACTATTTAATCATTATGGAACCCAAATCTGTTACCCAGTTTTGGAACTATACACTATTTAATCATTATGGAACCCAAATTTGTAACCCACTTTTGGAACTAAATGGTGTTTGGTGATTGACTTGTAGCATTTTAAATATTTTTGTCTGTGCAGATAAGATTTTTCTGCATTAGTGCTTCCTTGCTGTGTAAGAACAGATCTTTTTGTTGCTGAATTAATCCTATGTGATTACACTTAAAAGTTATCCAGTTACATTTCTAGAGTATGTATATATATATTCACACTCTTCGGCATATACTGAGGGAGACTGAGCACCTATGGGTTTGCCCACAGAGCAATGACATCAATTCTGTTCAACAATAACAACAGTCAGATTGAAAAGACACTTCATATTTTTAAACTGTTCTTTCTTCACTCTTGTCCAACTAATTTATATGAAAAAAAGTCAAAATGAAAAGAATTAAGTGCCAATTTGTTATTTTTTAAAAATTAACATAACAATTCAACGTGAGATCCGGTCTGTTCAACACATGATTTCACTGCAGGGCAGACATTTTTGCTGTCTCATCTTCCTTCATTCACAAATTTCTGCTCCCAAAGGAGCATAGGCCTTCAACAAACACATGCCAAGTCCTCCTGTCACGTGCCATCATCTCAAGTTCTTTCCACGTTCTCCTCATCATTTTCACCTCTGTTTCCAGCTCTCTTCTCCATGTGCTTCTTGGTCTACCTCTGCCTCTCTTGCCCTGGGGGTTCCAGAACAAGGACTGCCTTGTAATGCTATCAACAGGTTTCCTCAGTGTGTGTCCTATCCATCGCCATCGTCTTCTTCTCATCTCTTGTTCCACTGGCACTTGTCTGGTTCTTGTCATCAGTTCCACGTTGGTAACCTTGTCATACCATTTTAATCCCTCTATTCTACGCAAGCACCCATTTATGAAAGTCTGTAGCTTTTTGGTTGTTGTCTTTGTTGTTCTCCATGTCTCAGAGCCATACAATAGGACTGACTTCACATTTGAGTTGAAGATTCTTATTTTTGTGTTGGATCCAATTTCTCTTGATCTCCATATATTTCCCAATGCAATGAAAGCTCCTCTTGCTTTTTGTATTCTTATTTTGATATCACTTGTCTGTCCCTCCAACTTTGTCTATATTGCTGCCAAGATATGTGTTCGATTCTACATTTTGTAGTGCTGTCTCTTGTAGCACCAGTTTATTGACCATTTTAGATTTCATTTTATTTTATTTTGTTTCTGGAAATTAAGAAAAATTAAAACTCAAACTTATTAGTTGTTATATGGTAGCTATTTCTCACTATTTTGACATTTGTTCCACGTACATCTATTAAATACAGAGTGGGGATGTATCCACTTAAAAATAAGAAATGATTTTTCAATCAGCCTGTACTGTAATAAAGAATGTATATGTATGAGGCCAAATACAAAGTTAATAATTTCCATATTTATAAATTCAAGCAAATGTGTTTTTAAGGCTTTGTGTAAACACTCTCCTGATTAGCACAGCTGGGATAACATTAAAATGAGATCACTTCTAAATGATACAATTCTCTAGTTGGTACTCTAAGCAATTCTTAACTAGCAGTTCTAGTACTCCTTGGTGGGTCAACAGTCTGTGTGTATGAGGTCCAAATAACGGCATCTTTAATTTTTTTTTTGTAATGAAGAAAAGAAAACTCCTATGGGTTATAATTAGGATATATAATGTCTCTAATTCCCAGATAATATTTTCAACTGCCAATACCTTATCATGGTAACATTTTTAATTATTGTAAATTGAGTAAACTACAGTGTTGGACTGTGTCATTGTGCAAGTGTAGTTCCTCCTACATCTGTCATGGTGTTAATATGGGGGCAGGCGGTGTGAAAGCCTGGGTTGATTGGAATGATACCGAAGTCACTATTTATTTGTCATTATCAATATATGTTATGAGAACTTCAATAGACTTTCACATTCCCACCATACTCTCATTAATCATTATATATTAATTGTTTGCTCTGTTTATATTCTATTTTACTATATTGCATAGTTCTCTAGATCTGTCTATCCTCAAAACCTGTTCTACAGTTATGAATGAACTGCATGCCTGTAAATAATGTAATATTGATATTCTCTGTTGTTCATACCTCTTAGATTTTAGTAGGAAGTACTCTATATTTTCTTGTAGACATTCTGCACCGATTTCATGTCCGAATATGTGATACTAAATGGCTTACTCCTGTGTGTACAGGTATGTTATACTATAGTTGGCTCTACAAAATTAATGGTACTTCTCAAAGGGGTCCCGGCTTTCCCAAAAAATAAAAACAAGCTGAGAAATGCTGCCTCTATTCTACAGGCTGTCTGGTCACTTACTTTTGGGGGTAATTTCTGAGGAGGACAATAAATAAAAAAATACAGTGACCTGTGAAAGTGAACACACTATAGCATAATAACCGCTGGCAAATTAACTGGTAACAACCCCTAGAGCGTGAACCGGTGACATTAAAATATAGATTGATGATTTTCTCTACTCAGTTTACGTTATTAATTGGTGGTAATTAAAACTGCCTACTTCTTTAAAGAGCGGATGTACTGGCTAAGCGGTTAGAGCGCTTACCTCTTGCTGCAAAGTTACCAGGATCGGGGATCAAAACCTGGTGGCATCATACTCAAGTTTACCCAGCAGTAAACGTGTTAAAGGAAAGGCGAAGGCAGCAAGGAAAGGAACTGGTCAACCCGACTCATAAAACTGGACTTAGTAAAGTCCTCAACACTTCACTCCCCTACAGCAGTATCTGCTATGGGACCACATACGTGTTTTTTAAGTTCTGTACGAGTGTTTTTTTTGTTTTGTTTTTTTTTTGAGCGTCCGATTGACAGAGTGGTTAGAGCACTGAACTCTCGCAGCAAAGGTGCCAGGTTCAGTTCACGGTATCAATACGTTCCAGTCTACCCAACTGTAAATGGGTACCTGACTTTGAGTTAGGGAAGGAAAAGGCAGCGAGGAAGGGAACTGATTACCCCACCTTTTGATGCTGGACCTAGTATATCGGTATCGGCCACGGGACTGCCTTTTTTTAAAAATAAGTTTTTCAATTTCATTTTTTATATCCATTTCTGGCAATTCGTTAAAATCATGTTATAAGGCCTTGTTGACAGGGCTGGCAAAAAAAATTTAAAAACTTTCAGTACTTAACCATTCATCAGACAATTAGTTAATCAACTGGGTGACCACTGGTCATCAGTGTGAATGTCTTTACTTCCAACAGCTAGTGACAGTGCTGGCAGAATATGCCAAATATTTCAGTTTTCCTAAACTGATACAGATACTGTGACATTAAATAGCTTTATATACTGGAAAATAGCCATTTCTAGAACAATTTACAGAAAATTATTCACAAGCAAAATAAAATACACAAAAAGTAAATATCAGAAGTGAAAGAAAATGAGTTAGACATCCAGTAGCTTTCTGCTTTATCCATACTATGTCATCCACCTGCTTGATGAACTGCATTATTCTGTCTTGGATGATGATGGAGTTGAATTATTTAGTTATGATGATTTGTTCATGTTCTGCATTGAACATTTGCTGGCTTAGGTCTCTAAAAAAAAAAAAAATTTGTTTACCGCTATCAAATGCTAAATCCTCCATAGCCACTTCTTATGATATGCCTGGTAGGCCAAAGAGTTGCTTTTGTTTGTTCTTCTTTTATGCCTTGCCAACACACACAGATGAATTTAATAATAATGACAGTTATCATCATCAATACATTTCATCCTCAATGAAAAATACCAAACTCACCTGTCCTGTGCCACCTACTCAAGATCTTTCTATGTCTTCTTTTATGCCTTTCATGTCTGTTTGAAACCTCTTTTCCATTTTTTTTCTCTGTCCATCTATGTCTCTTATGATTTCTGTTTGTTTTTTCTTTTTTTTTCTAACCAGCGACACTTGGGCTTCAGCCCTTCGGCCCAATGACATGAAACAAATTTCATGGCATTGCGAGGCTGGGGAGCCTGTGGACTTTCCTTCTAACCCGTTCAGGAGCTTCGCTCCTTCCCATCCACAGAGGGTTTGTGCTCAGGAGCCACTTGGGTTATTCCAGTCCCCTGGTCGAAGGCACTCCTTCATATGTCTTCGCCAGGACACGAATTAATCCAGTCCAAGTCCCGGTCGAAGATACTCCCTCAAATGTTCTCACCAGGGCGTGAACCTGGATCACCTGATCGCCAGCGCAGTGTGGTAACCATTATACCAGCGCGGCTCCCATGATTTCTGTTTAAATTTACTAACTATGAGTTCTCAAAAACATCTGGTGAAGAGAACTGAAGACAGACATATGGATAAAGAAGTCAATGGAAGAAAAAAAATTGAACACATAATACAGCACAAAAGGACTTGGGACAAACTAGCAAAAGACCTATGTTCCCAGGTGAGATGAAAGCTAAGAAGAGAAAGAAGGATTCTCTAGGTCACAGAGCTGAGTCTAGTCTCTTATTCTTAACCTTTTCGGTCCTTATAGAGCATGGGGCCATCACAGCAGCTGATCCCCTTGCTAGAAGCCTGCACAAAAAGAATTGGTCACTGTAGCAGTTTGTTTTCCATGATGAGGTTGCCAGCCTCATGTACAACCTCATATAAGTCACCTTGTATGACACGTCTAATGAGCATTGGTCCTATTCTTTTTTTTTGTCACCTCAGAGAAAACTCTCCCCCCCCCCCCCCCCCCCCCCCCCCCCCCAAACAAAAAACAAAAAACAAAAACAAACAAACAAAACTACAGAGCGCCAATGAAAAACTGGTCCCTCAACATTTTCTTCTGTCAATTATCTTCAGTGCAAAGTTATTAGTTCTACATGTAACTCTGCTGCTGTTAAACATCTATTGGCCAGATATTTAAAAAATCTTTCACTCAGTTACCAACTCTTCGTGTTAAAAGTATTGAGAAAAAAGAAGACAACAGTATCTCAAACAATGAAGCAAAGGCCAGACTGTTATATATATTTGTTAAAATAGCATTATCACTACTTGTCTTTGATCCACCATCACTGAGCGTTAGCTATTGGTGATTAATTATCACTACTATCAGGCATGTTGTAAAAGAGACAACTAATATGATGGTTATGCATGGAGCTGGCAACCTCACCATTAAAACACGCTGCTACAGAAAACACCATGGCAGAGCACATGAAACTTGATGCAAGCTTCCTTCCAGGGAGCAGAAGTGGTTGCTCCATGGTCCACAAGTAGTGTGTTGAGTGCACATCATGGGGTGAGACAAATTTGAAGATTTGCTTCGCACCACGATATGCCTCACATAAACGCAGAATACTGAGTCTAGGATCTGACGTATCGACGTAGTGAAGGATGACGAAAGTTTTGGTTTCGGGGAGATATTCCAAAGTGTTCGTCCAAGGTGGCTGTGTCCACTGGACTGGGAAAGTGTTTGTCCAAATGTGGCTGTGTCCACTGAATTCAAAATGTGTTTAAAGGACTGGGAAAGTGTTCGTCCAAATGTGGCTGTGTCCACTGAATTTAAAATGTGTCCGATGGACTTGGAAAAATGTAGAAAATATTCTACTGAAATAAATACGGCTAAGATTGCCAGGAATGAGTAATAGATTTATCACTAAACAGGAGTCTGACTTGACTCTGGAACTGAGATTTCATTACGAATATACTTCAAGTGAAATAATCAAGTGGAACTGAAATGCGGCTAAGATTGCCAGAAATGTGTGATAGACTTATCACTAAGGTTAGTAACCTCGAATAATTCGTGTAAATGTCGAGAAGCGTTGAGTATCAAGTACCTTCAACCACCCCATGTTGTAGGTGAACTAAAGATATAATGAAGATTGTGTGAATACACATTTGTTGATCCCTTTAGAGCATAGAAGGATGTATAAACATTGAGTTCGCTTTAAAAGGGCGAACCTAGATAATATTGTCTTCAGACTGAACTTGAAGGTAACGAACTCAGAATAAAAATAAATGAAATGAATATGGTAACCGATACTTAAACACACAAGGACGATAATAGTGAATCGAGTATTGACATTGAACTATTATAGACCAAAAGGGAGGCATCAAAGAAGAGTTGGCCACTTGAAGTCCGCTGGGAGGACAACATTAGACAATCTTTGAAGGGCCGAGGACTAGAATGGAACCAGGCCAGGAGGAAGACAGCCGATAGGATAGTCTGGCGCTTTCTCTTTCAAACCCCTACACCTCACGGTAGAAGGGGAACGACTAAGTATGTATTGACATTGAATCGGACATGTTTCTTTATAAGTAATGTATTTCCATTATGTTTAATCATCGTGTGGTAAATTAAATTGAGTCGAAATATTACATGGACTGCGGCATTGATGTTTACAGTTCATATGTTGTATCAAATTGAATTTGAAAATATAGTAACAAGTTCCACAAATGCATAAGCAGGGAAGATGAAATGAATGCTACAAATTTATTTAGAATCGATTCCAAAGAAAATGAAGCCAGATTTTTCTGTTGGCGTAGTGTGAAAAATGAAACACCTAGACAACGAGATCACAACGACCCGAGACGCAGTTAATATATTTACATCAATATCATACAAGTACTAAACTAAACCACACTAACGTGGATCAACAGACAACGAGTAGCATCATTACTTAACAGAGTGAAAAGAAGAAGAAAAAAAAGATAATCACTCCAGCATGTTAATTAAGAAGCCAAAATGCTCTAGAAAACTTACCCAGCTACCCCTGGGTCAGGGGGCCTCATAAAGTTATTATTATTGTTGTTGTTTGCTTTCATAGCTGCTGCCATCCTCTTTGCAGGGCTATCAGATTCTCGAGGAAGAGACGGAGTACGGTCACCCTGATGCTTGGCCTGTATTAGGTTTTCCTGTAAATCTTTACTTGATTGCCGTTTCACTATAAGAGAACAATACAAGAGAAAAAAATTGTCATTCTTGATTGTTGTGGTGAACGGCAGACTTGAACTATATGGACGTGCGATGGACAATATTTAATGGAATTGTGGTACTTGTGAATAGGAAGCTCTAAGCATTTTCAGATTAGGGTTACTGTATTTTTTTAATGAAATAAAAATTATCTCCCCCTCTTCTTCACGTTAACATCTTTACTTTCAACGAGAACATCTCTCATTATCTAAAAAGGTGTTTTATAATTCAGCTGCTAATTTTTATAGTCTTTCAGATTTCATCTTTGATAAAATGGTTCTTTAGTGCTTCCTTAACTTCCAGAATTTTTTTATCACTGCTCACTTCTATTGTTTTCAGCTATAACTTAAACTACTGACAAAAATATTTCACTGAAACACTCCCTTACCGTCTATCTATAAAACTGATAGACACACCACTTCATCCTTTCCCTTTTCGCACAAGTGAGATGTAAGCTAGAATTTATTTCACATGTTTAAGAATAGCTTCTTTTTAATTAAAAAATAAATAAATAAATAAAAGTGTAACTGTCAATCTGGCTAAATCCTAACAACTCTCAGCGCAGTGGTTAGTGCACTGGCTTCCTAGCTCGGTGGTCCATGGTTCGATCCCCAGCTGAAGTGGGATTTTTTTAAGACCGCAAACGGCTCCGGGGTCGCCCCAGCCTCATGAATAGGGTACCAGAGCTAATCTGGGAAGGTTAAGGCGGTCAGCATGATGCTGACCACATCACCCATAGTGTGCCGATGGTCAAGAAAATATGGGCCTAACACCATATTTCCAATATGCCTCAATGTGCATGAAACAGGATCCCTAACAACTCATTAGGTTTCCAGTGACTTGGAATTCCATGATAGAAGATATCAGCAAATATGTTTAAAAGATCTACAGTTCCAGATCAATAGCTCAGCTTTGATTTCTTCTACTCTTGTCCATATGCACCAGATGCCTCTTAATGCCGTGTGATCTAACTGTATAAACAGACGCTGCTGCTTAGGTTCTTTAATGTTCATCCTGAGTGGGAAATGGTCTCTAAATACTTACCAGTTTTCCTTGACGGAGGCATAGTAGTCGGAGGTGGAGGTGCAGAGGCAGGATGACCAGAAGGGGGATGGGCTGGAGCTGGACGGCCTGGAGCTGGTCGACCTGGGGCTGGCCGACCTAAACCCCCTCTTGCAGAGACCACTCCTAGTGGTGCTGGAGCACGTGCATGGTTAGGCTGTCTTGTTCCACCAGTGTTGCTGCTCAAGACTGATTTTTTCCCTGGTCCTGAAAGAAAACGTTTTTTTGTAATATCCAAAGTATGTTTCTATGCAGGCTATATGAATTTGATAATTCATGGCCAAAATATTTAAAATTAAACCTTAACTAGCAAACTTGGTTCCATTATCACATGAGTAACAATACACTTTTAACTAATGTTCCATTATCATCCTGTGATGATAAATTTTATATCTCTTCCCTTGAAATGATATATCTGTTATGTTTTGCTTTGAGTTTCATAAACATACTTAATAAATTCCAGCTATAGAAAACTGGCTCGATGAAGACTCCCCCCATGGTATGGTTTCTTTTTGTACTGATCAGTTCAATGCCAACAAGTTTGGCGTTATGGATCATCCTAGGCTAAATGATATTTATGATCAATCCAAAATCCATTCATCCTACTGGATGACATTTCCAGTGTTATTTAACAATGCTTCAGAGCAAAGGTATTGTTAGTCAATATTTCTGTAAGAATAATCCTGTAAACACAACCACAGATCTAAAAATAGCTTCACAGCCAAAAGTATTACGGTCAGTATTCCTGAAAAAATCAGTTGTAGAAAAGGTAAAGGTAGTCCAATAGCAAATACTGCCATAGGGGAGTGAAGTGTTAGAGACTTCACCATACTAGGTTCAGCATCGAGTTAGAGTGACCAGTTCCCTTCCTCACTGCCTTTTCCTTCCCTAACTCAGGTACCCATTTACAGTTGAGTGAATTGGAGCATGTCGATACCGTGAATTAAACACGGCACCTTTGCCGCGAGAGACCAGCGCTCTAACGACTCTGTCAATCTGACACCCAGTCAGTTGTAAACAGGACCATATTCAGTGCAGTGGCACCAGGGCTAGCAATTCTGTCTGTCCCGAACTTAAATAATATAAAACATTTTTTTTAAACTTGACCTGTCCATCCAGGTTCTTCCATATGGTCTCTGGCAATAAAGCTGTGAGCCTCCCTGCCCCCCCCCCCCCCCCCACAACGTCTCTGGCTGTTAACTCTTACAACCTATAATAAAATTAATATCTCAAACTTACTGGAATCTTTGGGTAGACCCGGACCTATACTGACTGTGAGAACCTTGGAAGATGGCTTCAGCTGTGCAATATCTCCAGTGCCTCGAACAAACCTCACCTGGCGAGTCCCGCCACCTCCCCAGCCTTCCTTCTTCACTTGAAAATCAAGGCTGAAAGGAAGTTTTACATTATTATTATCGAGTGTCCTCTCCATTTATCCCAGATGAGCTCCCAGATTACATCACACACAATTTCCATGATCACAATGAGAACTTTGAAATATGCTACAAGGAGTAGCGTGCGGTCTGACAATTTATTTTTACAGTACAAGACTTTTTCCTTGATAAACTAAAAACAATATATTACTCATCAGAAAATAGTACATCTTGGAATGTGCAATATCAATGATATTCTGAATCCACCACAATGGCATATGCCATGCAGCTACCTACTCAAGTATTTATATGCACATCCTCTTGTCTCTTTCTCCAACTGTCAGCTGCCCACAGTCCACTTCTTTGACCATAGTACTATCTCACCACCACACACAATGTTAAACTCCATCATAATACCCTTTCGTAACTACACAACTTCTCTTCAACGTCCCAGTTCACTCCTTTACTATACTCATTTTCAAACATATACAGTGGATCAACAATAGACACAAAAAGTATGTATTCTTACTAACATGCAAGCCTGCATGACAATAACAAATAGAATGATACCACATCTGCAAGACTATAGTAGACATAAAATTATTCAACTAAAGTGTCACTCATATACATACACACATCATTCTGTGACATAGCCAGCTAGCACCTCACCAAAAAATACTCAAAAGGCTACATTTTCACCTGATTACACTTTCAAAGTTTCACATCAATAACTAAGCTCCAGTTTCAAATGATCACACCCACCACATTTCACATTAATAGCTGGCTCCAGTTTCAATTGATCACACTCTCCAATTTCCAATAGCTCAGCTCTGGTTTCTACTGACCATACTCACCAAGTTCCAAATCAATTACTGAGCTTCAGCTTCTACTGATCACTTGCTCAAAGCTCAACATCAATAACTACGCTCTAGTTTCTATTGATCACACCCTCAAAGGTCTGCATCAATAATTAAGTTCCATATTCTACTGACTACACTCTCCAAGTTTCACATCAAGTACTGAGCACCAATTTCTACTATGTTCTCAGAGCTCTATATCAAACACTTGACCCCAGTTTCTATTGATCATACTCTCAAAGCTGTATATAAATAACTCAGCTCTATTTTCTACTGATCACACTCAAAATGTTCTACAATAACTTAGCCTCAGGTTTCACTTATCACACTTTCAAAGTTCTACAATAACTTAACTCCAGTTTTTAACTGACCACACTCCCAAAGTTCTACAATAACGTAACTCCAGTTTTTACTGAACACACACTCCCAAAGTTCTACAACAAATTAACTCCAGTTTTTACTGATCACACTCCCAAAGTTCTACAACAAATTAACTCCAGTTTTTACTGATCACACTCCCAAAGTTCTACAACAAATTAACTCCAGTTTTTACTGATCACACTCCCAAAGTCTCACATCAATAACTCAGCTCCAGTGTCTATTGATCATATTCTCTCAAATTTTACATCAATAACAACTGATCACACTCTTAAAGTTCTACATCAATAACTAAGCTCAAGTTTCTAATGAATTAGAAACGGTGGGGAATTGGTTCTTACTCTCAACTCTTTTGAATTCAATGGTCAGTTCTTTAACCAAATTAGTGGCGTGGCTATGGGCACTAAAATGGGCCCTAGTTATGCTTCCCTTTTTATGGGTCACTTTGAATATTTGGTGCTTCAAAGTTACGATGGGCCGATACCTGAGTTTTACCATTGCTATATTGACGATGGGATTGGAGTTACAGACATGTCTGAAGTTAACCTCCGTAGATTCATTGACTATGTTGGCAATTTCAATCTTGCCATCAAATTCACTTCTCAAATTTCTACTACTTCAATTAACTTTCTTGACCTTACTATCAAAATTACTCCTACTGGCCTTAAAACGTCTGTCTTTTATAAACCTACTGACGCTCATGGTTTTCTTCTTTACACTTCTTCTCACCCTCTCAGCTGTAAAAATTCCATTCCCGTTTCTCAACTTCTACATCGGATATGTCACGATGAAGATGATTTCCATGAATGAGCTCAAGAAATGTTCGAGTTTTTTCACTGATGTCACTATCCTGAAAGAGTATTATCTGATGCTCTTAATCACATCAGACACGTTGTCTCACCTGTTTGTAACTGTGGCTGATGAAGGGTAAAACCCGAAACGTCCCATGTTTCTTGTGTATCGTTAACTTGTAAAACTGATTTCATACCATTTTATTTTGTAATTTATATATATATTAATTTCTAATGATCACACTCACCAAGCTTCAAATCAACAAATGAGCCTCAATATCAAGTGATCACACTCTCAAAGTGCCTGTCACAAATATCACAAAAGTTATACACTGAGGTGTACAAATAATTACCTGTCTGAAAACTGGATGGGCAATTCTCTTCCAGTTCTTTCCTTATACTTTTTGGACAACGCAGTGAGAAATTCAGTCTTGAAAACATTCTCCAAAAGACTGCCATAATCATTGCTCACATTTAGGATAAAGTAATCATCCTGCAGTGTGCTGAAAGATGACAACTTATGATTAAACAAGAAGAACACGCAGGAGGCTAATAGTTTCTAATGAAGTGATCAGCCCAGAAGAAGAATTACACTCAAGATTATCTACTCAGTTATAGATCTTATACATTTTTTAACAGAATAATGACAACCTGAAAACATGTGATTCTGATGTATAGCTAAACTATAGGGTGATTGAAAAATCACTATGCACCCACCAATACCTAATCAAGTATATTAAATGAAACAATGATATTGTCTGACAAAGTATATTAATGGAAGAATTAAGAAGGAAGAAATTACGAGTGGCCTTTGCCAAGCGGTGGGATAAAGAAGCTCTTAATAATAATAATAATCATAATACTAATAATAGGTAAAAAGTAACTTTTAAATCAATAAACACATATATTTGATTTGGTACTGTTAAGAGCCCAATGACCTTTTGATTGTCCGATATATCTCTGTATGGTCCAGATTGCTAAGAATTAACATTTCTAAATGGTTCTGAAATATGGGTGTGATGTGTAGTCTATGATACTGTGTACTTCAAAATGCTGGATACTAATAAATAAATACATTGATCAATACCCTTTAGCTACCCAAAGAGCATAGGCCTTCCTGTCCAGTGCCATCCGCTCAAATTCTTTCCAAGTTAATAGTTTCACTTCTATCTTCCAGTTCTCTTCTCCATGTGTTATTTATCAACCTCTGCCCCTCTTTCTCTGGGGATTCCAGAACAAGGACTGCCTTGTAATGCTATCAACAGGTTTCCTCAATGTATGTCCTATTCATCACCAGCGTCTTCTTCTCATCTCTTGTTCCACTGGCACTTGTCTGGTTCTTGTCACCAGTTCCACATTTGTGACCTTGTCATACCATTTCATTCCTTCTATTCTACGCAAGCAACCGTTTATGATAGTCTGTAGCTTTTTGTTTTGGTTGTTCTCCATGTTTCAGAGCCACACAATAGGACTGACTTGACATGACAAATATCAAGTCCCTACTAATGAAGAACTAATTAAAAATCATGCCCGTTCAGCAACTCTGTAAGTCAAACTTTAATGACTTTTCACTTTACATGTTAAATGTCACCCATGTGTTGCTGGCATGCCAAGGTAACTAATATGAGGTTGTCCATGAGGCTGGCAACCCCGTCATATAAAACAAATTGTCACAGAAACCACAGCTGCAAGAACATGGGAATGCTTGGTGCAGGCTTCCTGTAAAGGAATCGGCTGCAGCGGTAAGGAGTGCAAAGGAGAATGATGATGATGATGATGATGTGTTACCGGAGCGTTAAAGAGGAGCAAAGAATATTAACACTGTAACCTAGCATGTTGTAAAAGGTAACTAAGGAGGGTTGGGCAAGGGGCTCCTTGTAAGTATAGACTTTGAACAAATTTACACCAAGCTATTCTGTCCTGTGCCACAGAACAAACATACTGTTGGGGTAGAATTAGTAGTATATCTTCTCCCCGCCGAGTTCTTTTTTAAATCATCAAGTAGCTGGTTCTTGGCTTCCAGCTTGTCTAGGGTATATTTTGTAACAGGCCTCTAAGTCCAACTTTTTAAACAGCCTTAGAACGTATAATCAGTCTTCAACAGTCAGAAACTTGATAAGGCCAGTTTGACGTTGAAGAACACATATTCACTTTTAATATAGGACAAAGCTCCTAATATATATTTGCATCCAATATATATTAATCAATGGCATTCACCAGCCAGTCCATGAAACAAGTCTATCGTCACATAGACTAAGGACAAGATGTCTTATGCATACTGCTGAAATCTTTAATGAAATAGTTCTACACTCATTTCTTTCTATTCAGCATTCGCTTGTCCATTTAATTATAATCAAGCATTGACTCCATACTGTAGGATGACCTAGCTGACATAAATTTACAAATACTCTATCACAAGAGTACACTTTCTGAAGCTCGTCAAAAACACGTCTTCTCACACACAGTAATACACAGCGAAAGAGAACGAATACTAGCTCAAATCTGCCACGCAAGGCCGGCAAAAAATCGTCTGCCAAATATTAGCAGACTATGTGACGTACTTTCGGAGTAGTCCGGGCAATGCATATCAACAAGGAAGTATGTATACAAACCATGTCGAGTGCAATGAAACCTGTTATGATTTTACACATAACAACTACTCCTCCCCCCCCCCCCCTCCAGCCAATAATGACAACGAAGTTATCATTATTGCTATTGTTAGAAACCACCACTAAGGTGAGCAAAAGGTAACATTACATGTCACTGTTGCTATGACCATGCATAGACCTATGTTTGTGCCATAATGTAGGCAATTTAACACACAAGGTGTGGAAATCCAGCATGAAATGTTAATACCACTGTCTACAAAAAGCTCACAGCAATTTCACATCATAATGAGGTACTATAGCAAACGTCAGTCAACATATAACATTAATAATGATAATAAACCATGCATTCTCACACTTCAGTCTGTCAGAAAACACCTACTGTTCATTGTCATGTCACCTAGTCAATCAATGTCACTTGACATTAACATTAATGCTAAGTGTATATAATAATCTTATTCAATTATAGAAGACGTACGACAGACACTTGACACACACAAAATGTTTGACTGTTACACATTGTCAAATACATAAAGTTTTGTGTGGTAGTGAATGGTATGTCAAATTGTATCATATACATAATATGAACAACGAATCATGAATTAATTTTATAATAGCGTACACAGCGCCTTAATATCCAACTCATAAGTGTTAAAGTAATATTCATTACATTTCTTTAGATTCTTATATTTGGAAAGGCTTCTTAGTGTGCCATACATGGAGTAGAAGTGCAATAAATAAAGGTCGCACACGTACACACACACGAATAAAAGGAAAGGTAAGACTGCGTTCGGAAGGTAAGCCAGTACAATCTGGTTCTTCGAAACAATTGATGCCTTAAAGGCACAATAGGCGGACCAGGGAAAGAGGGAAGCTTGAAAGACCAAGTTTAAGGAGGCTGGTCAGTATGTGCTGCAACACCGAGTAGCCACGAGGGCTCAGCACACACTGTCATGAAGAGAAAGACATAAAATAAGGGAGTATTTTGAAAGCGGTAACATGGATGTTGAGATAGGATTTGCGATAAGAACAGATTTTTTAATTTTATTTTTTTGACACTGTTGGGCATGTCTATTACCAAAATAGTGGGGGAAAGAGAAAACAAAAAAGGGGGGAGATTGAATGGATATTGTTGGTACATGTGTCATACAAATAGACGTTTAAAACATTTCTTTGTTTCCCTAGGCGAAAACCAAAACACACTAGGCATATTAAAATAGTTTACAGGTTTCAAGTCTCTTCTTCCACCATTTTTCTCTTTTTTCAATTTTTAACTGATCTTTATTCATTCTGCATTTCTCAAAGTGTCTCAAATATACTTCACATGTTGTAAATATAGTGTCGTACTTGGGATCTTCTTTTTTTTTTTTAAAGTGAAATTTATTTGCTTTCTTTTCAATTTACAATATCGTGTATATTTTACAACCTCTACACCTCACGGTAGAAGGGGAACGACTAAGTAAGTAAGTATATTTTACAAAGTGAAATACATGGAAAGTACATGGACAAGTTTTCAATTTAAAATCATGAGCATTTTACACAAAGGAAACATGATAAAAGGGTTACATGGTAACAGATGGCTGCCCAATATACTCTCCCGAAAATAGTTACAATCAACAAAGAAAAGCGTTCAAATGACAGTGTTCATGAACAATGTGATTACACTGTACACTTGTATAATGGAAAGAAACCAAACAAATGTACTTCTATCTGCTCATTTGGGAACGGAAACAGCACACTATAATTAAAACCCCGTCACGTTTGACGGGTTATTGCTAGTTGTGTACTAATTCAAGAAAATAAAGTCAGATTTCCAATATCCAAATATAGTACCTTCTCCCCCCCTCCCCCCCTCCTTTCCACTCAGTCCAAATAGAGTAAATCAAAACCAAATGTGTGTAAATGTTTTTGTGTATGACCTCCCCTTTCCAAGAAACAAACAAACAATAAAAAAATATATATAAAAAACAAACTAAAAGGAAGTCTTTCATAAGTGCTCTGTTGTTAACAAGATGAAAAGGGGTGAGAAAACCCGAATGAGAATACCAATATTAGATTATTTGCAAGCATCAAACTTACCTATAAATATAGAAGAGGTGTTAAGAATAGACAGACCTTGGGAACTGCACAATATAGTCAAACAATATTTAACACGAACAAAGGTTAATATATAGTGGCTGGGAATGTGAAGGTCTGATGCTGTTCTTACAATGCATATGGCTTTTAACAGATGAAAGTCAATTAAATATCTGTTTAACTCAGTTATATAACTGGAACTACCAGGCCTTTACACCCTCCACTTTAATATTATTATTGTTCTGAGTTTCTTCTTGATTTTGTTCATTTTTATTTTTTTTTATTTTTTTTAACGTATATGCATAATAGTGATTATTCATCACAATGATTTGACAAATGTGATGCCACTTTCTCATATCGGCAGTTGTTCATATTATTTGGAATTGAAAACAATATATATCCTAATTATAACCCATCAGAGGTTGAACGAGATATTTTTCTTCATTAATTAAAAAATATACATATAAATGTATACATTAATTTTAGTTCTTGTAATATACTGCTTTACTATATTGTGCAATTCTCCAGATCTGTCTATTCTCAACAACTGTTCTACAGTTATGGATGAATTCTTCTTCTTCTTCCATCCTTAACCGCGAACCGACAAAGCAGTTTGTGGCCAGTACACCTAGTGGCGTCTTAGGGCAACAAGAAATTAATTGTTGTTCCGTTACGCCAATGGCGTTTATTGGTACAACAAGAAATCAATTGTTGTTTCCGTAATCAGAGCGGCTGACAAGCGGGTGATCAGCCCGCTGTGCTATGGATGAATTGCATGCCTTAAATAATCTAATATTGGTTTTCATCTAATATGTTACTTCCATCCTGTCATTACAAGGGGTTTCTTAACCTGCTTTAAAATCGCACCTTCTACCTTGATCTTAAATTGTATCGCTGTCTTTTCTGTTGTTATTACCCCTGTTTCTGTTTGGCGATACTCAGATTTAATTCATACTTTAATCTTATATGAATGTTTCACTACAATGGTACCACTGCAGGACAACTAGTTATTGAAAAGTTCGCTGCAGGCCTAGTAATCAGTGAAAGCCGTATTCAAAATCGGTTGCAAAGTTTAGTAAATACTCGTACTCGTAAAGGTGATTAGTGTAAACTGGATGTTGACTTAATGGCGTTTAATCACTATTAGTCGCGGACTCATGGTTGCCAGATTCAAATTTTGAGAAAAGTCAAACACATTTTAACTAGATTTTTCCTACTAATATCACATACACACACACACAAACCCTCCAGATCCACGTAATCACTGTCATCCCCACTGGAACCAGCGCCATACAGTCTGTTAGATGTAAAGTCCAGTGAGATCCTAGAACCTCTCTCTTTCTGTCGGAAGTAGTCCCTGGTGGCATGCCCTTTGCCGATTGGGCAAAATGCTTATAACCAGTAACTGCTACTTCCCGACAGTCGACACGACAGGGAGAAGCTGGAGAATCCACTCCAGGGCACGAGCGTGGGCATAGTTGTATGGAGATCAAGCTGTTGACCATGCAGCATGTTCCCCCTCTCCACGCAGCCAGCAGATCCAAAGGAACGGCAGTAGCCAGTAGGTCCAAAGGAACAGCAGTTTGGTACCAGCCACGTCGCAGGAGTTGCCAGAATAATGTTGAATCAACATTAGACCGCCTTAGGGACTCCGACTCCGGATTTATCCTCAGGGTTTACTCTCAAAGATTTTCCCGTAAACGGAAATTCCCGCAAGACAGCGGTGGTTTGAATTCAGAGTTTTACTTACCTTCTCCTAGATATGTTACCAATCAAGGATCACGATCCCTATATGCCCAAAGCTGCTGGTTTTAAGGCGCCAGTGGCTCGCCTTCGCCTCTTTTTCTGTCTGTGGAAACAGTTCCGACAGGCTCAAATTGAGTCACACATGAAGGCCGAAAGCTGGGCTTGGTTGTCAGAGGACTATATGAGGCATGTACCACCACGGGTTGCCTCCCCTTGCTCTCTACAGTAGTGGTCCAACAGTGGATAAAACCTAGAGTATCAAATGTGGGTGGTCTTCAAAGGTGTCTACCTTCGCACAAAATTACTCTTGGCAGAGTTGTAGATAGAAGAAAAATAATGCTTCTACCTCGAGGGAGTCTTCACAAGATATATCAGAAGCCAGGAACAATGCTGAATGCGTCTGAGCATGTTACCTTTTTATCTGACCCGCTGCCTTTTGTGAAGATGTATATTGTATGAATTAGCTTGTTCAAGCCTCTAGCTGATTTAATCAGCGAAATTCCTAAAATATATACCAAACAGGAATATGCCTGATCACTTAAAACCAACACAAAAAGGTAAAGATAGGAAAAGAAACAAAGATAAAAATTTCCTAGATACCTTTGATAAATTTAGCAGAACTAGTGGTTTAAAAATCAACATTAAAAAATCACAAATAATGGGCATAGGACAGTGGACAAATAAAACAGACTTCCCTTTACAGCTAGCGCAAACTTACTTACTTACTTACTTAGTCGTTCCCCTTCTACCGTGAGGTGTAGAGGTTTGGAAGAGAGAGCGCCAGACTATCCTATCGGCTGTCTTCCTCCTGGCCTGGTTCCATTCTAGTCCTCGGTCCTTTAAAGATTGTCTAATGTTGTCCTCCCAGCAGACTCTGGGTCGTCCTGGGGGGTCTGGATCCCTGGCTCTTTGTTTCCCATGCTTGTCGTGGTAGCCGATCTTCTCCCATTCTGCAGACATGGCCAAACCATCTTAGTTGGGACTGTTCTACTTGGGTCTGCAGGGGGTGGCATTTTAGCCTTGACGTATCGTCTGGTTGCGGACCATGTTTCTTCTTGTTACTTCAACCACCTTCCTCAGATACCTCATTTCTGAGGTTTGGATCTGGCTTTTATGGGTTGTAGTCATTGCCCATGACTCGTATCCATATGTCAAGACTGGGACATATGTGGAGCGGTATAAAGCCATCTTTGTTTTCTTACCAACCTCTCTCTTGCTGAGGAATCCTCGATTTATGGCCTGAAAAAGTCTCCCAACTGCTGCTTTTCGAGTGGCCAACTCTTCTTTGATGCCTCCCTTTCGGTCTATAATAGCTCCGAGATATTTAAAGTGGTCGACTTTAGCGCAAACTAATAACATGAAAATATACGGAGTAAATTTTATGTCTATACCATATAAAACAAACAAAGAAATGTGGAGAAATATAATCTTGAAAACTGAAAATAAATTAGAACGCCACAAATATAAAAATGCTACAATATTCGGTAGAGGCATTATTGTAAACACGTATGTTATCCCTAAGTTACTATATATATGTATTATTTTTAACCCTCCAAACAAAACGCTAACAAGAATAAATTCTCTAATCAGACATTTCATCTTCCGTCACACTATACATAACATAAAACACAAAACATTAATACAGGATAAAGCAAGGGGAGGTATATCCCTACAGGATATATCTACCACAATTCAAGCTATGAGAATCAAATTTATAAGTAATATAATAAATGATCCACATGGATATCCCTTATCACATTACTATGCTGGACTACCATTAGCAAAATTTTATAAATTTAACAATACAGCACCGCATCATTTTGGAGTCTTACCAAACTTTTATAAACAATGTTGCATGTGTACAAGGAAACGAAGCGATAATACACCGAACCACCAAAGATATATATAAATATTTAGTTTTAGCACAAGAACCTCCTCTGTATCAAAGAATAAAGAGAGGTTATAAATATGGGATATCAGATTATTCTCAGGTGTTCTCACATTTACAAAAAATAAACACATTACCAAGAGTGAAGGAAATAACTTACAGATTATTATTTAACTCAACACCAATCATGTATAGAGAAAGACATAAAATTACAGTTTTGCTCAAATGTAAACTTTGTAGACTAAACGTCATGGAGACAGAAGAACACATTTTCTTTTCTTGCGATACAGTGACACAAACTTTGAAACAGACATTACAAAAACATACCACAGCAGAAGTAGATATGTATAAAGCAGTAATGCTCAGCATCATTCCAAAGATGACTCCACACATTGAAATATATTTACAAACACTTTTGGCAGAATATAGACATCTGGTATGGATTTGTAGAAATAAAGCCTTCTACGAGCAAAGAGTCTTTAATTCTCAACTTTTTTTATTACATATATTCACGCAGAAAACAAAACACTTAACTCAGCTAACGTAATTTTTATAAAAGGCAAAGGCCATAACGTTTTGCACACACCATAACATTATGTATTAGGATAATATATTAGTAGTGTACGGTTGTGTGTGTATATATATATATATATATCATCATCATGTGACGTATTCTTTCCAGAACGTTGTCTCCATTACAGCTGCTCTGAACGCATCACGATTCTGGGCAAGTCGACCTGCATCAGCCAAAGACAAGTTCAGACTCTCTCTATATATATATATATATGTATATGTATATATATATATGTATATCGGCCAATTATATATATATATATATATATATATATATATATATATATATATATACATATATATATATATATATATATATATATATATATATATATATATATATATATATATATATATATATGTGAGTATATATTTGTATATGTGTGTATACATTTGTGTGTGTATGTGTGCTTATGTGTGTGTATATATGTATATACATATATATATATATATGTATGTATATCTAATGGTATGCGTGTGGAGGTAGATATATGTATGTGCATGTGGGTATATGTGTGAATGATTGTACATGCAAATATATGTGTGCATTTTTCATGTACGTGCATATGTGCATGTACGTGTATGAACAGGCACATGCGTGTAAATGCGTATACATCTATATTTTTGTTGTTTAAATACACGCCTTTTGAAATGTAAAAAAATTTAAAAATTCACGTTTCATTTGGCGACAACTGAAAATTTAAAAAATTTAAAAAATTATAAATAGACGAGTGAAAGGTTATATGTACTTTAAAATATACTTCCCATGTATTTGATTTCATAAAATGTACATGATTTTGTAAATAGCAAAAGAAATGCATATTAAAGTTTAAAAAAACAAAACAAAAAACATTACTGACGCCAGATTTAATTTTGCGCTATTCAACTTGAGAAATTGAATAAGTAAGCCTAATAACATATGGGTGCAAGTATAAATGTGTATTGTGAACGAATATATACAGTAGTATTTGCGTGTATGTGTGCCAATGAAAGTGTCAGTTTGAGTATTTATAGGTATTATGCCATGTACTCTCCTTGTATTCCATTTTGCTAAATGCACAGGGTTTGTAAAATTGGAAAACAAACAAAAAAATACATCGTAAGTAATCAAAGTTAAAATTCTTTGACGGGCACGAATGTGCCATACATGTGATTAAAAATAGATTTTTATAATGTTTGCTATGCTTGTATGTTTACTTCAGTTTCTTACCATCCATTCCCCCCCCCCCCCCCCCCCCCCCCCCCCCCATACGAATCGCCCGAGAGTGTATTTTCCTAGTCTTTCATTGTAGCTTCACAATGTTATTGTTAATCAGAATTGACCTCAGGGCAAACCCACAGGTGCTCAGTCTCCCTCAGCAAATGCAGAAGAGTATGAATGCTTATTGTACCTGTAGCACACTGGTTGTACATACGACGGATGCATCCTCTCATAATCCCACGTTTGATGCCAAACTCCAACAGGCTCAGCCTTGTTGATTCATCAATTGCAGTTGTCATATCTAGTAGGCAATCATTAATTGCCCTTAGTATCTCTCCCTTATCTACATCTAGTGTCCCTACTATGGGTGCTCTCGAGGCCAGTATGTTAGCTCTCTCATTGTTGCGTACCTTTCCGAAGCATGGCCTGAGAGTCTGATAATATTACTGCCCTGATTGATGGAGTTTCAGACTGCCACCTCAGTGTTGCAGTAACTGCCTCTACCTCCATTCTCATGCTGGAGGTTGTTGTCACATAGGCTCCACTCTGTTCAGCAACGACCCTGCCCTTTATTCTCTCAGAGAAACCCCATCCTAATTTCTCACCACGCACTACAGACTCATCAGTGTACACAATAGCGCCATCATCCCCAGCATGATCACTTATTAACTGATTAATCTCCAGCTCTTCTTTGCCATTGCCCCAAGATCTGCACACTCTGCCAAGGCTAATGATGACCTGCTGGTAGTTTATCCAGTTGTTCTCCCCTGACTTACTCCACTCTTCCCCTTTGGATATATTTTCAACCCTGGTCACCTGACCAGTCGTAGTCTCTGCCTTTGCCATCCCCTTCTTTATTCTTGCACCTTTGATGTCCGCTACGTTCTCGTGTAGGAGGTGTCTTTTGTCGGTGGTTACGTGCATATAGGCTTTTGCCTGGGTCATTGCGTATCTGGATCTAATCGACAACAATCCGAGCATGTTTCTCATCATCACAATGAGGGTATCACATGTACAACCCAAAAATAGTCGCATCCTTTCATTTTGAATGCGTTCCAGTCATTCACATTGTGACACTAACAGTTTGAATATTCTTAGCCCATATTCGATTACTGATATCACGAGCTGTTGATACATGAGAAACAGTAGTCTCTTTTCCAAGTTTGTTGTTGTTTTGATGAGATGATGGGTGGAGAGCGGGCACTTAACAGCTGACCGTTATTGCCTCTTCTCGTTCCATCTTGGTCTACCCTGTTCAACCTGAAATTTGGTTATAATTGGGGTATTTAGTGTCATTTTATTTTTTAATTTTGTATTCAATTTAAATAGCTATTGTCTTTAGCAGTTGCTGATTTTAATTTATTTTAGTATTTGTACATTTTATTTTCTCTTTTGTATTGTTTCTTGATATCTATTGTCCTTTACACTTGGTTTTACTTTGTATTAGTATTTGTTCTTTTTGAGTTTTTTTATTTTTTTTTATTTTATTTAATACCTTGTTGTCTTTCCTTGTCCTATGAGTAGTTAGTAGGTATTTTTTTAATTTTGTGTTTTTGTTTGTTTTTGTTACTACCTTATATGTTTTCCTTTGTTTTATGTATATATCTTTTAAGTATTGATTGGGCATCTCTTGGGGCATCTATACTTAAAACCTTATCACCTGTCAGATCTATATTGTGATTTCTATAGTAAGTTTTTAATTCTAACCTTTGTTGTTCATACTTTTTACAGGGGATCAGGTAGTGGTCTATGTCATTCTCTTCCTGACATTCTTGGCAGTGTGGTTCTTCTATCATAAAGTATGCTGCACCGAGACAGAGACGCCACAGTTTTTTTGTTTGATGGTATCTTTAATTCTTCTCTGACCTGGCACGTCCTCGTTGGTTCTTTCAGCAGTTTGAACGTGTGTCTGCATTTTCTACTTTTCTTCCATGTTGTCTTCCATTCCTCGTTTATAGTTATCTTCACTTGGCTCTTGATCTCCGACCTTCCCAGTCCTGCTCTTATATTGTTTTTACTTATTCTTCCATTCTTGGTGTTCTGATCTGCCAACCCGTTACCAGCAATACCTATGTGTGCTGGAACCCACACTAGCCTCACACTACATCCTCTGTTCCCTAGTGATGTATTAATTGCTAGAATTTCTTCCTTTATGTCTGGCCGGCTACATTTACCTGAGTGTTCTAGTGCTTGTAATGATGATAGTGAGTCTGTAAATATCGTAACAGCTTCTGGTGGGTTATCTTCGATTATTTCTAAACTTTTAAGAATTGCTACCATCTCTGCGGTAAAAATCGAAGCCCCTTCAGTTACACTGTAGCTCTTTTTTATTCCCCATTGTGGTATTACAACTCCGGCACCTAGTTGCCCACTATCACCCTTGGTTGGATCCATCAGTGTAGACGGCCAGACTTTGTTTAGTTAGTTGATCTATGAACTTTCTACTTATCATTTTGGCTTCCTTATCTTCTATGTTTTGTTTGATCTTTTCAGTGAGTAGTCTATGATTGGTGTTTTTAGTTCCCAGGGTGGTATTTTGCTTCCATATTTATTACTATTTTTAATTGTGTTTGATAGTTCTTTGAGCTGCGTTAGATCTTCTATAGTTCTCCACCCTGTTGGATATCTATCTTTATTTAAGGGGACATCCCATACACTTGGGTGGTTTTTGACAAATGCTTTATGTGCTGGGTGGGTCGCTTCTTGTGCTACTTTACTCCAATAATTTAATCTTAGTTCTTTCCGTCTTAGACCAAGGGGTGGTATGCCAAGAGCTACTTCTAGTGCTTCTACTGGTGTCGATATAAATGCACCTGTAATGGTTCTCATGGCTGCATTTTGAATTTTGTCTAGTTTTGCTTTGTTAGAAGCTGCAGCTGAGTCATAGACTATGCTTTATGCCAAGCGTGCAGTAGCCATTGTTTTTAAGGCTGCCAGTCCTCGCTTGCTCTTCTGTATGATCAGCAATGTTGCCACAGCTGGGTATTTTTTTTACTAGATCTGAGTATTTTGGCTTCCGTCTGGGTATCTGGGTATTGTTTTTCCAAATCTGCATTAATCTGGGTTTATTTGACTATTGACATTTACAATGTATGTATATTCTGTGCACTGAGCATTATACATTATATTTATATTATAATTAAATGTAAAATATTATGTGCTATATATTTTTTATTCCACTTAAATTTAATTCTTGTTTTTAACAACACAAAAATAATAATAATAATAATATAACCGAATTGGTTGAACGGAACGCGCCTCGCCAAAACAAGGCAAAACTTTATAAAACAAAAAAAAAGAATGACAAGTTATTGTTATTTCACCGTGTTCCACACCTTAGTGGAACACGAAACTTTTTTTTGACGGCGTAACCGCCTTACATAAATTTTTATATAAATAAGAACGTATCTGTCATGAAATAAAATAATACCATAGTGCAAGTAGGTTTAGTGTGAATCGTTTTAGGAAGGTTTAACTATTTTTTGGTTTTAATTGTACTATTGCATTGAGGTGTGCTTCCAAAGTGCATTCTGAAGAGAGTGGTACCAGTTTTAAGTGGAGCATAGGGAGCCACGCTGGTGTAATGGTTACCACATTGCGCTAGCGATCAGGTGTTCAAGGTTCAAGGAAATTAAAATGGTGAGAATGACAAGGAAAGACCTTGAACTGATGGTACGCAACAGGAGGACATAGCATGTGTTCGTGGAAGGTCTATGCTCCTTGGGGAGCTAAAGGGTATTGATTGATTGTTTGAATTATATGTTATTTGTTACAGTGACAGAGTTTGACCATATGATGACAATACTCAAATTGTGGCAGGGGTGCAGTATGTGTGGTATGAGTACGGCACCAATTAACAATATGTAGCCGTGGCCGTGTTATGTTATGGTATTTCTTCTATTTGTTTTATTTTCCCGTTTCCAAGTTAGATCTTTGACTGGCTTGAAGTCCGCCAGAGATGCTATTTTCTTGGTTTATGTTGTAAGGTACCAGTCCGTCCTTTCCTCTATTTAGATGTTATAGTTTGGAGATGATAGTGGTGTACATTTTTTCAAATACTCATTTACTACATTATCCAACATGTAATGAAGTCTTCAACAGCCTGGTCAATTAACTTGCATTTTATTTGGAACAGAAAATGGCATGAAATGAACCAACAGCAATGGTTACAAATATTGATCAATCATTCGATTCAAGATATCTGTTACGGTATATGATATTAACGCCGTCTGCTAAAGGTTACCAGACGTGCAATTGTAAAGGTTAAGACATTTAATATATTGCGATAGATGTTTCAATTACTGAACGCTTCATACACGATCGATTATGACGTGTATAGCGTTGTTTAGGACACAGTCGGTAACTAAGAAACGTGACCCCTTTGTTACTTGACCGCCAAGCTGAATAGCTGCGTTTTTCTAACCTTCCAATTCAATGGCATGATATAGCCATTTATATGTGTATTTTTGATGGACCAGGGTCAGTCCTAGAACTCAATATGAGAGGGAAATATATGGAGGTTAGTATTTAACTAGAATTCTCAGAAGGAGAAGAATAATCGTCAAATTCGTATGAATATATTCAGACTCGCAGTCTCACTGTCGGCAGGTAGCCATGTCTATCTGCTCGTGCATATAGCTGTGACGTTCTGACGACAATACTGCATTGTATCCTCATAACGGACATTGACACATAACCAGCAGTCTACGTTGTTGATTAATTTATGCATTACTTCTATGGACTTACGCTCTACCCCTATTGGAATTGATCATCATGTATGTATCACTGTGAATAAATGTATGGACTCAATGAACCGACTTATCACGTCAATGGAATTACAAGTTCAATATAATTGCAACTTTCAAATGTTTGCCCACACGTTTTTCTACCCCACCCCGCATTCGCGTAAAGCAACACCAATTGACACGATGAAAATCTTGAATGAAACCATATAAGAACTCAACTAACATGGCCAGAATTTATAACCACTTTATTGACATTATATGGAACATTGTTGTCAAATTGAATGTTCCAGAACAACAGAGAAGATCGCCTTCAACAGATGGTGTCCATTGATTGGGGATCAAAAAAAAATTCGGAAATTAACAATTGTTTACATTTGAAGGACGATCACATGATGTGCTGAATTATGACCTATGACGCATAGTTACCACAACTTACGTCACCAAAGTTCGTGTACATGCCATACAAGTTGACAGCAGCAAGCCTAGTTTCTACGGAGGAAAAAAATAACAAAGTCAACGAATAAACCCTGTATATGCATCAAGAGCAAACAGTCAGACATACTTCTACACCGTTGGTGCATACCGTCATCGACAGGAGTCCGAACTGAGCACAAAAGATAAGTCATTTAAGTGTGACCTTTGTCGGTCGATAAATAACAGTGCTGAGTCCATTTTGCTTTGATCAGGCATGTCTATGTATTTTCATGTATATATGTTAAATTTGTTTTCCATCGTATGTATTTGTTATTAATCGTGGGCCGGTTGGAGGGAACTGAAATCTCTGGGGAATGTCGCGAACAGCTGACCACCTAGATTTCAGTCGTTCTTAGGGAACTTAAACGATTGCATTTTTGGAAGCCCCACTGAGGTTTGCCATTGGACGACCTGTCCAAATTTGCTACCGTTTGACAATTTGTGTTAGTTGTACCGTTCAGTAGATAACTGGTGTATTTTATTCGGACTCAGTTAATAATTTTATTCAGTTCTGTACCATGTTCGTTACTATTCGTCCAGTCTCCTCTGACTATCATTTATTTTATGATTGTTAAATTTTCGTCCGTTATGAGTCCTGTGACGTCATCATTTTTCGCAGTCATTTTTTTTTGTGTGTACTTTGAATATTCAGTTGACCTCGGGTCAGACCTTGACCCTTCATTTGGCTTGTGACATTTCCGCTTATTTTATTTAGTTCATAAATTCATTTTTTAATTGTGAAAATGTCTTGTTTGCGTCTTAACATTGTTTGTACCCTTTAGTTGCATCATTGTTTTGTTTGTCCTCATAATATATATTAAATATTACATTAATAATATGATATTATAGGCAATAATACACTTGTAATTTAATTTAATTAATTTTGTCTGATATTTAAGGTTAATATGGGACATTGCATAATTATGCAGTGATAGTCCAAGAAAGTAGCACTACAATTTATCAGAGATGCCTAGGGCATAATAATATAATATATATATTGACAAAATAAAATAATCTTATAGTCTACCTTTGAGGTAATAGACCTATTGTATATTATTTAATATACTTTTCTGGTACTAAGAGAGTGACTTAGTACATTGAACAATATAATTACTAGGAATTATACCCAACATTATTGGATATTGAGATTAATTGTGTGATATAATTACATAATAGTTAACAGATATCATAACTATTTATGATATAGTATTATTTAGATACAATATTGTTACAAAATATTGTCTATTAGTTGAACTTAGACATTAAGTTCAGTACTATTGTGATTATTTATATTGAATATTTCTAAGTTGAGTAAGTATAATAATTACTCTGAAGCTACTATTGACTATTTTAATCAGTAATTATCAATAATTACTTACAGATAAAAGTCAAAATGCTTACTATAGACCATTTCGTTAAAATTGGTCGGGAATATGGTTATAAATCTCAAGAACTTCGTCAGTTTGCTGAATCAGAACTGGAAAAATATGAAAGAAAAGAAGAAGAGAAAAAAGCTGCATTAAAGAAAGAGGAAGAGGAACAAAAGGCTGCATTAAAGAAAGAGGAAGAGGAACAAAAGGCCGCATTAAAGAAAGAGGAAGCAGAACGTGAGATGAAGCAAATTGACAAGGAAAATAGACTGAGAGAGATTGCTCAACGTGAAAGAGAAGAGCAAAGAACAATCGCCAGACAGGAAGAAGAGAATAAATTGAAACGAGAGGAAATTATTTTACAACAAGAAATGGAATTGGCGCGTATTAAATTGGAGACAGCAAGATTACAAGCACAAAGTGCTGATGCAAACCAGAATAATAACGCACAAAATGGATCATCATCCAGCCAACCTAAACATTTCTACAACTTTAAATTACCCACTCTCAACTTGAACGTGGACGACCTTTCATCGTTCCTGTCACGTTTTGAACAGACTTGCAAAACAAACCATTTGCCTGAAGAGTCATGGGTACTCAAGTTAAATGAATTCTTGGTTGGAGAACCATTGACAGCTTCTCAAAATGCTGACCCATCAATAGCAAATAACTACGGTGCTATTAAGTCCTTGCTTTTACGAAGGTTTCACCTGGACGAGGAACACTGTAGGTTGAAATTTAAGGGAATTTTACCTGAATCTCCAAAAGATTTTGCAGGATTCATTGCGAACATACGCAATACATTTAATAGATGGGTTGAACTGGCAGAAGTCAACAAATCATACGACAAATTAGTTGATTTACTACTGCGGGATAAGGTATTATCTTCGGTTAGCCAGCCATTTTTTGCATATTTGCAGGAGCGTAAACCAGGTACTATGGACGAGTTAGAAAAAATTTCTTTAAACTACTGTTCGGCACATCCGAATGCAACCATTTCTAACTCCTCATTAAGAGAACCTCTACCTGTGGCGTCTAATATGGCCTACAATCACAATAACAAACAAAGACATCACAGTGTAGACAGAAGCAGGTTCCAAAGAAATCACAATGTTAACTTTCAGAAGGGACATAATAATGATTTCAACAATAAAAATGAGTTCAACAGAGGTAGATCACGAGATAGAAATTATTCACCTCAAACAAACTACCACAATGGTCAACATAACACTCATTATAATCGATCACATACTCCCAATAATAATAGTAACTGGAATGGTAATAATCATGGCTCGAGACATCGAGATAATAGTTACTATAGAGGACGACGAGATAATTCTAACAATTATACTCGGAATCGATCTCATTCTCGGGGATCATCTCATTACAACCATAATACAGGGGCGGCAGTTACAAATAATACTACCCCTATAGCTCAGGTCCCACTTGACAATAATACAACACAGTCTTCTGCTGCATGTTTTGCTATTAATTATAATGTGGCAAATAGTTGCCAACAATGCAATCTTATTTTTCAGAAGGCGAAAGAAACAGTGCTTAACTGCGGACATATTACACCAGAGGTAGGTCTTGCAGTCAACGATGGAACAGGCCTACTAATTTTTAACAGGGGATTAGTTAATGGATCCGTCGTCTCAGTGTTGAGGGATTCGGGATCCACAACGATTGGTGTACGACAGTCGCTGGTACATCCTAGCTGTGCAACGGGGGAATATGTCCGTTGCATGACTTTTGGTGGAACAATAGAGTTTTACCCCACAGCTATTATTCATGTTAACACACCTTTCTTCACAGGGAACGTAAAAGTATGTATGCTAAAAAAGCCTATAGCTGATCTGATGGTCGGTCGTATACACGGCAGTAAAGATTGTACTCCAGATGAGATTATAGAATGGGAGAAACATAACCTATGCACTGGAAACGCCGTGACGACTAGAGCGCAGACTCAACTCATGGAGAAAGTTGATGATAATAAAATGGATGCAGACAACCAAGAGGAATTTGTAGTCAATTCACCTATTGACAGGGAAACATTTGCAACCAAACAAAAAGAGGATAAATCTTTAAAAAAATTTTTTAAGTTGGTTGATAAAGTTGACAATCTATCCTCAGGTAATAATAACAAACATTGTTTTGTTATTAAAAATGACATATTGATTAGATGTTTTAATGACAAATCACAAATGAAACAACAAGTTATGGTCCCATATACTTTTAGACGGTACATTCTTCAACATGCACATGACTCACATTGTGCTGGACATATGGGATATACTCGAACACGATCTCGAGTACTGTCTTCATTCTTTTGGCCAGGGGTGTCAAGAGATATTTCGCAGTATGTACGTTCCTGTACTACATGCCAAGAAGTGAAAGCACGTGGAGCTTTTCACACGGCGCCTATTCAGGCTTGCGATATCTCAGTGAGACCTTTTGACAAGATGGCAATAGACATTATTGGTCCATTGCTACCATCGGCCAGAGGACATAGATTCGTCCTTACGTGCATTGATTTGTGCACACGATGGCCAGAAGCTATCCCATTAAAGACCACCACTACCACAGATGTAGCTGATGCACTACATCTCATCTTTTCTAGAATAGGGTTTCCTAGAAAACTTTTATCAGACCATGGGTCACAGTTTATATCTGACACCATGAAGGAAGTCATGAAAACTTGGAACATTGATAGGAATTTAAGTAGTATTTATCATCCTATGAGTAATGGTGCGGTTGAAAGACTTAACCGTACACTTAAACAACTACTACATAAGGTTACTGCTAAGCACCCTCATGACTGGGACAGAGCACTCCCAGCTGTTCTATTTGCTTATCGGGAGGTACCGCATGAACAAACTGGCTTCTCTCCCTTTGAATTAGTTTTTGGTGCTCCCCCAAGAGGTCCTATGGGACTAATAAAAAACTTATTAATTGACGAGGAGATGACTCAGGACACTCAGTCATCTTACGAGTATGTGATTAATCTTCGGAAGAACATTATTGAGTCTTGCCAGTTGGCAACAGCTTCTTCTGAGGCTGCAAAAGCTAAGGCTCGATCTCTACAAAATAGGTCTCGACGATTACGCCAATTATTCCCAGGCGACGAAGCTTATGTGTTACTTCCTCACAATAACAATAAATTATTGATATCTTGGAATGGTCCTTACAAAGTCATTGATAAAATTTCCGACGTTGATTACGTCTTAGATATCAAGGGACACAAAAAGATATTTCATATTAACATGCTCAAGCAATTTCATACACGTCCTGAACACTTACAGTCAATTTTTCATGAACTAGATGACAACACAGTATCCACTTGTCATTATACTAACTTATCTGTCATCCAGGAAGAAGAATCTTCTTTTCCTGAGGTACAGTTACCGTTACCGGTACCAGTAGTTCAACCTACTGAATCTTGGCGGGATGTAACCATCTCTTCAACGGTTACACCGCAACAGCGTCTACAGATTGCTAATCTATTACAATCTTATCCAGATGTGTTGACCGACGTCCCGGGTCGCACATCGGCTATCAGTCATGACATTACTCTCAATGATGATACACCTATTCGTGTACATCCCTATTCTGTTCCTTTACATTTCCTTGCTAAAACTACTAAGGAACTTGAACAGATGTTGTCTCTGGGAATCATTGAGACTAGTAATTCGCCATTCTCTTCTCCATTAGTGATTGTCCGGAAGAAGGACAATAACATCAGACTATGTGTTGATTATAGAAAATTAAATGCTAAGACTATAGTTGACAGCGAACCACATCCACTTATCGACGACTTACTACCACGTCTATCCAACGCAACTATATTTAGTAAGATAGACTTAACTAAAGGTTATTGGCAGATACCACTGACCGAAAAGGCTAAGTACTACACCGCATTTTCCACTCCACAAGGTCTATACCAGTGGAATGTGATGCCTTTTGGGCTTGTTAATGCGCCAGCTACCTTCATTCGCCTGATGCGACAAATTTTATCAGGTAGACCAGACGTTATTACATATATTGACGACATATGCTTGTTTAGTTCGTCGTTTGAGGAACATGTTTCGGGACTTAGATATGTTTTCGACACTCTAAGGAATTATCATCTAACTGCTAAACCTACAAAGGTGCAAATCGCGTGTAATGAGATAACCTTTTTGGGACATATCATTGGATCGGGATATATCCGAACGTTACCTAGTACAGTCTCCAAAATTCTAAACATAGCAGTTCCTCAGACGAAGAAACAGGTCAGGAGTTTGTTAGGACTTGTTCAATATTACAGTAGATTCATACCAAACTTGTCATCCATCACGGCTGTATTGTCTTCATTGTTAAAAAAAGATATGCCGGTGAAGGTGACATGGACTGGTACATGCAATGAAACTTTCAACAAAATTATAAATTTGTTCTCGCATGAACCAATTTTAAGACTTCCCGATGCTTCCAAAAGATTTTTCTTACGAACAGATGCTAGTAACTACGGCATTGGTGCATGCCTGCTCCAGAACCATGATGGCATTCTACATCCTACCTTATACATTTCAAGAAAGCTGAAGCCGGCAGAAACAAAGTATTCAACAGTCGACAAGGAACTTTTATCTGTGATCTGGGCAATAACCAAACTTGAAAAGTTCTTGCTTGGTGCTCCCTTCACCATACAGACGGACCAACGTGCTGTAGCATCCTTGCGTCGATCGAATCATACAAGCCAGAAACTTGCCAGATATTCAATCATCCTACAGCCATTCGAGTTCTCCATTGAACACATACCTGGCACTGAAAATTGTGTGGCAGATGCATTGTCACGTAATCCTATTGACGACGAATAATCAACATTGACACTCTTAAACTATTTCAATCAGCACTACATTGGATTGAACGAAGTATCAACTATAAAGGAACTAACCTTGCCTTCAATTTAAACTTTATAAACACTATATGCATCACAGAATTGAACTAAAAGACAATCAAGGTATATATACTGACATTCGAACTTCGTCTAATGTCCATACACGATATACGAATATCATTGAACAATCATGGAACAATATCTGACGACAAGTCGAACTTATTATCCTAGGTGCACTTAATTCTTGGATGCTGGGATAAATGACATTTCTTTCCAACGTAAACGTTTGAACATTTTTGCCTAAAAGAATTCATCAGGATCAAGACTACGGATGGATCATCATATCCTATACTAATTAATTAGTTAACTTAACTTCTTAATTGAATTATTATCAATAAAATGAAATGTGAGAAAAAAATGAAATGAAAGAACAAAAAAGAGAACGAAATACTAAAAGAAGAAATTATGAAAAGAGAAAATAAATCTCACACAAGTATTAGATTAATATTTTTTGTTAATGTACCTATACATTATTTAGTTAGTTAAATTAGATAGTTATTATTCACTAACACTTAACACACACAATTAAGTTAAAACTTATATTCGAATTTCTTTCTATTTCTTCTCACTTATTTTGTCTTTTTCTTCTCTCATAACATCGCGTTACATTAGAACCTTAATAATTTATCTCTTAATTTAATTAATTAATTTAATTTTAATTAGTCAAATTAATTCCTATATGACATACTAATACGACAGACCTTACTTTAATTTAATTTTATCATTCACTATTAACATTGGACATTTATTTAGTTGATATAATAATATGTATAATATTGATATATAATGTGATTTATGTTAGATGACTATGACAAATAGTTAGTTGACACGACCGCAACACGGTTCTACTCAGAACATCGTCGGCCATATGTCACAATTGTGTTAAATTTTTTTGAAAAATTGTTAAGTCGGATAGATATTGAAAAAAAATCTATCGATTTTTTTTTCCCCGGTGTACAGGGAATTGTTACGGTATATGATATTAACGCCGTCTGCTAAAGGTTACCAGACGTGCAATTGTAAAGGTTAAGACATTTAATATATTGCGATAGATGTTTCAATTACTGAACGCTTCATACACGATCGATTATGACGTGTATAGCGTTGTTTAGGACACAGTCGGTAACTAAGAAACGTGACCCTTTGTTACTTGACCGCCAAGCTGAATAGCTGCGTTTTTCTAACCTTCCAATTCAATGGCATGATATAGCCATTTATATGTGTATTTTTGATGGACCAGGGTCAGTCCTAGAACTCAATATGAGAGGGAAATATATGGAGGTTAGTATTTAACTAGAATTCTCAGAAGGAGAAGAATAATCGTCAAATTCGTATGAATATATTCAGACTCGCAGTCTCACTGTCGGCAGGTAGCCATGTCTATCTGCTCATGCATATAGCTGTGACGTTCTGACGACAATACTGCATTGTATCCTCATAACGGACATTGACACATAACCAGCAGTCTACGTTGTTGATTAATTTATGCATTACTTCTATGGACTTACGCTCTACCCCTATTGGAATTGATCATGTATGTATGTATCACTGTGAATAAATGTATGGACTCAATGAACCGACTTATCACGTCAATGGAATTACAAGTTCAATATAATTGCAACTTTCAAATGTTTGCCCACACGTTTTTCTACCCCACCCCGCATTCGCGTAAAGCAACACCAATTGACACGATGAAAATCTTGAATGAAACCATATAAGAACTCAACTAACATGGCCAGAATTTATAACCACTTTATTGACATTATATGGAACATTGTTGTCAAATTGAATGTTCCAGAACAACAGAGAAGATCGCCTTCAACAATATCCCACAATGTTCAATGTGCACAATAAATTTCCCATCATTTAATTCAATCCATGGAGGCGTAATATAATATTCATCCGTATCATCAATATCCTTTGTTTTCTTATTGATGATTATTGCTGGGTTGCGTATCTCTTTTGTGCATATTTTTACCACTTTTAGTTTCTTTCTAATGTCCTTACAGTCTTGGGCTTCGTTCATTATAATCCTTCAATTCTTTGTTAATTGCATCATTGAGACCTTTTATAAAAATATTAGACGAGCTGGGCTGAAAATTTAAAAAGGCGATACAAGACTTGGGTCTACTTACATGATGAAAAACACCAAGCTAACATTTGCATGGACAGATGTTCATGCCCATCAAATTATGCCTTTTCCTGCATCTGCAGGTACATTTGAAGATTACCGAAATCCAAATAAATATCATCGATATCTCGATGTGGAAGCAAGACGCTCACTAAACGCGTCTGTATGCAATACTTCATTTCTTCCAGCTGCTCGAATATTATCCGGCAGCTGACCTCGCAGTGCGTTGTTTTAGCTGGCTGCTTTCTATTGGTTAAGGCTTTCTTCTATATCCTTTTTATTGGTCAATCCATCATTTTATCTCACAGGGAGCAAGGCTGTCCCTATGTACGTCACTGAATCACGATGGTAACTGCCATCAAACTGTGGCGTGGGTTCTGTCAAAGTTGAACTAGTTACCACTTCACCTCTCTCCATCCTGCTCTCAGTGTGTGACGAGTATTTTTTCTTTTCTTTTCTTTTTTTATTTATTTGTAGAAAAAAATCTCTAGGTATTCCAGAACAAGGACTACCTTGTAATGCTATGAACAGGTTTGCGAAATGTGTGTCCTATCCATTGCCAGACTTAGTCCTGCTGATGTGTCTGTGTGTGTTCACACCACTATTCATAAATATTCTACATGTAATTCGATTGTAAATACAACATTTCTATATTACAGTATGCGAAGAATATCAGCCGTGCGTGATAACAAAACATTACATGTAAGCGCTGAAACACAATGAGTGCCATATACAATGTATCCTTTTAAATAAGTCAAAGAGATATAGAACGAAAACACAATTTGAATTATATCCCTTTAATAAATACACCTGATTATCCCACTTTGAATGACAGGATTACATCCCTTCTTCAAAATAGTTTAATTAATTAAATTTACTAAACTACATTGAAATAAATCAAATCTACAATAAATCTTACTGTAAGAACATAAATTTCTTGATGGTCAGTAAATTTTAAGGAACATAAATAGTTGTTTTAGTTTTTCTTTTTACAATTATCTAAATTAATTTAATTATTATAAGATTTAAAAGCTATTCTGGTATCTTACATCAGTGCAGGACATTTTGCAATTTCTTTCAATAATAATCAAATATTAATTTTGCAATAGTGTTCCACATAATGTGGAACACGAAACTTTTTTTGACGGCGTAACTGCCTTACATGAACTATGGCTATTCTACCCTTACTGTCTGTTTTTCCTGATAATCTCCCACCTATCCGATGTCTGTACGATAGCTACCCCTGAACCTATGTTCTGAACACTAAGGCTAAAACATGAATGTCTAAGTCCTAATTTTGTCGTGATATGGGCTGCGTGTTCATCTGTGTGTATGTTGGTTTCTTGAACTAGTATAAAATCTGGAAGGTATTTGTGTATGAGTGTTATGAAATGTTGTAATTTTGTGCGAAGGCCACGAATATTTACACTAATTATTTTAATTTCTGCCGCCATTCTTGAAATGTGGTATTTGCTAATAGTGTAATTACATAAAAATGGATGTTTGAGGTCAGGGGAAAACGTCTTTACTCTGTGTTACCAGGGCTATCCAGCACAATGACGAGCCTTGGGCTGGTGTCTGACAGTGTTCTACGTCTGGGTGGTGTTTCCATATGTTGCTTGTGTGTCTTTTCTTTGTTTGGACTTGTTGGGCTATTGTTTTTATAAGCTTGCACTGGAGTAGGAAAATGCTTGGGGTCTATCATCGTAAAGTTCGGTGTGTCTTGTGTAGTGACGTTGTCCTCAGAGTGGTGTCTTCTTCGTTTATTATATCTCGTGACTGTTTGGAACTTCTCTTTGTCTGCAGGCTGGCGGGGAGGTAGTTTTTGTTGTGCTTGTTTATCTGGTTGTGTACGTACTTCTTGTCCTTTATTTTTTTGGGGGCACCTATTTGCCCAATGGTCTTCTTGCATGCAAAAAGGGCACGCCGCCTTCCGTCCTGGTATGGTGACGAAAATTTTGTGTGTCTTTTGCCTCTGCCCGTTGATTTCTAAATCCACGTAGTGGGGGAGGGGATCTTTGGGTTTGCAAAGCAGGACCCACTTGTCCATAGCATTTTTTAACTGGAAAGTTTCCGCCTCGGCGTCTCCTGAGACAGCCACAGCTATCTTTCTTGCCGCCTCCTTTTTCAATGTTGGAGGCATCCAGTGGAGGGTGGCTTTCACCCGTTCTTTGTCTAGGGCTCCACTAGAAGCGATAGCTTTGGAGTCTGCCATTCCAATCGTTTCCCATGTAGGGAGTTGTACTGGGCAGCTTGCGCCCCAGGCGTCAAGGTGGCATACCACCGATGTGGGTCTTCAAACCGGTATATCGATGATATACCATTGGGCATGATGCCGCACGGGCCCATTAAGATACTTGCTATTAGCAAGTAGGAGGCGCGCCCAGCCTGTGCTCCAGAAATGGACAACACCAAAGTGCCGCTTTGGTGCAAGGCACCTCCTTCGAAATCCTCGCTGGCATCAAGGTTGATTTTTGTCATCATTTTGATGTGGTGATTTCTTACAATTTTTAATGACCAAAGAGATGGATACTTCTACTTACGAAGTTTGGAAAAACACAGTTGAATCGAGCAGGCTTCACTACACGTCCGTAAAATCTTAGGAACTTGATCACGGTATTTCTAAGAAAAAATCATAGTTCAGGTAAGGAACAACACACAAACATACACCATAGTAAACATACATGCACCACCAGATTACAGACACCAACCCTTGTTTTATGATAGCCTAGAAAGTCTACTCACGCATTCATACAGGGGGCAGAACATCATATTAGGGGGAGATTTTAATTGTATACTGACAAAAATGGATGTTATAGGTGGGGATGTCAAAACACAAATTCGGTTGGCAAACAGGGAGGGCACTCACCAGCTAGATATGCTACAAACCATAGTAGACATGCACAGCTTAAAGGACACCTACAGAGAGACACATCCCAAGGGCACTGACACCACACACACAAATAACGCACATGGCAGAAGAGCACGATTAGATAGAATTTATTCACTATCAACGCACTGTACAATCGAGTCCAAACACTTACCAGAAACACTCAAATTCACAGACCACAAAGCGGTTTTGGCAACTGTCAACACCACACACACAAATATCACATCCAAACGCTCACCTCACTGGAAGTTCAACAACACACTGCTGCAAAATAAAACATACGTTGAGCAAATGACGCAACTCATTCTTACATACACAACAGATTTACCCACTGAAAACACACAACAACACTGGGAGCTATTAAAGAATACTATACGCGAGAGAACACAAATACTGGCAACCAAGATTCATAGAGACAAAATACAACAGAAAAAGATAATAGAATAAGCCATCAAACTTGCAACTCTAATTGATAAAACAGCACCTCATATCATTACATTGCAGGAAGAACTAGAACAATATCAACACCATAAGAGGTGCCCTGTTACGGACAAAATTGAACACAATCACACAAGAGATACCCAGCAAACAACACATGGCAATAGAACAAAACATACAGCGAAGCAAGCAAATAGGCCAAATAGTTGACTCACATGGAAACATACAAACGCAGGCACAACATATAGCAAAAGCATTTGAGGACTACTATAGAAATCTTTACACAGAAGAAGGAATACAACCACATATACAAGACACTTTTATGCAATACACTAAGAAACTGAGCAACAAAGATAAACAATCTCTTGATGCAGAACTGACCCTAGAAAACATAACATACGCAGTAAACGAAATGCAAAAAGGCAAGTCACCAGGACCAGATGGACTCACAGCTGAATTCTACCAACATTTCTTCCCTATGTTAGGCCCTCTCCTACTAAGGGCATATTCAGAATCTTTCGAGAAAAAGGAATTTCTATCTAGTTTTAACCTGTCATACATCACTCTAATCCTTAAGGACGATCCGGACAAAACAAAGTATCTAACCAACAAGTGTCAAAGTAATATTCTTTTGTGTTGAAAAGTTAATTAATATAGTAAGTCAATATGTATTTTCCACTCCTGTATGGGAAAAAGCTATTATTTCCAATAGTCAAGTCCATTCCGTGCACACAATCATATAGTGCTTGAAGTTTCATGTAGAAATTCCATCTTGAATGTGTCTATGATTGTTGTCTCTTTAATAGTATAAAACAAAAAATCCATAAGTCCGCGAACTGTGAAGTGAAATCACGAAGAAAATGTGCGTATCAATCTCATGGTTAACTCCCTTGACATCCTGGTATGAGCTTCATTTAATAGTTGTCTCCCTTGACAGTCCAGCATAAAGTCTAATGACTGTTAATGTGTGTATTTCAAAAATGTTCCGAACTGAATCAATCGAAACATTTGTACAACATTTTTTTCTTGACAACTGGTAGTTGAACTGTGTATCTGAAGATGACTGTATATTGTGTCTATGCAATGTCCGAAGTAAAACGATATATCACACGCCATGAAGTGATCCATAATTAAGCATCATCATGTGGCTGTGCAGGTGGCATTGCTGTAACATCACGGTGACAAAAGTACAATCTGGTGATTTAATCAAATTACGTGGTTCTTGATGCAAAATGTTTTGAACACCGGAACTGAGAATGTAGATATTCTGACTACATTGCATTATGTTGATCATCTGAACTTGTGGACGCGATGGATGATGGAGCATCCTTTATGCATCTGGACAGCACATCGGCGACAACATTGAGATTTCCCTTTATTGATCTAATGCTGTAATTGTACGGCTGTAAAGCCAGGCTGGCTCTAGCTGCCTTTGAATTAGTAAAATGAACTGTCTGTAAATAACCCAAAGCTCATTGATCAGTCTCAAGAGTGAAGTGAGCTCCCAAGAGGTATCTTTGAAGTTTATTGAAGGCGAAAACGATAGCTAGCAGCTCTCGTTCTACGATTGGGTACTTTTGTTCTGTGGGGGTTAACTTCCTGCTCACATACATTGTAGGGTGCATGTGGCCTTCAAACTCTTGCATTAGTGTTCCCCCTATTGCAACATTACTGGCATCGACCCTGAGAATGAAAGGAAATCGAATATGAGGCAATCGTAATATTGGCAATTTCAAGAACGCACATTTTATCACATTTAATACATCATGACACGCTTGTGTCCAAATCACTTTCTTTGCTGCGTCTTTCCTCAGCAACGAAGACAACACTGAGGTTAAATCAGAAAAATTTGGTAGAAATCGTCTATAAAAATTGATTAACCCCAAAAGACTTCGAACTTGTTTTTTTTTCGAGGAATATCCAGATTAAGAATTTTGGAGACTGTAGAATCTTCAGGTTTTAAGACTCCACCTCCAACCTTGTGACCGAGAAAGGTAATTTCCGAAAACCCTATTTTAGTCTTAGAAGACCGAGCAGTAATATTATGACATCATAAGGTATCTAACAAAGAATGAATACCGTTGATATGATCATTCCAAGAATGATGGAACAAACAAATATCATCTATGTAGGTAATCAAATCCTCACGATCAGTGGCAGTAGATAGTCTGTCAAGAAGTGATTCAAGAACGGGAAGAGGTTCCGCGTCTTGAACAGACACTGCGTTTAACCGTCTAAAATCAATACAAATTCTTATAGATTTGTCCTTTTTCCTGATTAACACCATAGGAAAGCTATATGGTGAATTGGACGGTTCTATTATGTTTAATTTAATCATCTATTTTATCTCATCTTGTACCTGAGATTGCAAATGAATTGAGATAGGATACGGTTTCAGTTTGATAGGTCTGAAATCCGTCAACATGATATCATGCTGAATGACATCAGTATGCCCAGGAATATCCGTAAGCACATCAGAAAAAGATTGTAGTAAGTCAGAAATCTGATCTTTCTGATTAGAATTCAAAGTAGGATCAATGGAAACATCTTTCCAAGATTCAGTCGCCAACAGATGAATATCAGGTAACGATAGAATAGGTTCACCATCAACAGCAAAGTCCGAAGTTTCTTCTTGAATTACTGCCAAAGAAGAACGACGATCAATAGATTCGTCAATAGCTTCAAAGATAGGACGTAGATGTGGTGGTCTAGTATGAAACTGTTGTAACATATTAATGTGAAAAATTTTTTCTTTTCCTTTTACATCTACAACATAGTCGACATCTGATAATTTGTTTATGATTTTATAAGGACCTTTCCAAGAAATCAGTAATCTATTTTCCTTTTTCGGAAGCAACACAAAAGCTTCGTCTCCTGGCCATAATTGGTGCAGTTTCCTGTTTTTATTAAAAAACAGTCGAGCCTTTGATTTTGCCCTTTCCGACGACTGCACTGCTATTTGGCATGCGTCAATAATCTTTTGCCTTAAAGTTACGACATATTGATAAGAGGATTGAACTTCCTCGTCCATATTAGTACCAATAAGTAGTTGTTTTAATATAGCCATGGGACCTCCTGGCTTTGCACCATAGACCAACTCAAAAGGGGAAAAACCCCTACTTGAATTTTGAATTTCTCGGTAGGCAAACTGGCAAGATACGATCCCAATCTTGCGGATATTTTGCTGTGACTCTATCGAGCATTTGCTTTAAGGTCCTATTAAATCTTTCTATTTTTCCACTAGCTTGAGCGTGGTATAATGAACTGAGTGGTCTTTCAATTCCAAACATGTTCATTACTTTTTTCAAGGCATCTGATACAAATTGCGAACCATTATCAAATTATATGTTTTCGGGAAAACCCAGTCTGCTGAATATTAAAAATAGAGCATCTGCTATATCGTCACTGGAAATTTTTTTCAATGGGATAGCCTCGGGCCAACGAGTACACGTATCGATACATGTTAATACAAATTTATGACCCCTAGCTGAAATGACTTTGATAGGACCAATAATGTCAATAGCCATCTTTGCAAATGGACGCAAGGATATGTCTGCTGCTTGAAAGGGTGCGTTATGACCAGGCCTTTTAGTTGCAACACTCTGGCAAACTAAACAAGTGCAACAAAAAACCTTTACATCTTTGGTCACACCAGGCGAAAAAAAATGAGACAAAACTCTCTGTTTAGTCCTTGCAATACCCAAATGACCCGCAGCATTTATATCATGTGCATGTCGTAGCACCACTGGTCTATAACAAATAGGTACCATTATTTGTTTCTTAACAGAATCAAAATCTTGAAAATTCCTCACCAAAATATCATTATTTAAGGTATACCAATGTTTTGCCTTATCATCAGTAATCACCTTCCTTGATGTTACCAACTGAAAAATTTTTTCTTAAAGAGTCATCTTCTCTTTGAATAAAAGATTCCTTCTCAATTCAATTTGTAAATAATCATCTTCTTCAACAAGAGTAGTATTATCATTTTCATTACCCTCATCATTATTAATGTCCTCATTATCATCACTCATGACATCATTGGTGTGCTCATCATCATTGATAACTTCCTCTAACACAATATCATCACTATTATGATTTAACATTTCAGCACGAGCTTGTGCTCTGGTAGTAACAGCATTAGCCATTATGAAGTGCTTTTTCTCCCACTTCTCAATGTCTTGTCTGGAACATTCCTGGATCCCTGGGATGTTTCCAAGGATAATCCCAGCGACAGGTTTATTTAATAAACATGCCAGCACTCTACCAGTAAAATAAGGTGTATCCACAAATACCTCCGCTGTAGGATAGTATTCTGCCGTTCCACCAAAAGTACTAAATTTAACTTCTTTTCCTGTGTAATCTGATGGGTCCACCATCGATCTCCGTATTCCAATCATTGTTGCCCCTGTATCTCGCAACAGTGAAACTAATTTATTGTTTACAAAACCCTTATCTAGTACCAAGGAACCCATGTTTTCAACAGATGACATAACAGGCAAAGGGTGTCCACACAAAAGTCTTGGTACTCTCTGTGGCTGAAACAAAGAATTGCATTGAGCAGTTAGTACTATTAGCTAAGTCAACACTGCAAGCACTTGCATGAGCAATAGGCACATTGTTTTGATTTGCATTATTGTTACTGACATCCACAACAGCATTAACACTTTCTGGGTTTCTTGCCTGTCGATAATTAGTGTTCTGAAAAGAACCACTATTGTTTGTGTAATTGTCATTATTCCTGTGGAATGACCTATTACCTCTGCCTGATCTGGCATTATAACCTCCTCTATTTTGATAATCATTATCTGTTTGATGATTGAGGTTCATTATAATCATTATTATTATTATAGTTATCATATCTCTGAGGCTGTTGAGATTTCTTATTAAAGTTATATCTGCCTCTATTGTTGCCATATTGAACGTTTTGATTCCATCTATAATTCTTGTCAATGCTATTGGATCTTTGCCTAGAAGTGTTATAATTCATCACTCTGGCTGAAGCTGCTGGAAGAGAATTCTTAATGCAGAGGTTTTCAAACTTGTTTGGTCCGCGGCTCCCTTGGCTTGTGCATAAATCACTGCGGCTTCTCTCTACACTATATATTATATATAAGCAATTGTACCAAAAAAATATTAATGACTTTCCCAAGTAACCGCGACGCCCCTGGGAGCCGCGACGCACAGTTTGAAAACCTCTGTCTTAATGTTATCTTTGCTTAAATTCTTGTTTGGGTGTGCAACCTGGTATTGTCTACCCAAGGTTTCACAATCAGACAACTTATCTGGTTTTCTCTCCTGCAAAAAGGATTAAAAAATCCCCACTAATGGAGGACAAAACTTTATCTCTTAGAATTAAGTCAGACAAACCTTCAAATGTCTTTTCAATTTTTGCAAGATCAATCCATCTAGAAAAGTACATTTTTATTGAAGCAATAAATTCTGTAACATCCTTTGCAGAATCTGGCACTAGTGATTTAAATTTCAGCCTATAGCCATCCTCATCCAATTGAAATCTCTTAAGTAGCAATACTTTAACAGCATCATAGTCATTTCTAGATTGATCATCCATAGTATCCACAGCCGTAAATGCTTCTCCGACCAATAAGTTCATGAGCCTACTAGACCATGTAGTTCTATCGATATTAAACTCATGACAATAAGTCTCATATTTACTAATGAAGCATGAGATATCGTCAATGGAAGAGTTAAACTTAGGCAAATTTACCTTGACATATTTGTTATGATCTCTTCTATCAGTATCAACATTCATGACATTCACATGAGGTTGTTGCAATCTTAATTTCTCAAGTTCAATTTCAGCTAATTTAATTTCTTGAGCATAAGCTAATTTTTCCTTTTCAGGAATGGCAGTGTAGTGTTTTGTGTTATATAGGATTCTGAAATAAGGTAATGAAGTCAATTTCACTACATTTCGATTGCCTTTAGAAGCCACATTGAACTCAGCTCACAACTGACTTATTATATAGAGCCCCATCTTGGGTTCTTGAGAACGGGAACCAAGACCAAGTTGTCTTTTGTACCTTAGAAGCCCAGAGGAAAGTTATTTACTGGAGTATCCCGCTATTCAGATGGTGGGAGTGGCAGGAATTGGTACATGAATATATATATATATAACACTACAAGGTACCTGATATGTGAGGCCCGCTACTTGCAGCCTAATGATATCGCCATAAAGGTCCATTGTCACGGCCTTTGTTCTTCTGGAGAAGAAATGTCTGGCATGAGACGCCAGCAGAAGTCTTAGCCTTTTGGTTAGGCCATTAAACCGCCTTGTCCCGTGCGGTATATTTTGTACAGGGGTACCTGACATAACTTTTCTGCTCTTCTTTTTTCTTCCTCGTCTTCTGATTTCCTTGTCTACATAGGTTTGCAAGGCTTCCCCCTCCAAACCACAATCTTTTCCAACCTTTACTAAATCTTTCAAGGTTGCCATGCTTTACTCTTATTGTGCCTTTCAATAGCAACAAATAAAGTAAATTTATAATATTATCACTTTGAATAATATTTTCAATAATTATATCCCCACTTCAAATTCAACCAAATTGTTGCAGTAGTAGCAAAATATATAGATGTTAATGATGGAGCATAAAAGAAAAGTACAAACAGGAAGACAGAATACAGTGATTAGAGCCAAAAGAAGCAAATGCAAATAGGAAACTTAGGCATAAATATATAAATTGAACACTAAAAAAAATATAGCTCTATTCACACTTATGACAATACATCACAATTGTTTTACAACATATATTACATCTATTAAATGAAAGATAGCCAGGTTAGAAGCACAGTTTCACAAACAATAATGTAGCCAACTAAAGAGAAAAAATATATATAGGACTGGACCACAATCACAAATTGTACACTTAACAATACTTCACAGCTAACACTCATAGGTCATGATTATTTCAATAGTAGCAGATTCACACAGCTTTGTAATGCTGGCCCCATTATTTGAAACAATCACACTCCAAATCTTAAAGTACGCTCATGAATCTATCGACCAGTCGAAACGGTATTGACGGATTCACAAGTCCCTCCTATCTCCCACAGATTAAATACACCATGACATTAAAACATGCAACATAAATCTGAAAAAATAGCGCAGGCAAACAAAGATAATTCAGTCACACGCTGTATGAAACATAAACGTGACTTATCTGATTGCCAGGCCTCAAAATCCTCCCAGTTTCAATGTCCGTTCCTCCCAGCACCGATGCAAACTGGACATAAAAGACCGCTCACTAGGTCTAGCAATGCTGCAACAGTTGACATGTTTCAGAATCCACTTGATTCACCGTTGTCATAAAAATACGCCATCTTCAGCAGAAAATTTGATGCTTTCATACATCAAGGATGCAGCAGGTATAATATTCTTGAACAACTGCTCTTTCAATACTCAAACAGATACAGGACTGCAAAGCGAACTTGTATTATGGCCTTCTCAGAAGCTAGCAGACGACACGTGCGCCATTTTGCAAGAACTGGAATGAAGCACGATTGCATGAGAACGTCAGTAGCAAAAATGATGAAAAAAAATCTTTCGATCAAACGATCATCGGCCCCCAAATATTGTTGGGGTAGAATTAGTAGTATATTTTCTCCCCGCCGAGTTCTTTTTTAAATCATCAAGTAGTTGGTTCTTGGCTTCCAGCTTGTCTAGGGTATATTTTGTAACAGGCCTCTAAGTCCAACTTTTTAAACAGCCTTAGAACGTGTAATCAGTCTTCAACAGTCAGAAACTTGATAAGGCCAGTTTGACGTTCAAGAACACATATTCACTTTTAATATAGGACGAAGCTCCTAATATATATTTGCATCCAATATATATTAATCAATGGCATTCACTAGCCAGTCCATGAAACAAGTCTATCGTCACGTAGACTAAGGACAAGATGTCTTATGCATACTGCTGAAATCTTTAATGAAATAGTTCTACACTCATTTCTTTCTATTCAGCATTCGCTTGTCCATTTAATTATAATCAAGCATAGACTCCATACTGTAGGACGACCTAGCTGATATAAATTTACAAATACTCTATCACAAGAGTACACTTTCTGAAGCTCGTCAAAAACACGTCTTCTCACACACAGTAATACACAGCGAAAGAGGATGAATACTAGCTCAAATCTGCCACGCAAGGCCGGCAAAGATTCGTCTGCCAAATATTAGCAGACTATGTGACGTACTTCCGGAGTAGTCCGGGCAATGCATATCAACAAGGAAGTATGTATACAAACCATGTCGAGTGTGATGAAACCTGTTATGATTTTACACATAACACATACCTCATTAAAATTCCAGAGATCTGTTCCAGCGGAATGTTCCGTTTCACCACAAGCTGTTTTTTGCCCTTCTGAGGCCCTTTCTTAATCTAAGTAGAGGTGTTTTGGGGGGAAAAAGGTGGGGGAGGGAAAGACACAGAAAAAGGATCATTACAGAGCTATAAGGAAATTTATTCATTCAATATATCTATGAAACATTAACTCATTCTTTCCCACAAGCCGTATGGTGCGCCAGGTTACCCTATAGATCTACTTACTGGTGCATGGTGCAGCCGTTTGATATGAGTTTCGAATTTGAATGAAAAATTAGAAAAAAAAAGTGGCCATAGCTTATTCAAATCATGCAAACACTTCCTGTGGGCCACGTGTTTTGAACTGGTAGTGTAGTAAAAATTCTGGTGCTTAATTTTTGCAAATATTTATCAATTAATGACGTCATTAGGCAGTTTGTTTATAAGTAGTGTAGTCACATACATAACAGTCATAAACTATCAACCACAATAGAACATTTATAAATGAATTTTAACGATATCGACAATAACCTATTTTCTACCCCGAGGAAGACCTTTAACAAATTTGATATTTTTAAGTAATAAATAAAATAAACTGCGTGGGACAGGACTGTGTGAATGAGATTCCAGTTCAGCAATCTGTGACTTCACACAAACAAAAATTCATAAAAATTAGAATTTTTATTTGTATGTGATCAAACTTCTTGGATAAATTTTCAACTGGATATACGTTTGGATTCAAGGGATTAAGCAGAGCTGAAATATTTATGTGTTAGTCCACATATTTGATTTTTTATGGCTTCTATATTTCGCAAGACATAACAAATAATTATTACATCACATAAGAACTCAACATTGTTTCACAACATTCATCAGCCAATTTCCTAAAGTTTGATGCATAATACATTTATCTGCCAAATTAATATATATATCTTCTTCTTCTTCTCCAAATACCTACCATGCCTAGTGGCGTAGGAGATCATGTCTCTCCACAACTTCCTGTCTCCAGTACAATTTATCAATTCTGCTGTTGATTTCTTTCCGTGCCACGATGTCAAACTGTCCAGTATTTGCTCTCTTTGTCTTCACCTATCTCTTTTTCCTTCAATATTACTTGTTGTTACGATATATTCCAGCTTTCCTCTTCTCATAACATGCCCAAAAAAAGCGGATTGTTTTAAAAACATCACTTGTAGACAAAAATGTGCCTCCAATTTGGATCCCCCGTTACACGCCCATTTTAGGCATATTGGGAATATGGTGTTAGGCCCATATTTTCTTGACCATCAGCACACTAGGGGTGATGTGGTAAGCATCACGCTGGCTGCCTTAACTGTCCGAGAGTTGCTCTGGTGCTCAATTCATGAGGCTGGGTCGACCCCGGAGCTGGCTGCGATCTAAACAAATCCCACCTCAACTGGGGATCGAATCATGGACCACAGAGCAAGGAAGCCAGTGCACTAACCACTGCACTACCACGGGTTACACTGAATTAACTTATGTAACCTAAATTTAATCACTACTTCTGCAGATCATAAAGCACACAAATGGCTTTTCTTAATGATAAAAATTATGTCTAGAAAGTCAAGGAAGACATAGATACAGGCATATTATATTTCGTTGACACATGCAGAATCTGACAGGCAAATACATTAAAATACTTACAGTTTCAAGTCCCACAAGTATTAGGTTTTTCCCCGTGAGCACCAAATCTCTTTTAATACTCTGAAATCAAATGTGAGAAAATGTAAACCAGGTCGAGTCATTTATAAAAGTAAAGGTAAGGAAGCTCCATGGCAGTTACTGCAGTAGAGGATTTAAGTGACAGAAACCTTGGGTACTTTAGGGTTACCCTTATGACTGTGGCTGGTGAAGGATAACATCAAAGCGTCCACTGTTGCTAATGTACTGTTCATTTGTAAAATGCCTCCAATGAGTTCTAGGTAAACATTCATGTTTTGTCAGTTTTGTTTTGGTTTTAAGGACCATCTTCATTGCACATGGACAACTCCATCAGTGCTCCGATCTCCTCCCTTGGATCATACAAGGAGGATCTCTGCACAGTGCATGAACTCTGTAGCACCAACAAAGATCCCAGTGTGTGTATACAGTAATCACACATTCTATAAATATTTTTGTGGTGGGCAGAGTTCCTAATTTTTAAATTTTGCCAGGGCAGCGACCGTTTGGCCTACTCTTTACGATTTCCAAAACTGTCAAGGGATTTTTAATGTGCACAACTTGCACACAGGAGCTCCTATTTTCAATCGATCTCACTACCCATGAGATCAGGTGGGAGTATTACATCATTAAGAACCACTGGTTCAGAAAACAATTTCTATCAAATATATTTCCTGTGCTGGGATTGAACCTGGTACCTTTAGAATTAGAAGCGGATGCCATACGTCTTAACCACTCCAACCCCTGAAGTTAGTTTTACAAATGAACATGGGATTTTTCGGGGTTACCCTTATGACTGTGGTTGGTGAAGGATAACCCAAAAACATCCTACAGCGTATTTCCATTTGTAAAACGATTCCATTGGGTGCTCTGTATACAGTTATGTTTTATGTCATTTTTTACAAATGAACAATGAATTGTAAACAATGCATGTTTTCAGGTGACCCTTACGACTGTGGTTGGGGAGCCGCGCTGGTGTAATGGCTACGACGTTGTACTGGCGACCAGGTGTTCATGGTTCAAACCCGGCCGTCGGCGTTTGAAGAAATGTTTACGACCGGAAATTTGACTGAATAATCTGAACGGCTCCTGCACATAAATCCCGTGTGGATGGGAAAGAGCGAAGCTCCTGACCGGGTTGGAAGGAAAGTCCACTGACCCCCCCAGCCTCGCAATGACATGTCATTGGGCCGAAAGAGCCGGAAAAAGCTCGAGTGCCGCTGGTTATAGAAAAAGAAAAAAAAACGACTGTGGTTGACAAAGTGTAACATTAAAACAACCTGTGTTCCTTGTGTATAGTTCATTTGTAAAATCACTCCAATACTATTTTTCACATTTTTGTTCCATATTCTGCAGATGGTATATGAAAAATAATTCTGCTTCTTTTCTGTACACTCTCAGACGTCAACTTGAATATGTTCAAAGAAAGCGGTGGTCAGCTTGAGGCTATTTCTGTCTCCATAGAGCTTTTTGAGGAACGATAGTGATGATGGCCAAATGTGCTTTCTCTGTTCCTCATATATTGGGCACCTTTGAAGCAGATGTTCAGCAGTAATTTTATCGGTGTCACAGTACACTCATAAGTAGTTCCTATCCTTTAGCTTGTTAAAAAGAATTCAAAACCTACTTTCTCAACAAGTTAAGAACATAGACAATAACCTAACCAACATGAATACAGATACAAGTCTTCTTACTTTGAATCTTCTATCAAACTTATTGACTGTATGTGCAAACTCAATTCTTTCCCTTTTTCCTGCCAAGGCTCGTAACTCTGGATTGTCATCAAGTCCAAGGTAGTCTCCCACAAAGTTGCGATTCAGGCTGTGCCTCCTGCGCTCTTTCTTGTTATGAAGGATATCACAAGCTGAAAGAAGAAAATGCAGTTTTTCAATTATGCATCCTCGAGTCAGCTGCCCCGTGCAGTTCCCAGGAGATCTCTGAGGAGACAAAGAAAGTATAGGATGAATGCTACCTCAGGCATGTCACAAAAGGCAACTAACAGATTCCTTTGACATAAGAAATGGAGTGTGGCAGGAATGCCTATTGTCACAATTTACCTTTTTACTAGTTATAGACTGGACACTGAAAACAACATCAACCAACATAACAGGAATTCAAAGGATTCTCATAAAGCAATTAGATGATCCAGATTTTGTTCATGACCTTGCCCTTCCATCCTTATAACTGAAACAAGAAGCAGGACAAAATGAGAACTCGTGATTAAAAACACATTATTGTACATTATTAGACCACAAGGTCCGTTATATTTGGACAAGCATCCTAATATAACTCATGGACCCTTGTCTAAGTTGGATGGGAGGGGGGGACCTCATCAAAATGAGGCAACATTTTATAAATAAATATATATATATATGAACTCATCATGAGAGGTCATAACAACTGGTTTTTAAAATACACAGAAAAACGAAAAATTATGAGAATTAATATGGCAAATGATAACCAGAATGCACATTCCCTACATGATGTGGACTCAAACATAAATCTGGTCAACCATACATGAGGTTGGAGGAATGGAAACTGATTTTAAACTATGATTACAGAAAGCAAGACAGATTTTCATCGCACTGAGAAATATATGGAAACCAAAAGAAATCAAATCCAACATACACAGGAATTTTTCAACTCAAATGGCCAGATAGTCCATTTGTATGGCTATGAAACATGAAGAACAAGAACAGTGATAACTAAGAAGCTACACACTGTCATAAACAGGTGCTTGTGTAGAATAGAAGTATTAAAAGGGTATGACAAGATCACCAATATGAACTGATGGAACCAGACTAACGCCAGTGGAAGAAGTGAGGACAAGACATTGGCACTGGATGGAACACACACTGAGGAATCCTGCTGATATCATTATCAGGTAGTTTTTGTTCTGGACTTCCCAAATTAAAAATAGTATAGTGGGACACATAAACATTAACTTCCTTAGATGATTTCTTGGATAAGGTACCTCAGTGTTCTGTTCCAAGCATCTATGGATCTAGCTAAGTGACCTTTTACTTGTTCTGAAGTTTTGTTAATTCTTTTTTTTCGTTTCGTTTAATTTACTTTCTTGTTTCAGTATCTATTTCAGGTTTTACAATTTTCTTGCATTATAATTGTTCTTTTTTCGCTCATCACTGTGGGTGTTTACTTTTTCCATCTGCCTTTATCGCTCATTTTGTGTATGTTTCTCATCATCGTATGTTTTTGTAGTACCTATATGTAATTCTTGTCCTTGTAACCTGTTTGTAACTGTGGCTGACGAAGGGTAAAACCCGAAACGTCCCTTGTTTCATGTGAACCGTTATTTTTAGAACTGATTCAATACCATTTTATTGGTTTATATACTTACATAAACACGGAGAAGAGTATTGGAGACCATCTTAAAAGGACATGGACAGAAGAATCTGAATGAATGGTACAAAAGAGAGCTTGAAGGGATGCATAGATGATTGAAATAAATAAGTTTTTTCAAAACAGAATTTATTTTGTAACAAACTTAAATTACAGTAATAGAAGTACCCTAAAGAAATAAATATGATTCATCAAAAGGTGTAAAATTATACACTAGAGAGGTTAAACACTGTAACCATTCACAACACCAGATCATTGATGAAAGATGAAATTAGAGTTCTGATAAAAGAATCATCATGACTTCTTCTTGTTCACTCTCAGATGTCCACTTGAATATTCCAAAAGAAACCAGTGGCAAGCACGAGGCCACCCGTTTCTCCCCATAGTTTTTCCAGGAATGGCACCGGTGACAGCCACACGTGCCCTCTCTGCTCCTCGAGGCAGATACCCAGCAACCACTACAGCTACACTCACCGGCAGTTATTACCTCTAGCTTGTTGAGCAGATGGTATCTGTTATGTGTAAATTTCATAACATTGGTTGTCGCTGTTCGACTTCTTGATTGATTTGTTTGGAGACCATTGTCGTGGTTTCAGGAAGTGACGTCATTACGTCTGCTGGCCACTTTTGCAGACGTGAACTTTTAAAGTGGGCTAACTAAAGCGTGCCTTGGAAGCATTCAGTGTGTGGCATTTCAAGGTGTTGGACGCAAGTGTTATTATGCTCCTGAGAGTTATATGATTTTCCTATATCTTCATAATGTTGTACCAGCACTAGCTTACCCAAACATCTCCGTGTGGTAAGACTAGTTATTTGATGAAAGATATGAAAAGGGTTCTGTTAAGTACGTGAGTTGCTTATTAATAAATAAACTATGTGAAAATGTCTTCAACATGGTTCTAAGTACGGGACTGTACTGCGACGTTAGAGACCCTCATATTGATGCCTTGTATGCATGAACATATCCTCTCTGTTGATTAATGGAGCTGTCAAGAAGTTTATTAAAGTGTTATGTGAAGTGTCCAACCTGGCCTTGAGAAGTATTTCATATTTTGTAAGTTACGGCTCTTTGGGCGGGCTATGAACGGGTCATACCCTTAACTATATTTGATTCAACAGACATGAAGAATCATTGCCACAACACATATTATAGTTTAGGCCATACTACGAAGATTGCCCAAGAGGAGTACCGTATCAGTATCCCAATCTGTCATACAATAAAGAGTTGCACCACAAATATGTTTTTAACTCATTCACTGACATTATAAATTTATGCAGCTCTGTACTAACACACACGGATCCCAGCTGTCACTAAAGAATATAATCTTCAACTTAATATCCAGTCTATTTCAAGCTTTCTTCTGATCCTTAGCTGCCGACCGTCAAAGCAGTCAGTGGCAATAAATTTTTCCCTGTAGGGAATGAGTAACAAAGATTAGTAATAAAGATAGGAGTACTATAGATTAATAACAGTGATACCAGTAACAGAGATTAGTTATTGTTATTGTTGATCAGAATCGACTGCGCTCCCGGATAACCCATAAGTCTCCCTCAGCAAATGTCGAAGTGTATGATGCTAACTGTTCCTGTTGCTCACTGGTTGTATACACACTGGATGCATTCTCTCTGCTGGTCTGACGTTTGATGCCAAATTCCAGCAATCTTAGCCTTGATCATTCACTGATTGCAGTGTCAGTCTCTAATCATCATGTGACGTATTCTTTCCAGAACGTTGTCTCCATTACAGCTGCTCTGAACGCATCACGATTCTGGGCAAGTCGACCTGCATCAGCCAAAGACAAGTTCAGACTCTCTGTGATGTCCTGGGTCCACCGTCGTCTAGGTCGACCCCTTCCCCTTTTTCCAGGGACCATGCCTTCCATCACTGTTTTTTTCCAGACTATTATGTCTCTAATAGGCTATCATTAATTGCCCTCAGTACCTCTCCTTTACCCATTTCCAATGCAGCCACTATAGGTGCTCATGAAGCTAGTCTGTCAGCTCTGTCATTGCCACATACCCCTACATGACCAGGACAGTAGATCTACACAAGTTCCTGAAGACTCAAGGCTTCTATGGAGGTTTTCCATTCATGCTGGAGCCATCCACTTTGGACCTTCCAAAGCATGGACTGTAAGTCTGACACAATAACTGCCCTTGTTAATAAAGTTTCATACAGTTACCTTAAGGTTGCAGTAGCTGCCTCTACCTCCATTCTTATGCTGGAGGTTGTATCATGTAAAAAAGGTAAAAGATCACTTTACATGCCCATTGAGGCATATTGGGAATATGGTGCTAGGCCCATATTTTCTTGACCATCTGCATACTAGGGGTGATGTGGTCAGCATTATGCCAGCCGCCTTAACCTTAACTGAGTTGCTCTGGTACCCAATTTTTTAGGCTGGGTCGACCCCGGAGCCGTTTGTGTCTTAAAAATCCCACCTCAACTGTGGATCGAACCATGGACCACCGAGCTAGGAAGCCAGTGTACTAACCACTGCACTATCCCGGTAAGCCCTGCTATGTTCAGCGATGATCCTGCCCTTTACTCTAGCCGAGAAGCTCCAGCCTGATTTCTCACCGTGGAATACAGACCCATCAGTGTACATAATATGTGTACACAACATAAATTAGTAATAGAATATGAGTAACAGAGCGCTGTAATGGAGATATGAGTAACAGTGATATGAATGACAAATTAATAACAGTGATAAGAATAAAAGACACTAATAACACATAAAAGATACATGTAAGAGAGAAGAGTAACAGATTCATTCATTCATTTTCCTTTTAGCTCCCTATGAAGCATGAAGCCACAACAACAGCTGGCCACCTTACAGGAAGCCTGCACAAAGGATTCAAATGCTCTTGTTTCAGTGGTTTCTGTAGCAATATATTTTATATGATGAGGCTGCCAGTCCTATGCCTACACCATCAGGCATGGTACTTGAAGAAGAAAGCAATACCATGCTGATGACAAAATTGAATCACGTGTTTAGTAAACTACTGATTTTTAAAAATGTTTTATGTAAATACCTTCTTCCCTAAGTTTATGTCTGAGGTAAATACCTTCTCTAAACTTGTCTTATGTAAATACCTTCTTCCCTAAGCTTATGTCTGATGTAAATACCTTCTTCCCTAAACTTTTGTCTTGTGTAAATACCTTCTTCCCTGAGCTTGAAGTACAGCTTCTGGGCATAATGTTTTCTCCAGACTTTCTGTATAACTCGTGCATATCCATCAAACTTTCTCTCTCTCATTTCCTCAAGTAGAAACAACTGTAGAGAAACATAATTTTAATGTAACAACATTCAGAAGAATAGCTCCACTATATAAAATATCTTTGTATAATAGTGCCAAACACTCAGGGACTCAGCTGGCACTAACTGTGCAGTTTATTTTGTACCCTTCTCTGTATCTGTTCGAAAATCTTTTGTGTAGATATTAAATAGGCAGGGGGGACAATATGCAACCTTGTCTCACACCTCGCATAGACTAGAACGATAAGATGTCCAATTTGAAACTGATCACAAAAACCAGACAAGTGCCAGTGGAACAATAAATGAGAATTTGATATGACACACAATGAGGAAACCTGTAGATAGCATTACAAGACAGTCATTTTTCTGGAACCCCAAGGGTAAGAGGGGTAAAGGAAAACCCAAAAAAACACGTCAGTGGGAACTGGCAAGAAGAAAATAAGAAGAAATGGAAAGACTCTGAATGCTTGGCATGAATTTCTGAACTTATTCTAACCCACAAGTCGCGTCATGCGACAGGTTAACCTACAGAACTACCCATGGGCCACATGGTGCACTCGCTCAATATAATTCTGAATTTGAATGGCAAATTAGAAAATAAGTGGCCATAAGCTTATTTAAATCATGTAAACATTTCCTGTGCACCATGTGTTATTGTTATTGTTGAGCATAATCGGCATCATTGCACTCTGGGCAAACCCCTAGGTGCTCAGTCTCCCTCAGTATATGTCGAAGAGTGTGAATGCTAACTGTTCCTATAGCTCGCTGGTTATATAAGCGACCATGTGTTTTTAACTGGTAGTGAAAGAAGTAATCTGGTGCTTAAAATTTTCATACTTTTATCAATTAGTAACGTCATTAGGCAGTTTGTTTACAGTGTAGTCACAGACATCATAGTCATAGATTATCAACTGATCAACCACAACAGATTATTTCTAAATGAACTTTAGTGATAATGATAGCAATAATAAACTATTTTCGATTTCAAGAAGGACGTTTCATATATTTTTTGGAATATTTTTAAGTAATTAAATTACATAGGACAGAACAGGTAGGGAGATTCTAGTTCAGCAATATGTGACTTCACACAACAAAAAAATTATAAAAATTACAATTTTCATATGTTTTTAATCAAACCTCTTGGATTAATTTTCAACTTGACACACGTTTCAATTCCGGAGCTTTTACCACCAAGAAATTAATTAGAGCTGAAAATTCACATGACAGTGGGCAATTTTTATTAATTTTTTGTTTAAATTTTTAAATGTTTCTACAGTTCACAAGACATAGCAAATAATAATTATATCACATAAGAACTCATTCTGTTTCACATTTGTCAGCCAATTTCCTAAAGTTTGATGCATATTACTTATGTCTGCTGAATTAATACAGGGTGTCAGAAAATTATCTTTATAACTTTTATCCAATATAAAAAGTCAATCAGGAGGTGGAAAAAAAATACTGGGGTTGTCCCATTTTTCAGAGAAACTCATCAGTTTTTTCTTAATACCAAGTTTTGACAAGTTTTTTTTAATAACTTCATTCCTCCATTAAGTCACAATTAATCAATAGCAGAGAGGAAAGTGTGTTGTGGTTTATTCAAACAAAATCTGAGACAAAGGCCCACTTTTGGGTTTTTTCTGTCTAAATTTCCTTGATTTATAATTCTATGTGTGTTAGTAAACATTTAATTTAGTATCAAGTTGTAAAGATAATAAGGCAGAGACAATGATCAAGCAGGTGACCACAGGTGAAAATATATTCAAAGGGGAAGAGTGGAGTAAGTCAGATGAGAACTGGATTAACTACCAGCAAGTCATCATCTGCCTTGGTAGAGAGTGTAGAATTTGGGCCATTGGGAAAGCAGAACTGGAAATTAATCAACTGATACATGATCATGCTGAGGATAAGGATGCCACTGTGTATACAGATGGGTCTGTGATCTGTTGTGAGAAATCAGGTTGGGGTTTCTCTGCTAGGATAAATGGCAGAATCGTCGCCGAACATAGCGGGGCTTACAAGATAACAACTTCCAGCATCAGAATGGAGATAGAGGCAGCTACTGCAGCCTTAAAGTGGCTAACTCACACTTCATTAACAAAGGCAGTCATTGTGTCAGACTTTCAGTCCATGCTTTGAAAGGTTCAAAATGGTTGGCTATGGCATGAATGGAAAACTTCATAGAAGCTTCGAATCTGCAGGAGCTGGTGTGGATCTACTGTCCTGGTCATGCAGGGGTTCACGGTAATGAGAGAGCTGACTGACTAGCATCAAGAGCATCCACAGTGGGGACACTGGACATGGATAAGGGAGAGACACTGAGAACAATTAATGAGCGCCTGTTACAGAAAGGCACTGCAATAGATGAATCATCAAGGTTAAGACTGTTGGAATTAGGCATCAAACGTAAGGCTAGCAGAGACGGACGTATGAGAGAATGCATTCATCGTGTTTATAACCAGCGAGTTACATGAACAGTTAGCATTCACACTTATCAACATATGCTGAGGGAGACTGAGCACCTATGGGTTTGCGCGGAGTACAAAGATGTCACTTCTGTTGAACAATAACAAAGATAATTTTCAGACACCCTGTATGTCTACTGCTTGTTTTTAAAACATCACTTATACAGGAAAAAATGCATCTATTTTGGGGCCTGGGTAAAACAAAAAAACTGCCAGGGATAGAGAGAGTTAAGGCTTATGTTCCACTGTAGCTGAAGGATAATAAAATGAACCTTTGTTGAAGAGGGTGAAGAAAAATTTATGGAAGAAGAAAAAAGTGCCCTTTGTGGCAAAATGTGGAGAAAATTTACAGCAGAAGAAGAATGGATCAAATGTAGATAAATTATAGAACAAGGCACATAATCAAGAACTGTACTAAGGTAATACTAACCGACTCGGGGTTCTTGATAAAAATTTTAGTCTTGCCCAGCTGGTACTGGTCAGTGTCCATGTTAACAGTCTTCAGAAGGTGGAGAACACCTTGCTTTGGGTCCCCTTTCCACTGTGGATATGTCTCAGGTGTCAGGATTGCATATCTGGTGAAACAGGTATATGGACACGAATGCACAAACTGTTTTAACACAGACATACATGAGTTAGATACTCATCTCCCTTTTTGTTCCCTTTTATCCTCCACCTGCCAATAATTACCTCCCATAGTGTAATGTAATTCCCAAATTGCTCTATTTTCAACATAAAGAAGCTTTGCTTCATCCTAAAAAGAACAGAAATATAACGTTTGTCAAATATGGCAAGTTACTACACTCTCCCTCTGTATCTATCTGTCTCTTCCATTCTGACATGCAGCCACCACTGAAGCTGGTCCCTTTGCATTAAAGGATCCCGTTACACACCCATTAAGGCATATTGGGAATATGATGTTAGGCCCATATTTTCTTGACCATCGTCACACTAGGGGTGATGTGGTCAGCATCACGCCGACAGCCTTAACCTTCCCAGAGTTGCTCTGGTACCCAATTCATGAGGCTGGGTCGATCCCGGAGCCGTATGTGGTCAAAACAAAATCACACCTCAACTGGGGATCGAACCATGGACCACCGAGCTAGGAAGCCAGTGCATGAAGCCTCCACCAAAACATTAATGTGGTCTTGCAGTGGTGGTTTTTTGTAGCAATGTGTTTTATATGAATGGTTTCCATCCTCACACACAAAAATCTTTATGATATGTTTGGGGTGCAGTAGTCCTATTCTGTCTGTGTCTCCTGAGAGACCCACCCAAAAATGGGGCATGGGTGCGTTGTATCAGACACACATTCCTTGACTGGTATAACCTGGTGTCAAACTAGTTACAATATTACAAACAATTATCATAATATTTAAAAAAAATATATTTTGGCACAAAAGACAAGCATGGACAATAAATAAAACACAAATGAAGAAGTTAAAGCTGTGAAGATAACATGGCTTAAGATGAGTAATTATAATAAAATAAAAAATAAAATCAGAAACACCATTATGTAACAGATAAAGTGAGCCCCGATCAATACACAGATGAGATAACAATAAAATGGCTTGGACAGCTGGTTAGGATGTCAACACAGCAACAGCGTTAGAATAACAGATATAAGGCACAAGGAAAACCGCCCATGGCATTTCCCGGGGTCTCTTACGAGACGAAGAAAAAATACGACTACTACTTCTCGGGCACGTCATGCAAGATGACTAATATGAGGTTATGCATGAGGCTGGCAGCCTCATCGTGTAAAACAAACTGCCACAGAAACCACTGCTACAAGAGCATGTGACTGTTTGGTGCAGGTTTCCTGTAAGGTGGCCAGCTGTAGTTAAAGCTCCATGCTCCATGGAGGGTGACAAGGAAAATGATGATGATGATGAAAAGGAAAAACACTAAAAAAATAAAGGATCGGTGGAAGGGCTGAAGTGAATATGAGAAGTAGAATAAAAACTATCATATCAAGCTATCTGAACTGTTCAGCAAGACCCCTCGAATTGTACCATAAGGTTTGAAAGGAATATCTTCTTCTTCTTCTTTGATCCATAACCGCCAACCGTCAAAGCAGTCAGCAGCCATCACGCCTGGTGGCATCCTGTAGGGCAGCAACAAATTGATTCCACCTTGCTCGGTCAGCGGCCATCCCCCGTACAGTGCCCCAACTCTGGCTCATTCTTTGCATCTCGGCCTCCACAGCTCTCCGCCAAGTTGTTTTCGGTCAGCCTCTCTTTCGCTCTCCCCCGGGGGTCCACAGCATAGCCGTTCCTGCGATGGTATCAGGTCCCCCCTGAGGACGTGGCCAACCCAACTCCAGTGTCCGCCAGCCATGACGGTGCGCATGTCCTCCCGGTTACTCCGAATAAGCAGTTCTTGGTTGCTGATGGTGTTTGGCCAAAAGATTCGGAGAATTTTCCTTAGGCAGATTGTGTGGAAGGAGGACAGTTTCGACATTTCCTTCTCTGTTAGTCTCCAACATTCCGCACCATAGAGAAGCACAGAAAGTACACAGCTCTCATACAGTCTTAATTTGGTGTTTGTGCTGTACTGGGAAGACTTCCAAATGTTGCTGAGAATAGCAAAGGCTGTTCTCGCTTTATTCCTTCTGTTGTTAATGTCCTTGCTTGTTCCGCCGTCAGGTGTTACTATGCATCCTAGGTAAGTAAATGTGTCTGTCTGTTCTAACTTCTGGTTCCTTACTGTTATTGGCTCAGGATTGCCCACATTTAGTGTCATGACCTCTGTCTTCTTCAGATTGATGTTCAGGCCAACCTGCTGGCCACACTTATTCAGTCTATCGGTTTTGTCCTGAATGTGTTGATGTGAATGTGCGAGTAGTGCAATGTCATCTGCATATTCCAGGTCTTCCAGTGTAGAAAATGTTGTCCATCTAATTCCTCTTGGACTGCCATCTGTTGTCTGGCACATCACCCAATCTATGGCTGTCAAAAATAATGTTGTTGGAATATGGCTAGACAATATGACAAATATTTCCCTCCAAACTCTCACAGTAATAATTTTATTCACAGCAAACTTTATGCATATTCTAGGACTGAAATAAAGCTGTATGGGTATTTACTTCTTTTTTTTCTCTCTCTATATTTACATATAAATATAAAAATTCCTTTTTGTTTCCTTAAATGTTAGAGCCTTTAAAATTGTTATAGTTTAAACAGTTCACATAACAGACTTACAAGGACTTAATAACCTTTTATAGGAGTACTACACACTCAGGCATGTCATACAAGGGGTTGCTTTCACAATTGCCTCCGGCTGGCGGAATTGTGGATTTTAAAGCTGCAATCAAGGTGGAGTGGGTTCATTTTCTACACAAGACAACAGGAAGCTGAGACACTTGGGAGTCATGATACAGTCACAAACAAAGAAAGGTCTTTACCTTTTGATGAACTTTGCAAACTCCCGTCTGAAAGCAAAACCTGCTCTGCGTACTCTGATGTTTTCTTTTAGTCCAAGATACTCAACCTGGTGTTTCACTCTGCATTTACAAACAGCACACATGTCAAATTTCTACAGCAGCAAAGGTTTATCACAGAAGGAATGGACACAAACCAAACTCCATTTAACTGTATAAAAGTCCTGAACAATGCCACGTTGAAAATGCATTTATGTATTTAATTTAATTAAACTCTCAAAAACAACAAGAAGATGTTCAGTCAATCAGTCAATGACTTCTGGTTCCCTAGAATGTCTGTACATCTTTACATTCACTAGTCAAAGATGAAGCTTCTCTAGGTATGTTCTTCCTGTATAGAAATTACAAATAAGCCTCTCTAAAAATAAAAGTCTTCATGTTTACATTTTTGGGTCACAGACACGTATCTCCTTGTACAAATGTTCTGGTCACAGATGAGGTCTCTCTTGATATGTCTCTCCAAGTACAAATTTTCTGGTCACAGATGAGGCCTCCCTAGAAAAAGGCTCTCCAAGTACACATTTTCTGGTCACAGATGAAGCCTCCCTAGAAAGAGTCTCTCCAAGTACAAATTTTCTGGTCACTGATTAGGCTTCTCTGGGAAAAGTCTCTCCAAGAACAGATTTTCTGGTCACTGATGAGGCCTCCTTAGAAATAGTCTCTCCAAGTATTAATGTTATGGTCACTGATGAGGCCTCCCTAGAAAAAGTCTCTCCAAGTACAAAATTTCTGGTCACTGATGAGGCTTCTCTGGAAAGTCTCTCCAAGTACAAATTTTCTGGTCACAGATGAGGCCTCCCTAGAAAAGTCTCTCCAAGTACACATTTTCTGGTCACTGATGAGGCTTCTCTGGAAAAAGTCTCTCCAAGTACAAATTTTCTTATCACTGATGAGGCCACCCTAGAAAAAATCTCTCCAAGTACAAATTTTCTGATCACAGATGAAACCTCCTTAGAAAAAGTCCCTCCAAGTAAAAATTTTCTGATCACTGATGAGGCTTCTCTGGAAAAAAGTCTCTCCAAGTATAAATTTTCTGGTCACAGATGAGGCCACCCTAGAAAAAGTCTCTCTAAGTATACATGTTCTGGTCACTAAGAGATCTCTCTAGAAAAAGTCTCTCCAAGCATTCATTTTCTGGTCACAGACAAGGTCTCTCTAGATGTCTGTCCCAGTGTAAATTTTCTGGTTACAGACAAGGCCTCTGTAGATATGTATCTCTCTCTCTGTATAAATTTTCTGGTTACAGTTAAAGTCTCATTACACCGTGACAAAGGTCTTGTGTTTGTAAAGAAGGCAATTTTCTTTGTTACTGTCCTAGTACACTAATTATACCTATTTTCATTTACCCTGTCATTCAGTGTGAGAAACATTTACACTTCCTTTTGCAAACTGTAGTCAAGACAATACCATGTAAATCTATGTTTAGTACTCTCCCATTTATCTGCATTACAAAGTGTCCCTATGAAGACTGCTTTATTAGAGAAACTAAGTAAGCCCTGTATTCATTTGAGCTAATTTTGTCTAGTTCCCAGATGAAGACTTATTTGGCTGTCATTCTGTAAAATTAACTTAAATTTTGGGTTTTTTTTTTTTTTTTCAATTTTACCACTGATGCTAAACAGCATCAAACATATGATTAGCAAGGATGGACGTATGACAAGATGAATCAGGCATGTATAAAACCAGTGTGCTTTTGGAACAATCAGCACTTATACTGTTAGACAATAGCTGAAAGAGAGTGAGCACCTATGGGTCTGCTTGGAGTGTGATGATGTCAATTCTAAACCACAATAGCACAACAGCAATCACGGTTACCTCTGATGAATTCAAAAGATTTCAATGAATGACAATAACAGCCATGAGTATATTTACCTGACATCCTCCCAATCTTTGGCCCTTTTAGTTTCATTTGGTTTAATGCATCGAATGTAATGAGGAGTGCACTTCATCAGAGTTTCTACAAGTTTGTTTGCCTGGGTCTGAAATCAGAAAAACTCTTTTAAAATCCAATCCAAAAATTGCATGCTTACTGGTGCTCATTTACATTAAAGATATGTTCTGATAGAATCAGTAGCTGTCAATAAGAGCTGAATCAAGAACACCAACAAAATGCCACTTGTGAGAACTCGGAGGTACTCAGTTTGAGTAATATAAAACAAAATGATGGAAATATCTTTTCAATGCAGTTGTAGTGATGCATGAGAAACAAAAGCTAACGGACTGCACGATAAGCCTAATTTCTGGATCTTTCATTTGTTACCAAATCAAACGTCCTAAATAAATAAATCATCAACATTCTTTATCAAGTGCCACTGCCTGATGGTGTAGTTGATCATGTCTTTCCACAACTTCCTATCTCCAGGGTTATTTATCTATTCTGTTGTTGATTTCTTTCCATGCTATGATATCATGGAGCATCACTCTCCAGTCTAACCCAGTGATACCTGCCTCTGCTCTTCAATTAGGGAAGGTAAAGGCGGCAAGGAAGGGAACTGACCATCCCACCTCATAAAGGTGAGACATAGAATGAGTAAACTCTCTAACACTTCACTCATCTTTGACAGTTTCTGTTATGGGACTAACTTTTATGTGCAAAGTACAAAAGAGCAAAATTCATGAAGTACATCATGTGTAAAATATATCTATAGTCAATTCCCGCAAATTACATCAAGTGAATGCTAAATAAATATAAATTACAATTTGCAAAAATGACTATCTATACATGAGCTGCATCAACTATCTGGTTCCCTTATCGTTCCCCAAAGTAACTCCCCATAACTTTCTTAAGGCCAGAAATACACAAAACTACACAAAACAATTTAGGCTGGCTTCTGCCATTTTACACAGACAGAATTACCTTAATTTTGCTGCTAGCAGTTGTAGGCCTTCCTTTGTTGGTCGTATCCACAACTTCTGGAAACAAGCTGACTATGAAGGGACTGTAATTAAAGGGTTGATGAAAAAGATAACACATCAATCTTCAAAACGACGGACTGATAAGGAAGAAATGGTAAACTACACATTGTGAAAAATTAGGAAGATGAGTGGAACTAGGGAAATTCTTAGAAGGAAGGTGAGATGACAAGAAAAAAGAGACAGCTATGACAACATAAGAGAATGGATGCTAAAAACATTCCAAGAAAGGCAAATATGAGATGTCAAGACACTTTAATAGTTAATCTCCAGAGAGGAGAAAATGAAGAAAGAAATTATACTGTAGCCAAATACAGTTTTCCTTATTTTAATAGAAAAAATAAACATTAAATTAGTCAGCACAAAAATTATACCACATTTTAGCATGATTTTGATTCCAGAAGCAAAATAATAAATACTGCTAAAGCGTGTTAAGGCAGATATAATAGCCATTAGGTTATAAAAATGTTAAAGGAAACAAACAGTGAGAGTAATGCAAGATCTATTACCTCCAACAAATTTATCTGAGGAAACTAATTAACTAACTTCAGGTGACACATGAAATGAAGTTCAGTGTTATGATTAAAATTCATAACGATTGTGCCTATTATATGGTTAGCTCAACAGGGCTCTTTGTTTATTTTATACGGGTCACTGATAAAGACGGGTGAGTGACGTTAAGCTGATATGCTTGGCTGGCTCACGTGAAACTAGAGGAGCAGAAGTGCGGGGCCTTATACGATTGTGTGTCATGGCGAGTGGACGTATGTGTTTGAGCTCCTGCTTGTTAAAGTGTTTAAATTGGAGTTCTGTTATCACTAATACATCAAGATCTTTGGTGAGATGTATCTAGTCATCTAGTTATCTGTATTGACAAGAAGTATAATTTCTCAGTGTCTAGTGTGAAGAGATATAAAATCATATTGAGAACTAAAGGACAGCGTTTCTGACATGAACTGACTGCCTACGGTATTTCATCTACTGCATATTATCTGCCATTATATGTTGGCCTGAACTTTTGTTTGTGGAGCTGCGTGCAGTCTTAAATAAATTGTATATTGTCCACTTCGTCAGTTGTTAATCAAATAATTCTGAGTGGTGTTGGCTGTTTGCGGTGTCTAAGAGATTTACTACCCTAGACGTCTTCTTGGCCACAGGAACCATCCTGTTATTGCATATTAACATTAACATCAAAAAGACACATAACATTCAGCTAACAATGGATTTTAAATTTGTGTTTACAGATCATTGACAGAAATGAGAACACAACTTAGATAATTATCTTCCAAGTGCTCAAACACTTTTTGCAAAACTTCTTTTTTTTTTTCCATCTGCTGTCAGTAGTCTTCTAAGTTTGTGTCACTTTCAAGTCATTGAAGCACTTAGTACTTATTGGATATTGCAACAGTGATTTATTTTGTTTCCTTATTTTTGAGGTGACCCACATTAAACTGCTGTCTGTGGTAATGCATTTCTGGACAGCTTCTGAGTTTCAGAACTACTTTGGCTAGCAGAAGATGGTGGTCTGCTGCCACATCTCCTCTTATATACTTTGATGTCAAGTAACGATGATCTGAGCTTCCTGTTTATGTATAAATGATCAAATTGATTTGCTGTCCTGTGATCTGGTGATTAATATATTAAGGAGGCTTCATCTGTGACCAGAAAATTTGTACTTGGAGAGACTTTTTTTTAAAGAGGCCTCATCTGTGATAAGAAAATGTATACTTGTAGAGACTTTTTCTAGGGAGGCCTTATCTGTGACCAGAAAATTTGTACTTGGAGAGACTTTTTCTAGGGAGGCCTCATCTGTGACCAGAAAATTTGTACTTGTAGACGTTTTTTCCAGAAAAGCCTCATCAGTGATCAGAAAATTTGTACTTGGAGAGACTTTTTCCAGAGAAGCCTCATCAGTGACCAGAAAATTAAGATTTTATGTGGAAGCATATGTTCTTCCATAACAAGTTGATTCAAAGCACAGAAATTTACGAACAGATCTCCATTTTTGTTCACTGTCCCAAGTCCATGCTTTCCCATGATCTTTTCAAAGCCATGGTTGTCTGTTCCTATCTTTGCACTGAGGTCACCAATCTACTTTTCACTTTTTATCCATGGTATTTTGAAGCCTGGTGTAAAATTCTTCTTCCACTGATTCTCTTTGACAGTTGAACACTGGATGATATTCATCTTTCTTTTTTTTTTGGCTGCTTTGAATGTTGCTGATATTTGTTTGGAATCCCACTGCCTCTCAGTCTACATAGTGCCTTCTGCACTTCCTCTGATAACATTAGTACCATACCTTCACCATGAGATGCACTTTCTTCCTCTTGTCCTGAGGTTAGAACTATTTCTCCTTTATTCAGCTTCTACTTTTATATTTCCTTTCATCTTGTTTCGCACAATCCTGAAAGTCAATTTTATAGTTTTCCTTTCTGCTGCTACCTTGTGCAGTTTTTCATACTTCATTTAGGGTTCACACATTCTAAGCGCTTGATATGGAGCTTCTCCATGGTGAAGTAAGTCAGCAGCTCAAATTGCTTTTGACTTTCTCCATATTGCAACATGAACCTCACTGATGGGAAGAGTTCCTTCCAACCTGGATGACTGAGTTGAATTACTTGCTCTGGATGGCTTGTTCACATTTCTGACTGAAGCTTTTGTAACTTCAGTTTTTATAGGATGGGGTAATCAGCCCCATGCCCAAACCTCCTTAATCGCTGTCTCCAAAATGCATAGTAGGGTGCAGTGTTGCTAATCTCTGCTCCCCTTTTGCATCCTGTTTCCACACTGGTGCCTGTGATTTTTATGTTTCACTATTACACTTACTCACAGCAGATGGTGAAGTTCTTTGAAATTTATAATTTTTAAGGACTTTTATTTTCACAATCCTTTATTTCTTACAATTAGGGACTTGGCTTCCTATAGCAGTACCTGGAAGTGGCAGCATATGACAGTTTTAAGGCTGAAGAACAAATCTGAGAACCATGTTATATGTAGACTCTCAACTTGGGTACAACAAAGTTTCAATGTATCAACATGCCAGAATCAATGATGTATCAGTGATGATCAATAATGGCTTTATCTGTTTTGCTCAGAATAAACTCCTCTGAGTATCAAAACTTTCAACCTGCCTAAGGAAAATTCTTAGAATTGTTTGGCCGAATACCATCTCCAACTAGGTACTGCTTATATGGTGCAGTCAAAAAGGCATACACACCATCACTGCAGGCAGACGCTGGAACTGGTGAGGCCATGTCCTCAGAAGGGACCATGACAGCATCACCAGAACTGTTTTTTTATGGGCCCCAGAAGGACGACGAAAGAGAGGCAGACCAAAGACAACCTGGCGGAGAACAGTGGAGGCTGAGATGCAAAGCAAGAACCACAGTTGGGGCACAGCACGAAGGATGGTCACCGACTGAGCAAAATCAGGACAGTTTGTTGCTACTCTACAAGATGCTACTAGGTGTGATGGCCACTGTCTGCTTGCCAGTCAGGGGCTAAGGATCCAAGAAGTATCAAAACTCCCAGGCTGCTACCTTTTGTACAGTTTCTCAATATGGGCTTAAAAAAAAAACAGCTCTACAATAACAAAATCTGCATTTGATGCAAAAATTAAAGCTTACTTTATAATGGCACTGAAAATAGTCAACTGAGCAGGTGACAGTCATCTTTCTTAAAATAAATTGTGCAATATACTGAAGCAAGTTATACTAATTTAATTATCACTTACTTAACATAAATGAAAACGATTCCTTATTACAACGAACGGCACATACTTACTTGCTACTGGACTGCATAAGGAGTACTAGGTCAGTAAATAAAACATCTCTGTTCCTTTCACAGAAGCCACTAGCACAGTACTCAACCTATGAAGGCATATGAGATATAGCTGCATTTTTTGTGACAAAATACAGATACGAAAATTATGATTTAGGGAAGGAAAAGGCAGAGAGGAAAGGAACTGGTCACCCCACCTCTCGATGCTGGACCTAGTATAGCACATATATATATATATATATATATATATATATATATATATATATATATATATATATATATATATATATATATATATATATATATATATATATATATATATATATATACACAGTTCTGCTACAATTAGAATCCGTGTGGCAAAATTACTTCTATTTAAACGGTCATTTAACGATTACAATTATTATATTTTTAATAATTTTATTTTCTGCAAAAACTAACGTTTTTGCAATAAAATGACTTAAAACTAATTGCTGTCGAGTGAATTTGGTTTTTATATATGTAGATACAGCTATTTTACAATTTAAATTTGCTTGACACAGTATTTTTAAAATGCTGTAAACATTTTTTTTAAAATACTCTAAATCTTGTTAGATTTTCATTCAAATTAAACACGCACCATGGATGATGCTTACTTCGAATGTTGATCCACATGGAACATTCACTGGTTTTTAATTTATATATCGAAACAGCTCAGATGCAATTAGAATCCGCATGGCAAAATCAGTTCGATTAATATTACATAGTTTAAAAAAAACAGAAGTGCTACATAAAACCGGGTTTTTTTTTCTATTTTCCCTTAAATTAAAAGTGTTTAATTAAACATTTTCAATTATCTTGTAAAATATGCAAACGTATGGTTATTAACTCTTTAAGTCCCAATCGACTTTATAAAGGCTCAGGGGTTAGACGTGCTTGGCCCAATCGACTTTTAAAAGCCTTTAGTATATGTGCCTCTGTTTGAGACTGTTTCTAACACAAACCACCCAAAACATCATTTCTGACTGCAAGTACATTCTTTTAAATACCGCACGTGTTTAAGAGTGAACGTGTTTCTGTTTTGAGATATTTATTTTAGATTTTTAAAGCAATTTTTTTAAGCGCATATCCTCCATTTTACCTTGAATAACTAATCATTTTTTTTAGCACATATCCTCCATTTTACCTTGAATAACTAATCATTTTTCAATGAAAGCTTTTATACTTGTAGCACAAGAGTAAAGTACATCCAATTACCTTCAGTTTCATATACAACAACAAAGTTATTTATGCATATGAAAATTTTTAAAAATTATTTCCAAACAACAACAATAAAAACGCACTGGGGTGGCCATTTTTGCTTGGGCCAAACCCACGTTTTTGCTTGGGACTGAAAGAGTTAATTATGAACATAAAACAATAGTTTTAATATTTGTGTTACGTCCCTTGATTTCTCTTGAATTTCTCTTTCACTTGATTATGACCCCTGAAAAATGTAACGCATGTTTACAATTTACAGGGTTCATAGCAAATTTCTTCAAGCATTTTCCAGGGTTTTTCCAGCCTTTTCCAGGTCCAAGCACATGATTTTCAAGGATGGGAAACTCTAATATTTTCCTCATCTAATTTTCTCAGATATAATTATCACTTTGCTGACCATCAATCCGGAGCATTACTGTCTCCCATTACCAAGGGTGTTTGCAGATTTCTGTAAAACTAACAGGTTTTTCTTTTTAAATTCATAAAAAATTGAAAAACAGACATAGGTCTTTGAAATTTTCAGAGTACCATTATGAATGGTTGCCACATCCGAAAAAACATATTTTATGCAAATTGGTCACATGATCATGGTGACCATCTTAAATTTGTGTGGCTATTTATAGAAATTTCAGGAGATGTTTTAAAACCATGATCTTTTTTCCACTTTATAGTGAATTTGTTCAATGTCAGCGCAATGAAATGTTAGGGACATGGATGGCAATGAATAAAATAAGCTTGATTGATGTACTGATTTAACGATTAACCACGTATTTCAACATAAAAGGCTAACAAAAATTGTGAATAAAATGCAAAAAAAAATTTAATTTTTGTGTTTGTCTTGTTTGAATGTATTCTGCTTCTGTGGCATCTGACAATGAGTGTTTGAATAGTTAAGTACCTCTAGTTGGAGTCTGAGCTGCTTCCTTGATTAACTGGGGTCAAAGTTGTAGCTGTATGCCTCTACAAGAGTCTTTGTCTGGATCGTTGATAATCGTCGACTGTGTGGTATAACTTGAAGCGGGGTATCAGGCATAGAGGTACATTCCAATCTGGGCAGTACATCCAAGTCTGGCTTCTGTTCCCTGCAGCCTTACACACTTTACAGTCTGGTTTAAACCTTGCCCTTTCATATTTATCAATGAAGTGGTGCTCAGTAAGTCATGTTGTTGTGACATGTGGTTTTGAAGGTGTCACATTGTGTCGAAGAATAACAGGTTCAATAAGAGTCAGGCTGACATCCTGATCTTTGCTTTGATCTTTTTTGTAGAGTTGGCAGTGTTGTAGGTTATGTGCCCATTGACCAGGGCAGTTTCAACTAAGAAATGATATAAAAATAGGATCTGTGTGGGTAGAGGTAGCTTGCACCTAGTTGGCCGAAGTGGTCGACACCTCCCATACTTTTCTGTATTTTTCTGCAAGCATTGGCTTATGAATTGTTCTGCCCTAAAGAATTTGTCTTTCTAACTGTCTTGTTTATATTATCATTGAAGTGAACAGTAGATATAAGGTTAAATCTTTTCGTATCATGCCAGGTGACTGTCGGCATGCCTTATCTTCTGTTGCACAAAACACAGGATGATTTGCCTTTTTCAATTTGAGTTGCTGTTTCTTCAGGAAAATGCTTCCTATTTTCAGCTACTGTTCCAACTGCACCAATCTGAATTTCTTTCAGGTCTTGAAATAAAGCTGAAGGCTGAATAAAAACTACCATAGAAGAGAATATGTCCCTTCTTGCCCATCCATCAAGATCTTTCACAACCCTGAAAGTTGCCCCAACACAACCTTCATAATTTTCCTTACCAGTATCAATTTTCAATTTCATGCAGTATTATGTTTTAGCATCAGTGAGAGCAGATAGTTTGAATCCCCACTTTGTGGCAGTTAGTGCTTGAAATATATTCCTGCCTGTGTGCAGACGCAAGTACAGTAGGGCCTATCTATAAACTGGACATTTAAATGTTTTATAAATGAATTTATTACTTACCTCAGTTGAAATGAACGATTTAATACAATGTGAATGCGCAGAGACAAGTTCTTGGTGTTTTTTTTTTGCAGTAGCATGCGACTTTACTGCACTTTCTCCCATGCAGGTCAAATATATTTCTTTTTTACACATGGTGCAATTTGCGTAATTTGCAGTTTTTCCAGGCGCTATCCATGTTTTATAACTTGGCATTTCTAGCCATTTATACTGAAAGTGACAACCAGGCATGTTTTCTAAATAATAATTTCAAAGGTGGCGATGCTCGATTCGAATAGCAGACACGAGCGCTAAAAATAAATTTGTGTGTTCACGTCATTAACGCAAACCGCCGAAAACGTCTGGAAATGGATTTAGTGCGCAAAGGGAAGTAAAAATTCTACGTAACTGAAGTTTAACGAAAAATACCAACAAAAACCGAAAAATGGACACCAAGCATCCAACTTTTGATTCGTATTTTTTTTCCAGGTTCGATGCGGGAAATTCAAGGCTTTTAGCCATTTTTCCAACCTTTTAAAGGCCTGGAATTTTTTTTTTTTTTCCAGCCTTTTCCAGGTCGCTACGAACCCTGAATTTAGCGGAAAACTTTAAATAATTGTTCTGTCATAATTACAATATTAAATTATAAAATAACCCCACGGCGTTACCCCCCGGTACCTAAAGAGAAACTCTGCCAAAATTCATTAAGTTATAATAAATAGTGAGGATCCCGTTACACGCCCATTGAGGCATATTGGCTCCCTATTCTGTATATCTTTACATATCTAAGTCGAACTATATGTTCTGTTGTCTCTAGAGAGGTCGAAGGCTATTCGGCGGATGTGTCGCTAGAGAGTGGTGTGATTTGGCTTCGTCCTGATAGGGACTGTGTTTCCTATGTCGGCCTGTCGCCGGGGAAAAAGTGATCTCAGTATTTGTGGGGAAAGTGATAGTCGTCTAGACCTATCGTGTATGCTTTACCCCAGTGTTTATGCGTATTGCCAAGGATATTGCAGATGCTCTTTGGCTTATATTTTCTCGTCTGGGGTTCCCCGGAGAGATATTGTCAGACCATGGCACCCAACTAATATCAGATACCATGTCTCAAGTAATGTCTACTCTGCAGATAGATAGATCTTTAAGTAGTATCTACCATCCAATGTCTAATGGTATGGTCGAACGCCTTAATAGAACACTTAAAAACTTACTGGGGAAGATAACTGAGGATCATCCTCAAGACTGGGACAGAGTTTTACCTGCGGCCCTCTTCGCTTACAGAGAGGTACCCAATGAACATACGGGATTTTCTCCCTTTGAACTCGTCTTTGGCGCGCGTCCGCGTGGCCCTATGTCGTTGCTTCACGATCTCATAACATCTGACAATATTGACGATGACACAAAGTCATCCTACGAATATGTCATCGCGTTGAGACAAAAAATTAACGAAGCATGCAAATTAGCAACTTCTTCTTCTGAATTTGCGAAACAGAAGGCAAGGCAATTTGCCAATAAGAAGAGATGCTTACGACAACTTTGTCCTGGTGACAAAGCATTTGTATTACTACCTTGTAGGGAAAACAGATTACTTATTTCTTGGAAAGGTCCGTACGATATAATATCGAAAATTTCCGATGTCGACTATATTGTCGATATTGATGGGATGCATAAAACCTTCCACATCAATATGCTTACTGAATTCCATGAACGTCCGGATTATTTGCAACCCATTTTCCAAGCAACGGACAATTCTCCAGTACAACATGGTCATTACTCATCACTGTCCGTGATACAGGATGAGGAAACAAGTTTTTCAGATGTAAATCTTCCTCTTCCAATGATCCCACTTCATTCCAGTGAATCATGGAAGAACGTTACTGTCTCTCCTGATTTGTCTCTAGGAGAACAGCGACAAGTTTCAACTATGTTGCAAACATTTCAGGATGTACTCACTGACATCCCTGGACAAACGAATGTCATTCAACATGACATTGTTCTAACTGACCATACTCCTAATAGGGTTAGACCTTATCCTATACCTATACATTTTCAAGCACAGGTCGAGAAACAGTTGGATGAGATGATAGATTTGAAAATAATCGAACCATCCACCTCTGCATATTCTTCGCCGATGGTTATTTTGCGTAAAAAAGACAATAACATACGTCTTTGCGTTGACTATCGAAAATTGAATCAAGTAACGAAGTCGATGCCCCCGGATGCCGAACCTATGCCTTTACTGGAAGAGCTACTTACTCGACTCTCCAAATCTCATTTTTTCACTAAACTTGATTTGTCTAAAGGATATTGGCAAGTTCCTTTATCTGAACGCGCCAAACCTCTCACGGCTTTTTCAACACCTAGAGGTTTGTTCCAATGGAATTTTATGCCTTTCGGTCTTATGAACGCACCAGCTACGTTCGTACGCATGATGCGCCGAATCCTATCTTATCGGTCAGATGTCATTGCATATCTAGACGACATCTGACTTTTCAGCGATACTTGGGAAGATCACTATTCAGGGTTAGATGAATTGCTGTCTACTTTGCTTGAGCACAACCTGACAGCGAAAACCCTCTAAAGCCTATATTGGTTTTAGCGAAATTTCTTTCCTAGGCCACCGAGTTGGTCATGGTTTCCTAAAGACAGAGGACCATAATACTAGTAAGATACTTAACATCTCAATCCCTAAGACTAAAAAACAGGTGAGAAGTCTGTTAGGTCTTATTCAATTTTATGGCAGATTCATTCAGAATCTATCCTCTATCATGGCACCTCTCTCAACACTTCTAAAGAAAGGTTCGCCTAATGTGGTCCACTGGTCTCAGGAATGCCAATGCTCTCTGGATAAGATTAAAACATTGTTTTCAACACCACCTATTTTAGTGCTACCTACTAAAGATAAGACATTCGTTCTTCGTAGTGACGCTTCATCCACTGGGATTGGATCGGCACTAATGCAAGAGTACTCTGGAACTCTGCATCCTGTAATGTATATTTCCAGAAAACTTAATGCGGCAGAAAGGAATTATTCGGTTTTAGACCGTGAGCTATTAGCTATGGTTTGGTCGATCCTCAAACTACAGAGATTCCTTCTAGGCGCACATTTCATAGTAGAAACCGACCAAAAAGCTCTTACTGCTATACAGAGTAAGAAATTGAAGAGCTCGAGGTCTACTCGATATGCAATTGCTCTTCAACCTTTTCATTTCTCTGTGCGAGCTATTCGTGGATCAGATAATGTGATGGCAGACATTCTGTCAAGATGCCCACATGATTCCCCATAACTATTAGGGCTTAGACTTCTTGATATGTCTAGTTCTATAGTAGTTCCTTTTCTATATCATGATAGATACACATTTGTAATTTAATAATATAATGATTGTATCACTACATAGCGGTTCATTGATGTTTATTCACCGCTGTGCTTTGATGATTTTTTCTTCATAAATCATAAATTTAAGATATCTAATACGAAATGATGATATGAATTTTTTAGGCATTGTGTAATTGCCAGAATTGTATTATACTTTGATGACACCTTCCTGGAAAAAATATACTTGTAGAGAAATAATTTCTCTCAGTTTATGAGACACATTCTCACCAGTCGCTCCATAAGTCGACTTAGCCTCATATTAGGCGTTATAGGTATTCCTGATATTTTCATCTGCGCATTATTCATGCGTTGTGAGCCTATTGTACGTTGCTCCTAGATGTATTTCAAAAAAAAAAAAATGTTCCATTTTTTTCCCCGGGAGGTGTGGTAAGACTGTTACGTGCAGTCTTTGATATCTTACAATATTATACATTGGTATTCTTGTTATCTTCGCAAATATTTTGAAAGCAAAATAGTGCTTAAGGGAAAGTCATTATTGTGTTACTTCCCTTGAAAGTTGTGTCGGCTCTTTCGATCAAACTCCGCGGATAAATCCATTTTACTGCGATTTATTCGTTGTTTGGGTAATAATAGATTGTTCTTGCTTCAGAATCTCTATGGCCTGAATTTATGTGTATTGTTTGTCTGAGTAGGACGAGTCTGTCTTATATCTGTATATCTTTACATATCTAAGTCGAACTATATGTTCTGTTGTCTCTAGAGAGGTCGAAGGCTATTCGGCGGATGTGTCGCTAGAGAGTGGTGTGATTTGGCTTCGTCCTGATAGGACTGTGGTTTTCCTATGTCGGCCTTCGCCGGGGGAAAAAGTGATCTCAGTATTTGTGGGGAAAAGTGATAGTCATCTAGACCTATCGTGTATGCTTTACCCCAGTGTTTATGCGTATTGCCAAGGAATGGCAGTTTCATATTTCTTATACCAAGGTAATCCAAGATACTTTTATGAACTCTCGTACGAAGCCACCATTTTCGATAAGAGAATATATTTGACTCGATGAAAACGACTTCGATTCCTAGCAGCACTATATTCTGTAAAATGCAGTCAATTGTTCATGATCAAATCTACAGAGCAATGCAATGTTTTATGAATGACTAACTTTAGGACAGATTCATTATCTGTATCCAAACGTGAGTGACAGCTCACGAGTGAAGCCATCTTGGATCCAAACATGTAGTGACTTTCAAGAAGAGAAAAGGGATGCCCGTATTATCGCTTGTTTAGTCCAGAGATCACTGCTACACATGAGAACCCGTTATTAGCGGTTCAATATTATTATATGGAAAAATATGTGCTGAACATTATGTTGAAAAATCGTCGCTAGACGAGATTAGGTTTAGAAGCCATCTGAAATATTGTTTATAAGCTGACGTGCTCAGTCAGTGAAGTCAGATGATTTATATGTATGGGCGATACTGAGTGCTTGGCTACTGACAGTCCATTATACACTTATTCTACATGAGTGCCCATGTAACATTGCAAGACCATTTATCCACTGTACTATGATGTATTATGGCAACCTGTGATTTGTCACTATCTGTGCTGTCGAGTGTGTACGTCCAATTAAACTTTAGAAAAGGTACACAGTCGTTGGTGTCGATGACTTCCAGCCATACATGAGTGTGAGAAAAGAACATTTTTGTCAACACCACGAACCTTTATCATCATTCGCACATTATACACTCAATCCATGTCTACACACCACTGCGTAGGTCAAGTTGACATTCCATACACTACAGCGGAGCAAACAACACCATAGAGATCTTATCAACTGATGATGATGATGATGTCTGCTTCCATCCACTTATATCTATCTTTTGGTGGATATCATTAACGGGAATAAAAATCCAACTTTATCAACCTTATCAGCGACATTGCCTTTTATATATATACGAGTATATATATTCAAACGCTGTATTAAACCTATATTCGCCAAATGGAGGTCTGATCCCTGGCTCTTGGTTTCCCATACTTGTCATGGTAACTAATCTTCTCCCATTATGCAGACGTGGCCAGCGAGTTGTATCCATCTTTATTTATTTTCTCATGTTTCTCAATTAACTCTCCCTATCTTTCCTGTCCCTGATGAAGACCTTTCTTTGTCAATTGTTGCCCCTGTAAGAATATTTATCTTTTTTTTTTTTTTTTTTTTTAATAAATGCACCCTTCACCACGGTCTCACTGCAGTCATCCTGATCTTCCTACCATAATAAAGTAACAGATTATCATTCATTCTCTCTCACACAATCTTCACATACTTTCTTACCTGGCCTGCATAGTGGTGAATAATGAAACCAGTGCCGCAACCTTGGTAGTGCTTATTTGTGGATACCTGGCCTTGTAGTTTCTGTTAGATATTATAACACTGAGCATGATTAATAAACTGCACATCAATTTCTCCTCTCCTGCTACCTTAGTAAAGTCTACTCATTTCTCATCATCACCTTCCTCCTGCTACTGCTCTCACCTTTATATGCTTATATTCTTTCCCGATCTACTACAACATCAGCAACAAATTAACATTTTCCAAACATGGATAGACTTTCCTGTGTGGTCCACTCATATGTATATATATATATATATATATATATATATATATATATATATATATATATATATAGATATATATATATATATATATATATATATATATATATATATATATATATATGTGTGTATATATGTGAACCAGAACCTACCATAGAGGAAGTCCGGAACGCAATCAAACACTTAAAAAGTGGAAAATCTCCTGGTTGTGATGAAATAACAGCTGAAATGATACAGGCAGGAGGAGAAGGCAGCGCTCGTATATACCATGCATTATGCTGCAAGATCTGGCAAAGCGGAATTTGGCCCAAGGAATGGAAAAGATCAATTTACATACCCTTGCCAAAAAAGGGCAACCTGAAACTGTGCACAAACTACAGAACTATAGCTCTTATAAGCCATGACAGCAAAATACTATTACAAATCATAATGAAAAGGATGCAACAAAAGCTAGAAACAGAAATAAACGAAGTACAGGCGGGTTTTCGACCAGGTAGAGGCACTAGAGATCATATATTCAACATGAGGATCATCATAGAAAAGTGTAGAGAATTCAACGTTGACCTACATACTTGTTTCATTGATTACACCAAAGCTTTCGATTGTGTACAACATCAGCAGTTATGGGCTATTATGAAAAATATGGGATTTCCAAACCACCTTATACAACTCATCGCACTGCTGTACCAAGAACAACAGGCAGCCGTAAGAATAGAGGGGGGAAACATCAGAATGGTTTGAAGTACAGAAAGGAGTAAGACAAGGCTGTACCCTTTCTCCTTACCTGTTTAACATTTATGCCGAGAATATCATGAGAAATGTAAGAGATGACCAAGAACACACAGAGTTTGACTCATTTAACATCGGCGGGTACCAGATCCCGGAAATCAGATATGCTGACGACACAGTCCTCCTATCGACCAACCCAGAAGGACTTGAACAATTACTTCTGTCCACCAAAAAACACAGCGAGGCCCAGAATCTATACCTAAACACCAAGAAGACTAAAGTATTGACAACAGACAAAGTAAAGACCAAACCAGAAATTGAAATTGATAACGAAGAACTGGAAAGTGTTAATGAATTCGAATACTTAGGATCAATCATCAACAGCTCTGGCGACTGTGCAGTAGAAATTAAAAGAAGACTTGCAATTGCTTCACATAAACTAATACAGATGAAAAACCTATGGCAAGGCACAAGCAAAGAAACAAAGTTACAACTGATCAGAGCATGTATATTCCCAGTGGCAACATACGGCTGCAAGACTTGGACACTCAATAAAACAGTTGCAAAAAAGATTACATCATTTGAAATGAAATGCTACAGAAGGATGTTGAGAATACCCTGGACAGAAAAAAAGACCAACAGAGAAGTACTGCACTCACTAAACGTACAGGAACATTGGCTCCTAAATACCATCGCAATAAGGAAGCTGAAATTTTTCGGTCATATAAAAAGACATAATAGCCTGGAAAAAACAGTGATGGAAGGCATGGTCCCTGGAAAAAGGGGAAGGAGTCGACCTAGACGACGGTGGACCCAGCACATCACAGAGAGTCTGAACTTGTCTTTGGCTGATGCAGGTCGACTTGCCCAGAATCGTGATGCGTTCAGAGCAGCTGTAATGGAGACAACGTTCTGGAAAGAATACGTCACATGATGATGATATGTGTATATATATATATATATATATATATATATATATATATATATATATATATATATATATATATATATATATATATATATATATATATATATATATATATTTGTATAAATTTAGCATATATTCCCCAAACATACTTATATATATAGATATAATATATATTATATATAATTTGTTTCAGATTCCCAAAACAGTATGGCACCAACCTGTTTAACAGGTTTGTAACAAAAATGGCTGCCAAAGACGTTCGGTTAAAACAACGTTATGTCATAGAATGTTGACAGACAGACATAAAAAATCAAGGAAAACCATAGTCATCAACCTCCTTCACCGTTACGAAACTGAAGGAGAAGAGTTTTTATCGAATATTGTGACAGGTGATGAGACTTGGGTTCATTTTTTTTTAACTAGAATCTAAGAGGCAGTCAATGGAATGGCATCTCACAACATCGCCGACAAGAAAGAAGTTCAAAAGTTCACCATCTGTAGGGAAAGTTATGGCCTCCGTGTTTTGGGATGAGAAGGGTGTGATTCTTCACGACTTCTTGGAACAGGGAAACACGGTGAATGCAGACCGTTACATTGAAACTTCGAAGAAGCTTAGAGGTCGTCTTCGGCGACTTTACCCATTAAAAGATCAGAGAACTGCACTACTGTTGCACGATAATGATACGCCACACACCGCTAAACGCACCATTGATGCGATTGCAGAATTTGGCTGGACATTATTACCACATCCCCCTTACAGTCCCGATCTTGCACCTTCTGACTTCCATCTGTTTGGACCACTGAAAGAAGATCTTCGTGGACATCACTTTCAAGACACCGAGACCCTTAAACGCGCCGTATGCCAGTGGTTTAGGAAAAAGGACACAAATTTTTACCTTGTGGGGATACATGCCCTTGTGAGAAGATGGAAAAAAACTGTAACAAATAACGGAGACTACATTGAGAAATAAATTTTTGAAGTTCAGACTTGGGGCTACATTTCAATGTGAATTTTATCTGTTTTCTTGCCTATTGAATGAAATTAAAAAATTACGAGGCATTACTTTTTGACCGTCCCTCGTATATATATATATATATATATATATATATATATATATATATATATATATATATATATATATATATATATATATATATATATATATAGATATAGTAGTGATAGTAGTCCTCTTTAGTCCTAACTGACTATGGGAATGTGCCCCTGAGGTGAATGCAGCCGTCACCTGTTTTCTTTTCAGTGTGTTCTTTTCCCTTCTGCTTGTTGTGAGAGCTCCTTTTCACCCAGTCTGAGGTGGTGATGCAGGGAGCATACCCACTTGGTGTGATCGGCAGCTTCATCTACCTAGATTGCTGGATTTAGGTTCAGTGCCTTCAAGTCTCTCTTGCACACATGTGTGTGTGTGTCTGTGTGTATATATATATACTTCTGTCAGAAGTATACATTAAGTATGCTGTGTATAGTCCCATGTGTCTTGGAGGAAACAAAGTAAGAATATGTTCCTTAGGCATACCATGCAGTAGTGGTTCTATGCTCCGTAGAGAGCAATAAAAAAGGGAGATGATGATGATTCATAAAGTAGTCCCATGCAGTTCCTGGAGGTCCCTGAAGAGACTTTACAAGAATATGTACTGTTCCATCAATCATATCAAAAGAGGTGACTAATAGGAGGCTGTGATTGGGGCTGGCACACCTACCATGTAAAACTTATTGCTACTGAAACCACCATTACAAGGGCACTTGTATGCAAGGGGATCACCAGCAGCTGTGGTCCCATGTTTTTAAGGAACGAAAAGGGAAATAATAGTGATGATGATACTGATAGTGATGATGATGCTGATAGTGATGATGATAGTGATGATGATGATGCATAAAACTCATACTGCAGTAAGTATGCACAATTACTTACTTAGTTGTTCCTCTTCTACCGTCAGGTGTAGAGCTTTGACAGAAAGAGTGTCATACTATTCTATCGGCTGTCTTTTTCCTGGCCTGGTTTCACTCTTTACCTCAGTCCTTCAAAGATTGTCTAATGTTGTCCTCCCAGCAAACTCTGGGTCGCCCTGGAGGTCTGATCCATGGCTCTTGGTTTCCCCTACTTGTCATGGTAGCTAATCTTCTCCCATTATGCAGACGTGGCCAAACCAGTTGGGGCTGTTCTACTTGGGTCTGCAGTGACTGGGTTTTTAGGCCTTGATGTATCGTCTGGTTGCGGACCATGTCTCTTCTTGTTACTTCAACCACCTTCCCCAGATACCTTTTTTCTGAGGTTTGTAGCTGGCTTTTGTGGGTTGTAGAAAATGCTCATGACTCGCATTCATAGTCAAGACTGGAACATAGGTGGAGAAGTATACAGCCATCTTCATCTTCTTGTGAATTTCTCTTTTGCTGGGGAATCCTCAGTTTAGGGTCTCCCAACAGCTGCTCTTTGGGTCACCAACTCTTCTTTGATGCCTCCCTTCCAGTTTATAACAGCTCTGAGGTATTTAAAGTAGTTGACCTGCCCCTGGACCTATTCTCCCAGCTTAATCTGATGCCTACCTCCCTCTCTTGATATCAACATGGTTTTTGTTTTGGAGCTGCTGATGACCTTCCCTGTCTTCTCCAGCTCTTCCTTCTAAACTTGCAGGTTGGACTGAAGATGTGCTTCTTATGCAATCACTGTAACATCATCGGCAAATGCCAGCTCTGAAATACAAACCAGTCTCATCTTCCAGTACCCCACTGAATACTTTCTTGTCCTCTCCTTACTTGCTTTGATGACATCGTCCATGAGGAGTATGAACAGATAAGGTGACAAAATATAACCTTGTCTTACACCAGTGGGGGTCCTGAACTCGTCTGACTTATGGGTAAGTATGCACACATAAGAAAGAATGTAAAATAGTAAGTGTATTTATTATACAAATAAGTAAAATGTATATGCTAGGAAACATATTTGATAAGTATTTACATGCAGCAATAGATATTTCATAAATGTAACAATGTTAATAATTGTTGAGGATTGTTGCATGGTTTACGAGCATTTTGGTTTTATCTTGATTTGGATGTCGCACCATGATATACCTCAACTAACTAGACTTCAAAGGGTATGCGTAAAGGGTTAGATGACGCGTTAAGCCTAGTAACGATTGAGTATTGATGTAGCCTTTGGGCTAATAGCAGTGTTTAGATAATGTGTGGCCGAGTCCACAAATATATGTTGAGTCTTAACTCATATATTCAACCGTCAGTGTGCAGGCTTCCTAGTTAATGGAATAAGAAACTCGGCCTGCCGAAGACGGAGTGTGTCAGCTACGGCGCAGACACCGGGAAAAATTAGGACACACCCGCTTTTGCAGTATGGAGTCATGCGACAATCTCGACTTATGTCATGGCGCCGCTCCGATCAGCTACAACTGGGGAGGAGCGGAGCCAGGCCCTAACCATGAAAGGGCCCCCCCAAGCAACCGGTGCCTTTGCCAACCAAATGGTCGGGGGAAGGCAAAATAGAGCAACTGACCAACCAACCAACAATGGAATAAGAAATAAATAAGGACTTCAGAGTCCCGAGAATATGTGAAGGCGTTGATATTAAAACGCAGATCTACATGCAATATTCTAGATGGAATGCAGTGTATTATAAAACGCGCTATTGAAAACTTTTTCTTTCTTAATCGGAACCTCTTCTACCCCGTAAACAGAGTGTAGAGGTGACCCAAAGAGCACAAGGCTCTCTGGCAAAACATGCAATCAAAGTGTTTGACAAACAGGTGATTAGCCCATTGTGCGCTATTTAAAGCGAAAATGTTAAATTGTGGCGTGGACAGCCAAATTGAGAATAATTGATACAGCCTGTGATTTTATGAAATAGACAAGATGTCTTAATAGAAATATAAAGCCAACGATTAGGCATAATATGTGACGTGATAATGTCAAGACAGTTTGAATAGTATTCAACTGAAATATATGAACACAGAAAATTAGACAATGGTTGACGGTTGATATGACCGCTCAGGGTCAAATAGTTGAGAATGCATGAGACTGTGATGTCATTCCTTATTTTGAAATGGGAACCACGTATTTCGTTCATGTTTTCCATAATGTGATATGTCTTCAGATAATTAAATGGAGAATGTCGTCTTCAGAAGACTTTGTGTTGATTGCCAAGTTTGATGAAATTTACTACAAGAAGTTTTCATAGTTCTGTCAGTTCGACAACCAAGTGTTATCATTCAACCTATTGAACGAACTAATCTTCATTAGATCAATACAAATATAAAATGAACAAAACGTCACAAACGAGGTGAATACAAAAGAAGAGAAATAGAAACATTCGTTCACACAAAATCTATGAAAACGTTAACGAACTCAAATGTTACGGCAGCATTTAATAGACACAATCGAAGTCAGAAGAAATCCAGAAATTATTATGATATATTTATAAAAGTCCGTAACAATAATTAAGAACTCTTAGTACATACCCCCAGCAGTGTTTCATCAGCACCTTCTGTAACAGCATGCATAGTGGCACATATATCATCCAGGACACACATAATGCCTGGAGGATTCTTGGACTCAATGAGATCACAGACAATTTTGTTGTTAAAGAAATCAATAGGCGTCCACTTTATACCCTCCTGAACATACTCTTCCTGTTTAAAAATACAAACAAACAAAAAATTTTAAGTCAGCCAAAAATTAACAGAAAAATTAAAATGCTGTGTTCTGCTTTGGCATCATCATCATCAGGTGCCATCTTTACATCGAAGGTCGGCTGCAATGGATCTACAACGTCTTCTGTCTTGATGGTGCACTCTGTTAGACTCTTTCTTGTGCATCTCTTGATGTTATCTTCCCACTTATAACTCTGTCTTCCTCTTGCATGTTTGCCTTCAACTTTGCCTTCCATTATGGTCTTCAGGAAGGCGCTGTCTTTTTACATGGCCAAAATATTTTAGTTGTCTAACTTTGATCTTCATTAATTCTCTTTTCATTCCTAGGGTTTTCTAGGACCTCTTTTTTTTCTCTTTCCATGAGATGTGCACAATTCTTCTATATATCCACATCTCAAGGGCCTCAATTCTATCTTCTAATTGCTTGTTCATTGTCTATAATTTAAAATCATTGTATGCTTTGGCATACTCTTTTCAAAAGACTGGAATAATTTTTTTTCTCACCCTATAGTAGTAAATATTAAAAAGAAAATAGGGTGAATGTAAATTTACTTGAGACGTTTCTGCCTAATATAATGAATAAATGTCCAGTGTAGTTCATGGGGGTCTCCGAGGACACAAATAAATAATAGACCTACTGCTCTTTAAGGTATGTCTTAAGAGGCAACTAATATGAGGTTACTGACAACCCCATCATATACAAGAAATAGCTACATAAACTAAAATGACAAGGGCATCTTCATACAGGCTTCCTGTGAGGAGACATGTTGCAGTGTTGGCGCCATGCTCCATAAGGAGAAAAAAACACAAGAAAACAATCTGAAATGCATGTTTGCAGAAAATATGAACTACCAGAACACTGGTAACATAGAAAAACCTGAAAGGATTGTGTGAGCCATAATAATGCCCTCTGATTTCTGTTGTTACAGTGTTTGAATCTAATATAAATTTTTTTTTTTTAAATAACATCAAACAATTTTAAAATCTAAATTGTCTTTTCTTTTTTTCAAACGATTGCCAAAATTTGGGACAAGCTCAACTATTTTGTTCTGCTTCATGCAATCATATCTCACCTCGTAATATGACTACAAAACAATAGATTTTCATGAATTTATAAAGCTATCTGCATGTTAAAATTAGACTAATTTCAGATTACATAAACAATGCATACTATAACCAGACTGTGCATTCCTACTGTTTGCAAATTAAGCTAACCATGTGCTAATGAGTTAAGTGTCTCCCCTTCTTTCCATATTACTGTGATTAGGAAAGAAGACAACTGAAACATATTCTGACAACAGAAACATGTCCCAACAGTAAGATCTACCCTAAGGGTTCTCATCCTTTTTGGCCAAAGTACCCCCTGGAATGTCCTCAGGTCCCCCATAAGATTATCACAGAAATATAAAGCTAAGAAAGGAGCGTTTTTCAGTTTTTATCATTACATAGGCATTGTATTATAGTGAAACAAAAAAATAATCACTTTTCTTAAAATAAACATAAATATTATTTCAACTCCACATCAAAATATAAAAAATAGTCTACTCGGTTAAACTAATGATAGAGTTGCTGCTACAGATTTTCAGTGATTTTGCTGAAATTAGGTGTCAAGGGTGATAACTAACAGCAAATGTCTGCTGAAGCATCAAGTCTTTTGTGTTTTTTTGTTTTTGGATCACAATAATTGGCAAACTTACATTCACATAAATACTCGCCACAAATGGTAAAAGTTTACGAACTGCTTTGTCTGCTGTATTAGGGCAAATGTCTAACAAACTAGCCCAGAACAAAAACAGCGGAACAATACACAAGTATTCTTGAAGTGCTGGGACAAAGACAGCAACTAAGTCTTCTACTTTTGTGTACAGACAGAGGAGTTTCAGTTTTTCAAGAGAGTGTCAGCTATCCACCTGTAATTTTAAATGTCTGTATTCAATCAGATAATACCCATTAGCCCCCAAGGAGCACAGGCCATCAACATCACACGGCGGAACAAAGAAAGACATCAGTAGCATAATGAACAAAGCCAGAACAGCCTTTGCAAATCTAAATAACATTTGGAAATCTTCTCAGTACAGCACAATAAAGATTATATGAGAGTTGCGTACTGTGACAGAGGTTATGAAAATAGATTTCATATATCTACATTTTTCTTCCACCTGGCGTTCACCAGGTTTCCTTATTAGTTATGCACGTTTTGTTAAACGCAGACCCCTTCACTTCTTTATATCTATCAAACTCTAAATTTGGCCACGCACATTTTCTTTTTCTCTATGTCGTATAAATTACGAGGAATGTTTACATACAGACTATGTTTCACCTAGAGAGGGGACGGGTTGAATATTTGTAGAACCTAAGGCGATTATTCAGAAGTCGTACCTGGGATGATTGCACTTTCTCAGGGGAGATAAGCTTACGAAGAAAATCAAGGGCGTTAAGTCAAAAGGACATACTTTTGTTAGTAATTGGTCAGGGGGAATTATCTGAAACCAAGGGAAGATAATCACAGTTACCTCCCCCTACCTTCGTTCGTTTGTTAACGTAATTAGATACAGTGAGAGTTGCCAGATCAAAAGACCGGTCGCTCGTTGCCAGAGTCTGCAAGGTGGGAAAGGTGGCAATTTTAACTTTGATTCGCAGATCAACCGGAGAAATCTCCTAAATCTGAGCGAAGGTGTCAAAACTAGCAAGTGCTAGTGAATTTCCACCAAGTTAAGATATATACTGCATCCTTTAAAATCCATTATTCAGTACCCACAGATTTATTTCAGAACATCTAGCTTCGATTCTAGAACCATTTGTATTAATGGAGTTTCTTAGTTTTCGTTGGAGATTGTTTTAATTTCTGTGTTGGCGGTAAATATTATACTAGAAGTTTGAGTGATTTAATTGTTAAGTCCATCATTATATTTCACTTAGATTGTCTGTGTAGAGTGATTTATTTGTTAAGGTCCGTCAATTATATTTCACTAGGATTTTGTGGTGTGTAAATTGGCTAGCGAATTAAAATAATTTATAGCTAAATTGTTCCAGCTGTAGCGTTGATTTAATTAATTGCTAGTAACCAGTAAGAGATATTTTAATCGACTAGTAAATTCGCTATTCATTATAAGCACTGACGAAATATATATTTATTTCTAATTCATGATGAGTAATTTTATCAATGACTAGCGCTTATTTCACGGGGTTTCTTTTTATAAATGATAAGACAAGCTCTAAGCTTGTAGTTTCTAATTAAAGTTAAATAACCGAAGTGGATAATAATATGGTATTTTACGCGGGTTAGGATAGGTTTGAGAATACTATATTGTGGTTAAGTATTTTTTCTTCCTATATCTAGTACTGGGTCACATACCCAAAACCTACCAGCGGCTTCCATATAAATCTGAGAATAACGGATCTAAGTCCAACAGTACAAAAGAACATTCTGATATAATACTGGGTCTTCTTCTTCTTCTTCCTCGTTCGTCCTGAAAAGGACGATGGTTGCGTTGTGTCTGTTTACGCCTAAGCTGTGATATTTGCACTTTTCGGTCGACACATCCGACTTCTGCACAGCATTTTTTAGGACCGGGTTTGCCTTCCCATTGCGATTCACACTCGCTCAGCCAGACTGCACTGCTGCAGACTGTTTCCAGGACCACCACGTGGAGGTGGAGTGCGGTCTTGACCAGCTCTGATTCGCTGGTCCTGACGCAGGCAGTCAAGCTATGAGTCGCTGACTGCGTTCACTATTGCTGCGTCTTTGGGTCCCATACTGGGTCTTCAAGGTGAACCTGTCTGGCCTCTTGTTTACACCCAGAAAGAGACAGAGTACCAACCCAAAGAATATTAAGAATAACTTTTAATTGGGCCTATAGCTATCCAGATTCCTTTTTCCCAATTTCATTTACATTCAGCCCATTGTGGCGACACAATCAAACATTAACATTTCCCGACGTTCGACCATTTGTGGTGTGGCAAGGAATTTTATACTGAGAAAATTTACCTACCTGACATTCCTTTATGTAAAATGGAAATCTCAAGCTACTGACACTGTGAGCACTGTTAATTTTCTTACCTGGACTAATTAATGTGACATAAACAGAAATCCTAATAACAGTAACAAAGTAAACGTTCCCCAGAGAAGTGGATTTAATCGGTCTTTGAGGAGCTGGGGTTTACCTTGCCAAAATAACACTGGATTTGCTGTGTGTGTCCTAAAGATTGTTCCAGACGTTCCTAATCAACAATTAGATAAGAATGAAGGAACGTGGCCACGGTTGTATGGAAAGAGAGAAAGCAGGAATGAGTAATTCTTTTATCGTATAATCCATGTACTCACTTTGTTTATTTCTTACGTTGTTTTGCTAATACTGTTCATTTCAGAATAGAATTAACTTAGAAACTCTGTTCTTTACAGTATAATAAAATCCTATACCATAAGGGCTAATCCTTTTGACCTTTAGGGGGGTAAATTAATTTCTTCTTGTGGGATCTCCTTTCAACAGAGGGACTGGCACTTACGTGTCTATTTCTGTATTAATTCTTAACCTTTGTGTTTATTTTAATGATATTTTGCATATAGCTGTTGTGAAGTTTTCCTTTATGATAAATAAAAGTAACATAAAACTTATTATCTGTGTCGGTCAGCTAGTCCCAATACCCATACTCCATTACTATATTTTTCACGTTTGTGCGTCTAATTGTCATCACTTATCTGTGTGTGTGTGTATGTGAGTGGTGGATATATATATATATATATACATATTAATATAGAAAGGGAACTGTCTGAACAACAAATTGTAGTTGTAACCGATAGGCTGGACTAGAGTAGCTTCTCAAATCCAGGGACAGACTCTACCTTTTTCACCAACTCACTAGTGAAAATCTATCTGTTTACCTTATCTCGCACTGAGTCATCACCTCTGTCAGTTCTATTCAGACGGGACCTAACATTGTTCTTAATCACCTATCGGAAATTTATGACACGTACTTTCTGTACTTTTGTATGGCGTGGAGTGCTGGACAGTTATCCTCAAGCTGGAACTGGGTTGGCCATGTCCTCAGAAAGGACCCTGACACCATCACTAGAACTGCTATGCTATAGAGTCCAGAAGGACGGCAAAAGAGAGGCAGACCAAAGACAACCTGGCGGAGAACTATGGAGGCTGAAATGCAAAGCCTGAACTTAAAGTAGGGGCATGGAACGAAGAATGGCAACCGCCCGATCAAAATTGGGACAGTTTGTTGCTGCCCTACAAGATGCCACTAGGCGTGATGGCCACTGACTGCGTTGTCAGTCTGGGGCTAAGGACCCAAGAAGAAGAAGATTCAATCAATCAATACCCATTAGCTCCCCAAGGAGCACATGCCTTCAACAAACACACGTCAGGTCCCCCTGCCGCATGCCATCAGCTCGTGTTCTTTCTATGTATTCCTCATCATTTTCATTTCTGTCTCCAATTCTCTTCTCTGTGTATTTAGTTTCTCTTACCCTGGGGGTTCCAGAACAAGGACTGCCTTGTAATGCTATCAACAGGCTTCCTTAATGTGTGTCCTATCCATCTGTCTGTTTTAACAGGAAAATATTCTTCAAAAGAGATCAACAGCTGTGTAAGTTGGTCAGTTACTACTTATAAGCGCATGAAAATCCGCCATGCTGGATGCAGTGCAAGAAGTATCCCCTGGTACATCACTCACAATGTATTCCCATAGGTCAGAGTACTCTCAATAGTGAACCATGGGTCTACCCTGTTCACTTCCATCTGACTATCTTTACTCAAAATGGTTGCTCATTTATTCTGGTGGAAATAATTCTTTATTAATAATTTCTGGACATATAATTTTCAAAATGTATTAAAACTTTTCATAAAGGTTTGAAGTTTTTTGTTTGTTTGTTTGTTTTAAATGTATAGTAAATTTTTTCCATGTTTATAATCCATAAAGCCACACTAGGTGCACGCAGGTGCTAAATATCCAAAAGTGCCCTGGGATCGCACCTGCCATTTTAACCAGCCAGTGATCATACCTGTTCTGCCTTTAGAGTAAGCTCTATGAAAATCTGCTGAAGCTTCTCGTTGACATAGTTGATACAGAACTGCTCAAAGCCGTTACGGGCAAAAATCTCAAAGCCATAGATGTCCAAAATGCCAACATTGACTACTTCGTAGTCTTTCTTCATAGCTCGGTTTACAGACTGAAAAATGAAAAGATGTTCACAGGGTGAGTCAGAAAAACCTTACATATTTTATCTACACATGTGATAAGCATTTGTTTTAAAAAATTGGTCATGTCATATGACATAAATAATTCACAAATTAAAACATTACAGCGACAATGGCACATTTTAAAACCAATGAATCTGACGCTACACCTATCCACGGTAGCACATCAACATTCATTACAGTGCCAAAATGCCTACCACAAATTCAATATACCAATGGGTTACTACTATAAATATGGGGGCTGCTGTAAAATTGGTAAAGGAAGTCATAAATACTTTTTTTTTTAAAAGAAAGAAGAAAATGGTCTGAAGTCAGTTTAACAAATTGTCAATACACTAGAAACAAGGAACGATTCAGGGTTCACCCTTCGTCAGCCACAGTTACAAACAGACGAGACAGACAAGAAATACAGACAGGTCAAGCCTATTACTCACGAACACTTCTCTGGCCTCACAAATTGCCATCCACATAATATAGTGTGACTTACAGTAGACTTCTGCCAAGCGCCTCTTATTCTCTCCATTAACTGCCTCAGCCACTTATCTAGCAACCACATGCTTTTCTACTATGTCAAAATTACTCTCTCCCTCCCTCCATATACATATATATATGACAGATGAAAATGGGCAACTGTTGGGTGTTCATTCTAATTGTAAAGAACTTCATTACGCGAATGGTTGCAAAGGAACAAATTGTCAGAAAATGTTCTTCAAAACGAACTCCAACAAGTAGTGTTTAACTGGTCACTTACTGGCAGCACACAAGTCTATGATGACTGTACATATATTTTATTTAACGTGACACATACGGAGTGAAACAAGACGATCATAGTTACAGGTGCAAAAGGTCATACGTCAAAAAATGTTGATAATTACTTTTCAAGTTCATGAAGATTCTCTAACAATTAAATCCTCTTATTCAAGTGACCAACGGTCACTTCCTCTACCATATCATATGTATTGCAGTCAAGTCCGTTGACCTTCTTTCAAGGATGTATCTTATGGCCAACGGATTCATTCTCAAGGAGCAATACTTCTTATCATACTTGTAACAATTCCAGACTTTTTCCATACGATACTTAGGTAGCATATATATATAAAATCCAAACAAAGTCATCCATGACAATATGACCAGGTTAGAGTTCTGTATTGACTAACCTCTCTATATCCATGCCACGACTTTGGCATTGACGAAAATACGGCATATAAAAACATGTGAAGCATACAAATCAATTAACTTCGTTTACTCGTAGGTATCCTCCCTCTACGGTAATTCAAAAGGGCTAACGACTCCGTCTGTCCATTCTAGGAATGACATACTACGATGAATTCCCGCTAGACCAAAACTAGGAGTGGCCTGATACTTTAATTTAACTCAATAAACATTCGATGTGACATGGGGCGACACTTACTTGATACTTCCACTACTGGCTTCATCATGAATACCAGTAGATATCATTACAAAATAATGGCTTCTTCAAACTTGCCAGAAAAATCCAAGAAATATATATCGGACATAAACATGGTCCGAACTGCCCCGTTCAAAACATGACGTCCGAATTCCCTAACTAGGTTACCCGTGCGTCCAAAGCAACTCACACTGCATTGTGCACGTCAGTGCGTGAATCAATCGAACGCACAAATAATATAACTATATTAAGACTGGTGCGTACATTTGGCAGGACCGAAGACTACCCCCTTAGGTAATAAATGTACGTAACAGCTCCCTTATTACCTCCCCTTAAAAAAAATTAATTCTATTAATTTTTTTGAACTTAGTACCCGAGAGAGGTGAGTCAAAACTACAACAAGATATATGAAATGCATAAAGTTATACCATATTAAGAAAAGAATATTAAACGAAATCAATATAACTAAATGATAGTATGCATTAAAGCACACATCCACAATTGACCTACTTTGGAACGATGTGGTAATATTCGAAGTAAAAACAAGTTGGAAATGAAAAATGAAAAAACCATAAAAAAAAGATGATAATAAAATTCAACTAAGTTTTCAAAAAAAAATTTGAAACATATGATTTCAAAAATGAAAATGAACAGCAACACTGATGATAATCAATGACAAGAGAATCAATAAAACAGAAAAATTGAAAATACAATGTGCAAAAATGAAGCAATGCAAAATTAAACACTTTAAGAATCAACACCCTTAATGTTTTCTAACACTAGTACGGTCGACTAGTGATCTAACAGTGAGATATCATAACTAAGACCCGTGAATGCAGGTATTACGTGACAACTAAGAAAGTTAGTATGTGTGTGATCCATAATCAATTAAATAGATTAAATTGAATTATTCTAATTTATATATTTCTTAATTACTAACAAATAACCAGTTACTAATATATTCTAAGTAATTCCAATATCACTATCAATATGTCAATGTTCAGTTACAACTAGTTAGTAATCGATGAGACGATGTTCTCAATGTTCCATACACGATAAAATATATTCTCGAACACGATATGTAGTGTAATATGTTCCATAGGAATAACAAATGTATATTTGTCGCTCTTAACAATGTTTCCATACTAATAAAAAGTTACTGTAGTACCAATGTTCCCGTACTAATAAAATGTTACTCTAATACCACTGTTCCCGTTCTAATAAAACGTTACTATAGTATCAATGTTCCTGTACTAATAAAATGTTACTACACAAGAAGTAATGTTATAATCTATAAGTAAGTATATCCTGAAAGTTATACTTATACGAATATTTCAGTTATATAAACAGTCTTTATAGATGTACAATCAATGATAATGTACAAAGTTATTCATGTTATCGGTGAGGATGTTTCAACATCTGGAAGTGGTTTAGTTTCGACAAGTTCGCTTGGGCATCTCGACAAACAGTCTGCGAACACATTCTTCACTCCAGGAATAGCTCGTATTTCAAAATTGAATGGTTGAAGCGCTATAGCGTAACGCGCTGACTTCGATGATTTAACGTTCTTCGTGTTCAGTGCGGTAAGAGCTTTTTTGGTCAGATTCCACCACAAAGTGTGAGCCGAGGAGGTAACGTTCCAGTTTTGTGATTGCCCATACTAATGCGAGGAGCTCTTTATCCAGAACGGAGTATTTGAGTTCGCTCTCCGTAAGTTTTCTGGACACGTACATCACCGGAAATAAGGTGCCGTTATATTCCTGCATCAAAACTGCAGCAATAGCGTAAGAAGATGCATCACTGCGAAGAATGAAAGTGAGATTTTTGTTGGGCAACCTCAAAAAAGGTTCATTTGAAAAAAATCGTTTTATATAGTCTAACGCCGTTTGGTGATCCTGCGACCACTTTATTACATTAGATGTGCCTTTCTTCAGTAGAGATGAAAAAGGTGCAGTTATAGTAGACAAATGAGGGATGAATTTTGAATAGAACTGTATTAGTCCTAAAAGAGATCTAACTTGTTTTTTTGTCTTAGGTGCCGAGATGTTTAAAATTTTAGAGACGTTACTGTCTTCTGTATACATGAAACCATGACCTAAGCGGTGACCCAGAAATGAGATGTCATGAAAACCGACAAAAGCCTTTGAAGGTTTCGCTGTTAAGTTATAATCCCGTAAGGTAGAAAGTAAAGCTTTTAATCCATGAATATGTTCATCCCAAGAGTCACTGAAAAGACAGATGTCATCTATATAAGTAATGACATCGGGACGATGAGACAATATGCGGCGCATCATGCGTACAAAGGTAGCTGGCGCATTCATTAATCCGAATGGCATAAAATTCCATTGAAAAAGACCCCGTGGCGTCGAGAAAGCGGTGAATGGCTTTGCTTTAGGAGTGAGTGGCACTTGCCAATAGCCCTTTGAAAGGTCAAATTTCGAAAAGAATGTGGCATGAGATAATTTCTCCAATAAGTCGTCTAAAAGAGGTAACGGTTCCGCATCGAATTTTGTAACTTTGTTTAATTTCCTGTAATCTACGCAAAGACGTATATTGTTGTCCTTCTTCCTAATGATTACCATAGAAGAAGAATATGGTGATGAAGATGGTTCAATTATATTTAATTGAAGCATCTCATCCAATTCCTTATCAACCTTATCACGAAAGTGTAAAGGGATAGGATATGGGCGAACTCGAATAGGCGTATCGTCAGTCAGAATAATGTCATGTTGGATGACTGACGTATGACCTGGGATGTCAGTGAGGACATCCTCATACGAGTGTAGAATATTAGAGACTTGCTGACGTTGATCAGCCGAAAGAGTAGATGAGATTGTAACATCATTCCATTTCTCAGTGGAATGGAGTGGTACAACTGGTATTGGTAGTTGTACATCATCGAAAGAAGATTCTTCTTCTTGGATGACTGACAAACAAGAATAGTGTTGAATAGGAGGTGTAGGATCGTCAGTTGCCTGGAACACTGACTGTAGATAATCAGGACGTGAGTAATACTCCTTCAACATGTTAATGTGGAAGGTTTTATGTTTACCATTAACATCAACGATGTAGTCGACATCGGATATTCTTGAGATGATCCTGAAAGGACCTCTCCAGGTAATTAAAAGACGATTGTTATGCGCAGGGAGTAATACAAAAGCTTCGTCACCAGGAATAAGCTGGCGAAGATGTCTATACTTGTTTGCAAATAGACGAGCTTTTTCTTTGGCTTGTTCGGATGATGCAGTAGCTAGTCTACAAGCATCTATGATTCTCTTTCTCAGAGAGATCACATACTCATAAGAGGATTGAGTTTCCTCTTCAATATTCTCGTCAACCAATAAGTCGTGGATTAACGACATCGGACCGCGTGGTTGCATGCCAAAAACTAGCTGGAATGGAGAAAACCCCGTGGCTTGATTTTGTACTTCGCGATACGCGAACAGAGCAGCGGGTATGACCCGATCCCAGTCTTGGGGATGGTCTTGGGTCATCTTACCCAACAACTGCTTGAGTGTCCTATTGAGACACTCAATTAACCCATTTGACATCGGATGATAAATAGAACTAAGAGATCTGTCTATACCTAATGTCTTCATAACTTGAGACATGGATTCAGAAATGAACTGAACCCCATGATCCGACAAGATTTTCCGTGGAAAACCAATGCGTGAGAAGATTAACATCAATGCCTCTGCTACACTGGCAGATGAAGTGTTCTTGAGAGGGATGGCCTCAGGCCAACGAGTGCACATATCAATGCACGTAAGAATATGCGTATGCCCTCTAGCAGATGGAAGCATCGGACCAATAATGTCTATAGCCATTTTATCAAATGGTCTAATCGGGATGTCCGCAGCTTGAATAGGAGCCGCATGAAATGGACCCCGTACCTTAACTTCCTGACATATCAAACAGGACCGACAATAGAGAGTGATGTCCCTATGGACGCCTGGCCAGTAGAATGCCAAAAGCACTCTGGATTTGGTACGCGAAAAACCCATATGGCCCGCACATTGCGAGTCATGCGCATGTCGTAATAATGGGACTAAGATCTGATAACATAAGGATGAATCCTTTTCCCGTATTACTCTAACCAAAATCCCATTTTTAAGTATAAAGTCATGTCTAGATTTTGCAAGTTTGTTGCTGGTATTCTTTTTGTTCACATACTGAAAATTTTTTTTTAATGAATCATCATTCTTTTGCAATGTTGCAAACAACTCCCGTGAAATAGGAGCATCATCATCACAAGTGGTATGAACTGTAGGTTCAATAGGTGTATCATGCGACATATTAGTAGCTTGCGCTCTAGTCACTACTGCATTTGCAGTTTGAATATGTCGCTCTTCCCATTCAGCTATTTGCTGTGGTGTACACTCTTTAATACCATGTATGCGACCAAGTATTACATCACAAATTGGATTCGGAAGGAGACATGCCTGGATCTTTCCTGAAAAAAATGGTGTATTAAGGTCAATAATAGCAGTGGGAAATGTTTCAACGGTGCCACCAAAAGTCACACACTTGACAACCCTGCCCGTGGCACAACTTGGGTTGATCAGCGAAGTCCGGACGCCCACAGTACTACAACCTGAGTCAAATAGGAGAGAGCATGAAATGTTGTTGACAAATCCCTTGTTAAACTTAAGAGAGCCCTGTCCCTGGTGTACTGACGCAGCAGTGGCCGTACAGACTACAGGTAGACTAGGCAAGGTATGTCCGCAACGCAGCGTCGTGATCGCCTTAGGCTGGAAAAGAGTCGAGCATTCTGGACAGTCTTTCACCTGGGTACAATCAAGAGAACAAGACATAGCATTGTGAGTTTCAGCTACTTTACCCTGTTCAATGTTAGCCTGTGTATCACTTAAAGCGACATTAGAATGTCTACCCGTATTACTCGACGATATATCTCTACGACGCGATCGATTTTGATTATTTGCATTAAAATTGCCATAATTGTCGTTTCTGCTTGAGTTAAAATTTGGATGAGTCCGATAATTTGTATAATTAAAGTTATGATGTTCTTTAAAATTTTTATTCCAAGAACCTTGTCTGTTTTGCGGACCCTGAGATCTTGATCTCCAGTTTTGTTTATTATAATGTCCTTGATTATTTTTAAAATTATTGTTACCAAAATCTCGCGATCTGTGAGCTTGGTTCCAAGAAACATTAAATGGAGCAGATGGTTGAAATTGCTTCCCTTTGTAAAAGTTATTGTTAAAATTGTAATTATTTCCCTTATTGACATACCTGTCAGCACTAAAGGAACGATTTCGTGAAAAATTGTTTTGTTGTGCTGCAAAAGCAACAGGCAATTCATTCTTAATCTGTGCATTACTTAGATCCATGGTTGGGTGAGCAGTGCAGAAATTTTTTGCATGTTCTTCTAAGTCTTTCATAGATAAAGGTTTCCGTTCGTGTAAAAATGCGAGAAATGTAGGATTTACAGACGATAGTACCTTATCGCGCATCAGTAAATCGAAGAGACCTTCATACGACTTTTCAATTTTGGATAATTCGATCCATCTTTCTAGGGTTAGTCGTATTTGTGACAGAAAATCACTGAAATTTCTGCTTGATTGCGGTAGCGATGTACGAAATCTTAATCGGTATTCATCTTCTGTCATTTGAAATTTCTTCAGAAGTGCGGCTCTAAGAGCATTATAATCATTCTTCTCATTAATACTGGTAGTATGATAAACTGCTAAAGCATCCCCAGTAAGTAACCTGGATAAATATGTGCAATACAGTGTTTTATCCACGTTATAAGACCTACAAGTGGCCTCAAATCTATCTAGGAAAAATATTACGTCATCCGACGGGGGATTAAATTTAGGTAATTTAAGGTGAATTTCCTTAAAATGATCATGTCTGGATGAAGTTTGGCTTTCAAAAGTTCTCTGAGAATTAGCTTCCTGAGTTAACCTAAGTCAAAGTCTCTCATATTCTGACTCTGCTATTTTAGTTCATGCTGTCGTTTTCTATCATTCTCTTCCATCTCAAGCTGAAGTCGTTTTGTATTTTGTTCAGCTATTAATCTTCTTTCTTCCATTTCCTTTTGTTTATTTTCCATTTCCTTTTGTTTAACTTCCATCTCAATTTTAAGTCTTTCTTCAGCCTCCCTTTGCTTCTGTTCTGCCTCTCGCTGAAATCGTTTCTCTTCTAATTCAGCGGCTTGTTCAGCTATTAATCTTCTTTCTTCCATTTCCTTTTGTTTATTTTCCATTTCAATTTTAAGTCTTTCTTCAGCCTCCCTTTGCTTCTGTTCTGCCTCTCGCTGAAATCGTTTCTCTTCTAATTCAGCGGTTAATCTCATTTTTTCTCATTCTCCTCCGCCTCAAATTTCAAATTTTGTAATCTTAAAGTTTCTAGCTTTCTCTGTTCGGCTTCTATTTCTTGAGCTTTCTTATATTCTGCAAGTGCAAATGCTTTTGCTTCATCAGGAGCCATCTGAAGAGCTTTTGCTTGCTTAATGAAATAATCTAGTGAATACATTATGCTTTATAAGTAGTCACAATACTCTTGATTTATAAAAATGATAATTAATCAATGTAAATTAATTAACCTTGTTACTATAACAAGTGTTCTTCGTTCCTGTCCTAGAATGGTATATTTTGTTATCATATAATTATGAAATATGTTAATAATCAATACAGTAATTTATGTAATGAGATGTCATGAAAGCAACAACGTGAAAGACAATCGAAACATTACCGACAAGACACGATAATCAAAGACGAGTGAACACAATCGTAGAAATCAACAAAAATAGAAATGTGTAACTAAAATAGAATATCGTAAAAATTTACGATGACAACTACGATCAGATACTCAACAGGACAATTGACAACACAGTGTAAAAACATAGGTTTTGTAAAAAACTGAACGACAGGAAAGGTGAGACGGACGCATAATACAAACAAAATTCATCATAAAACTAAATACGAGAAAAAATAACTACCAAAAACAACAAGTAAACGTGACGAAACAGCTAAACAGATACTATCATAAGGAACAATTAGCGATCGGAACTTCGGCAAGGTTTCTAGCCTTGGACCGGAATTATCGCTCAATTGAAACTTACAAGTTGAGCCCTACAGAACGTCTGACGAAGAGCCCGAATTGGCTTCGAGATGGATCTCGTTCGTCAGATCAACCTCCCTACCTCCCACGACGAATGTACAACATATAACATATAACATGGAAAATGTAAAGATGGACATAACTATAGAAGGCACAGCTAAAAGTAATAAAATGTACAACGAAAGCACGTTATACTCATCTCGCGTGTGCCGGGAAAAAACAATGTGCCTCGTCTCCGTGGATGTACGTCTGAGGATAAAATACTTCGCTCTGCGTATATAACAACAGCTCGCACGTAATAATGACGAATAGGTGATCCCAAGGCAGTCAGTCACTGTAAAACTTGACGTGGAGGTTGATTGATGACCTTGAGCATTTGGTAACCGTAAGTTGATTCTGATTCATCATCACACTAGGTTCCAAGTTTGAGATGTTGTCGCCTTGAAAGTTCAAATCTTCTTTTCAACCGATACTTGGATTGAGTACGTTCCTGTGAAATTATTTATTTCCAGACCACACTGGCATACCATTTACTGTTGGGTGTTCATTCTAATTGTAAAGAACTTCATTACGCGAATGGTTGCAAAGGAACAAATTGTTAGAAAATGTTCTTCAAAACGAACTCCAACAAGTAGTGTTTAACTGGTCACTTACTGGCAGCACACAAGTCTATGATGACTGTATATATATTTTATTTAACGTGACACATACGGAGTGAAACAAGACGATCATAGTTATAGGTGCAAAAGGTCATACGTCAAAAAATGTTGATAATTACTTTTCAAGTTCATGAAGATTCTCTAACAATTAAATCCTCTTATTCAAGTGACCAACGGTCACTTCCTCTACCATATCATATGTATTGCAGTCAAGTCCGTTGACCTTCTTTCAAGGACGTATCTTATGGCCAACGGATTCATTCTCAAGGAGCAATACTTCTTATCATACTTGTAACAATTCCAGACTTTTTCCATACGATACTTAGGTAGCATATATATATAAAATCCAAACAAAGTCATCCACGACAATACGACCAGGTTAGAGTTCTGTATTGACTAACCTCTCTATATCCATGCCACGACTTTGGCATTGACGAAAATACGGCATATAAAAACATGTGAAGCATACAAATCAATTAACTTCGTTTACTCGTAGGTATCCTCCCTCTACGGTAATTCAAAAGGGCTAACGACTCCGTCTGTCCATTCTAGGAATGACATACTACGATGAATTCCCGCTAGACCAAAACTAGGAGTGGCCTGATACTTTAATTTAACTCAATAAACATTCGATGTGACATGGGGCGACACTTACTTGATACTTTCACTATTGGCTTCATCATGAATACCAGTAGATATCATTACAAAATAATGGCTTCTTCAAACTTGCCAGAAAAATCCAAGAAATATATATCGGACATAAACATGGTCCGAACTGCCCCGTTCAAAACATGACGTCCGAATTCTCTAACTAGGTTACCCGTGCGTCCAAAGCAACTCACACTGCATTGTGCACGTCAGTGCGTGAATCAATCGAACGCACAAATAATATAACTATATTAAGACTGGTGCGTACATTTGGCAGGACCGAAGACTACCCCCTTAGGTAATAAATGTACGTAACAGCAACCCTTATCGTTTCTCTTTAATATCATCGGGGGCACTCACTATTTGGACTCAAGCAAGATTAACACGTCGGATTTTCCTCGCGGGCTAATTAAATATGCACAGTTAAACACGTGGAAGCCAGGTTCGCTGTAGCCATCATTCTGATTCTTAGTCTAGCCACGCCTCCTGTCTTTGGTTTCATGCACTAAGAACTCAGATATGTAGATGCATAAACTGTCTTTCCTTTTAAAAGGGGTTACCTGCTGTCAGGA
>JAMPIV010002432.1:0-74468 GCA_024509875.1 Oreohelix idahoensis
TGACGTAGTGTCCACAATTCTAACTTTTTCTCATTGTTATTTGGGGAAACCCCTAAGGGCAAGGCTTGCAATATGCTAAGTGTTGACTTTTAGTTTAAAATCAATGCGAAAACGAATTAGCATTTCATCTCTTTCCTTGCCCCTCCTCGTTCCACAATGCATTTTAGGCAAATATTTTCTTAGAACTAGAAAAAGTGAGTGTTTATGTCAAGGACGAATTTGAAAAATTGGTGGGGGGGGGTACCGTTTGGTTCGGCTATTCGTTAGCAAAAATTATCTGAAGGCGTAGGCGATACCAACCGTTCTAGCTGAAAATTCTTTTGTACTTTCTTATCTTTGCCTTTATTGTTATATATTAATTTAGATATTGTATTTAGAAATCACTACACATGTCTACCCTTTAGAACAGACGATCATATGTCAGTTCCTATTTCTTAATACACATAGATACATTTACTATCTATGCCTGGTGACTACTTTGATGTTCGTCGTACGGATGTGTGCTTAAAACATCAGGTCCAACATTAGTGTTTCCGGGAATGTACGCTATGGTAAACTGGAATGGCTGTAGGAGCAAAGACCAGCGTAATAACCTAGCATTTTCATGCCTTGCTTGTGACAGACACACGAGTGGTTTATGATCTGTCTGGATCTTAAATGATTTTCCATAAAGATACATCTGGAACTTTTTTATACCCCATATAACTGCCAGACATTCTTTTTCACTTGTTGAATATTTTTGTTCTGCTGTGTTCAACTTACGGCTAGCATAAGCTACTGGGGTTAATTCCCCATCAAGTGAATTTGACCGTTGTAATAGAGCTGCACCCAAACCGATATTTGGTGATGCATGGATTCTTCAGGGGATCCAGTAACTTTCTCATCATCCTCGAAAACACACTCGGTGCATTTTTCAGCCCGAATGGCAACATATTAAATTCATAATGTCCTTCGGAGGTGCTAAAGGCTAAATAAGGTTTTACTTCCGGCTTTACTGGAATCTGATAGTAGCCTTTACTCAGATCCACTTTAGAGAAATATTTAGCTCTATTCAGCCTGGCAAACAGCTGATTTGTATCAGGTAATGGATCCACCTGACCTTCTGTGACAGCATTCAGTTTCCTGTAATCTATACACAGCCGGTGTTCTCCAGAGGGTTTTCTTAACAGAACCACACTGGAACTGTAGGAAGATTCACTGTGCGAGATAATCCCTTCTCTCAACAGATAATCTATCTCCTCCCTTAAAGCTTTTTCCTTAGCGAACGGAATCGAATAGGCTTTCATACAGATTGGTGTTGGGTCTACGAGTTTCATATCATACTCCAATAAATTTGTATGCCCCGGACGGTCCGTTAACACATCTGTATGATTATTCAGAACCTGTTGAACCCTCTCCCTCTGATTTTCCGTTAAGTGTGTGCTGATTTTGACCTGTGCAGCGGTCTCACAGGGATGTAAAGGATATTCATGAGAAGTGAGTGGTTCCTTTTTCATCTGCATTGCAACAGACAAGGTCAGTAGGTGTGTCTCTTCCTGGTTTTCTCTGTCTAGATATTTCTTCAGGAGATTCACATGATAGATTTTCTCTTTCCCTTTCTTATCTATCTTATAATTTGTTCTAGACACCTTTTCTAGAACTGTATATGGACCTTGCCATCCAATTTGCAATTTATTCTGGCTGCCGGGCAGTAGAAGGAGCACATTCTCTCCCACAGCTAATTCTTGATCCTTCGCTTTTTTATTGTAATAGGCAGCATGCTTTTTCCTGGCTTGTCTCAAATTTTCATTGGCAAGTTTCCAGCCAGTTTTAAGACGAGTGGTCAGCTCGTTCACATATTGATATGATGAGGTAATATTTTCTTCTGCCTTTTCATCGGTCCATGTCCTTAACAAGGTTACATATGGACTTTTAATTTTTCTGACATAGTTTTCATAATATTGGAAGCCTTGTTATGAGGACATTTCTTCCTCTTGTCATCATTCACAAATCGACCACTACCAATTTTTCTCTTGGGGTTTTCTCCCCACTTTAAATTCCTTGTGAGAGATCTTCTCTCTCTTTTATCTTCCTCCAGTTTACATAATTCCGACCGAGGGTTTTTCGGCTTATTCTGGGGTAAGGCATCTTTTTGTACTTGTTGCATCGTGGCCATTGTAAAACATCCAAGTGAAGACTGACTGTGAAAAGGGGGCTCCCATTCCACTTTGTCTACATTATTAATTTTATTTTTCTTTCCATTGTCAGGCCTAAGTTTGCCCCTTGGCGTGTCTAGGTCCTGATCAATTTTCCCACTTGTGGGTGTTCCCTCATGTAATAAGCCACATCTTTCTACAAAATTCTCAATGTCAAACATTTCATCTGGCCAATAATAATTTTGAGCCACCTTTTGGATGATGGTACCTATTTTCTCATGGTCCCCATCTTTTCCAACATGTAGGCTCCTTATCACATCTGCCCTATACCTTTTAGGAAGTACCAGCTGTCCCTGACAATTGGATCCAGTTCCAGCCTTCCTATATATCAGGTTGTTCTTCATATAGAAGTCTCCTTTGCCTGGAGGTGTATGACATTTTGACAATTTCTTAAAACAAGGCTTGAGGGTCTTATCCCCAGCCTGCGCCTTCCTCATCTCATCTGGAGGGGTATTTATCAGATTATCCTCCTCCTTTTTAGACTGTGATCTGGTCTGAAGCGTGGCCATGTACACAGGTCTCTTTTTACACACTTCTGTGTTATGGTTGTCCATCCGACACCAACTACAATACTTCTTTCCTTGATTAAAAGGTTTTCTGTCATTATATTTCCTTTCATTGAATTTTGAGGTTTTATTATTATAGTCATTGCGTGGCCTATCAAACTGGTGCTTACCTTTGTTCTGGTCTCTATGGTCAAACTTATTAAAGTTTTGAGGTGCCTTAAAATTTTCTACCTGTTTCTTTTTATTACCAACTACCTCTGCCTGGGCTGCCTGATACCTTTCAGCGACATTGAGTAACTCACCCAGCCTCTCTGCACCTTGTTCCATGAGAAACTTTCTCAGGTCTGGAGCCATGGACTCTCTTAGCTGCTCAATAAGGATCATCTCCTTAAGATCTTGGGTTTTCTCCAGAGCAGTCCATTTCTCCAAGTAGGTCTCTAACCGTGCAGAGAACTGGTGATAAGTCTCACCCGACAGTAGTTTGGCATTTCTAAATTTTTTTCTATAAAATTCCCCATTCTTTTCATATCTTAACAAAAGAGCCTGCTTTAGCATGTCATAATTGCCTTGGTCATCTCTGCTCATCTTGGCAAAAACTTCATAAGCTGTACAACGAAGCCCTTGTGATAACTTTAGGCTCCACCTTTCTCTCTCTAAACCATATGTGGTAGCCAAAAGTTCATATCTATTTAGATAACTTTCTATGTCATCGTCTTTCTCAACAAAATGGTCTAAATGAAAACTCATAGCTGAGGTTGAGGCTCCCTGACTAGCAGTGGCATCTGAGGTAAAAGGACTGGCACCATTTTCAGGAGCATGGCCTTGAAATTCTAACTCCCTTAGTCGTAGCTCATGCTCCCTCTGTAATCTCCTATCTTCCCTTTCTGCAGCCAATCTCCTTTCTTCTCTTTCTGCAGCTAGTCTCTTTTCTTCTCTTTCTGTAGCTAATCTCTTTTCTTCTCTTTGTGCAGCCTGTTTCTTTTCCTCTGCCTCCCTTTCAGCCTTTTTCTCTTCCAACTGGAGCCTCTTTATTTCCGCCTCACGATCCGCCTCCAATGCCCTAGCCTCTTTGTCAGCCTCAATCTGCAGCCTCTTAATTTCTTTGTCAGCCTCTAACTTTCTTTCTGCTTCAAATTTTCTTTCTTCACGTTCAATAAATTTGTCACATTCAGTTGTGACATAGGCAATCATAATTTGCCCCTCCATTCCCAGCTCTTTAGCAGCCTGCACAGCAGCAGATCGAAACTTTGCCAGATCAGCTATTTGTACTATACAACCTTTTAAATTTCTAACTATACAAATCTCTAAATATGGCTACCAATTTCTAATGATAACCAAGAACAACCACAGGCACTGATAGCTCAACCACTATTTAATTTCTCCAAAAGGAATGCTTTTAGTTTTATACTATCTGAGATTCCTAATATAATTGATAATATTTTAAGAATTTAAAATCCCAGAAGCAAACTACCCAATATAGCTGGTGTTATAAGAAATTCAATCCCCAAGAGCGAGACCCCAATATATGTGGTGGATTTGATGTTATTAATTGTTGTTATGTATTAGTATTATAATAAATGAGATTAGCTATGAAGGTCCCTGAATTTACTCAATAGTATTGTGAACTTTTCAGGGTGCCTTTCCGCTACCACCCCCTTTATCTCATTCAAAATGTATCTATTTTAGTATATTAAATGACTTCGTGTTGTGTCTAGGGTTATGAATGTAGAGTGTGAAGCACAATAATTAACAAACATACAAACAAATAGTTTATTATTCACAACAGCACACAGTACCACCACAATAACATACCAACGACACTTTAAAAGGCTATCTTATTTAAGACTGTGGTTGAATTTTGTGTAAATAAGATTTTTACAGTTTTATTATCCTGATTCAAATTTATTTGTAATCAGGACAGACAATTTAAAAGTGAAATCACAATAATCAATTACATCAGTCAGATAGCACAATAAATTCTTTGTCCATATATATATAATAATTAATCGAATCTATTTATGTAGTGTTCTCCTACTTTAAGTTAATACTGGTGGTAATACTCGGGTGTTGTTGTAATCATGTCCTTATGGAATTGTTTGTTTCTATTTTGTCACTTGTGGAACTATTAAATATTTGTCCCAGTTTTATTCACTGTCATAAGATCTTTATTTTTAAAGTTCTGTAGTTTGAGCTTTCAGGTGCCGAACGAGAACTTAACTTGGCATTAGAGGATAGCTTGAACCTTTCCTCTGCTCGCTTGACAATCTGTTTCCTGTTTTATAGGCAATGGCCACTAGCATGGGCTCGCAGTAAACAGGCAGAGTCTTGAATCAATCAATTTTCAAGCGTATGGTACCACATTAACGTCAGTACCCAGGACCTCTGAAATGTGAAGGTATGCATCCTTCGTAATATCTAGCATACACTAATAGTCCACAGTTAAGGACATGTACATTACAAACAAACAAAAGGATCATATCCTTATACAAACCTACGCCACCATTTTCTTTTAATGTGACAATGTACACCAGTATTCCTTTCCCTAATAGTTACAACGCCACTGCAATTCCGGCTGTAATCTCTTCCATATAATAGGATAGGTATTATGTTCCTTTATGACAATCATACCTATTCTTGTAGTTTTACACCTCTCTGACAGACTATCACATGGTGGATCAATCTTTAGGCTTTGCCTCATGTTCGCTATAGACCCACTCATGTCCATACATATTTTATTATTTCACATTCAATTTTTATATAAAATACAGGTTAATAAATGTCAAGCTTACCACAATGTTCAATGAAATACACACAGAGAAGATGACTGACACAGTTTCGATCTGTCGTATTGCCCAGACTGCTTATAACTTATATTCACAGCCTGCTCTCATCTATCACTGTTTAAAATTTTCTAGAAATGGCGTCCCCCTAACGCTTATTCTGACAATATCGATTCAGTTAGCCAATCGCTATTAATTTTACAAGGGTAAACAGTCTTTTCAAAAATATCATTCAAACTTTTCCTACGTTACTTAGGCTATTTATGTTTATTCAAAGATCAGCCAATAATATTTAGTCTCCCTTCAAATGCCACCCAATCGGATTCGCTGTACTATGTTAGCCTATCTGTCACCTACTTTTTTTTTTCCAAAAAAATATGCGATCCAATCTAAGCAGATATGACTTGACCTGACAGTATCTCTGATCTCTATGTATTGTTTTATCAATATTTAATTAGTTAAGGGACTATTTATATAACTAATAACATATTCTTGGTCAGCAAGTCTTCAGGTACACGAATCTACGATTTTTAAGGGGCTATGTGGCTTAGTTCAAAATTCTATAATTTTTTCCATGTTAGTTGTTGATTTTTAAACTACCTCCTGTTCACTTCTTTACTCATGTACTTACGAGATAATTACGAGAGCTTAGGTCATTCATAATAAGAGCTAAACGTGTTTCCGTGACGTAGTGTCCACAATTCTAACTTTTCTCATTGTATTTGGGGAAACCCCCAAGGCAAGGCTTGCCAATATGCTAGTGTTGGCTTTTAGTTTAAAATCAATGCGAAACGAATTAGCATTTCATCTTTCCTTGCCCCTCCTCGTTCCACAATGCATTTTAGGCAAATATTTTCTTAGAACTAGAAAAAGTGAGTGTTTATGTCAAGGACGAATTTGAAAAATTGGGGTACCGTTTTGTTCGGCTATTCGTTAGCAAAAATATCTGAAGGCGTAGGCGATACCAACCGTTCTAGCTGAAAATTCTTTTGTACTTTCTTATCTTTGCCTTTATTGTTATATATTAATTTAGATATTGTATTTAGAAATCACTACAACATGGAAGAAAGTTCATCCAGTGTTACCCGACGGTCACCACGAATGATGCCATCAACTCGATGAATGTTGTGTGGAGTCACTGCGGTAGACGGACGGCCAGTCCGCTTTGCGTCAGCCATTGAGGATTGACCTACTTCAGCTTCGTCACAACGATGTACCCAACGTCGGACAGTGCTAACATCCACTGTTGAATCTCCATAAACATTCTTCAAACGTTCGTGGATGCGAATTGGGGTCTCGCCTTCAGCATTGAGGAATTCTATGACATAACGTTGTTTTAACCGTTCGTCTTTGGCAGCCATTTTCAAACTGTTACATTGGTGCCACCTGTTACTGAAACAGGTTGGTAATGCTATACAGTGCAGAAGAGTGTTTGAGGAATCCTGTTAAATTTACAAATTGCACACCGATGCAGTATTTGCATACATAAAAAATAGGAGGCATTACTTTTTGACCGTCCCTCGTATATATATATATATATATATATATATATATATATATATATATATATATATATATATATATATATATATATATATATATATATATATATATATATATATCACGGTACCGACACGCTGCAGTATAACCAGCTGTAAATGGGTACCTAACATTAAGTTAGAGAAGGAAAAGGCAGCGAGGAAGGGAACTGGTCACTTCATCTCTCGATCCTGGACTTAGTATGGTGAAGTCTCTAACACTTTACTCCCCATACGGCCATTTCTGCTGTGGGACTACCTTTTACTTTATATGTATGTGTGTATATGTGTGTATGTGTGTGTATGTATGTATGTGTGTATGTGTGTGTATGTATGTATGTATGTGTGTGTGTATGTGTGTGTATGTATGTGTGTGTATGTGTGTATATATGTGTGTATGTGTGTATGTGTGTGTATGTGTGTGTATGTATGTATGTGTGTATGTATGTGTGTATGTATGTATGTGTGTGTATGTGTGTATGTGTGTGTATGTATGTGTGTATATGTATGTGTGTATGTTCTTCACATTTCAACTCTGGAAGGAGCGTGGGCCATCAATAAATGTATGCCAAGTCACGTGCCATCAGACATTTTCGTGTCTTTGTGGTCCCCCAGTTTGTCTGTCTACAGCTGTCCTCTTCAAGTGTTCTGTGTTCTTTCCTTACCTTCAAGGTCTGGATCTTGGGGATCTTGAAAATATGTTTACAGATGTTTAGAAATTACAATTTTTAAAAATTTCACTGGTATGGCCTCTTTTATTTAGGGTTAAGCTCTAGACGGTTAAGTGTCATGGTATCCATTGTATCACAACACTTTTGAATCGTTAACACAGTTTATGTAGCACTACAGTCGTGGCCAAAAGTTTAAGACCACCTAGTAAAAAATGGATATTTCCATATTACAACAGATTGTTGCATCATCCGCTATTTTAGGGCACACTAAAAGCAATCATTGCAGTCTATTGCATCATCCTAACAATATAAAATGTGAAAACACAGACTGTTGCTGTATTTAGTGTCTTTTTGTTGCTTCAAGGGTATTATCTCTGGATTTTATGTTCGCAAGAAAATGGGCAAAAAACCGACACTTTCAACCATTCAAAGAGCTCATATAGTGACATTACGTGTAGAAGGGTACACAGAACGTGATATTTCTGTTCGAATTGGCTGTAGCAAGACGGCGGTTCACAATGCGATCACCAGGTACCAATTGGACGGTACTTTTTCTGACAGAAAGAGAAGTGGTCGTCTTAGAAAAACAACCCCTAGAGACGACTTCTTTTTCATTTCTGGTGTTAATCTGGGTTTTTGGGCAGGTTTGTATGATTTTAGTCCAAACTCATCCACTAATCTGCGAGACACAGTCTTCCGACTCTAGAAAGCAAAGCAGATCGTATCTTCTTACATGAAACTGTTGGAGAGTGTGAAACGATGGATTTGATTACCCGGTCGTCTCTAGGGGTTGTTTTTCTAGGACGACCCCTTCTCTTTCGGTCAGAAAAAGTACCGTCCAATTGGTACCTGGGGATCGCATTGTGAACCGCCGTCTTGCTACAGCCAATTTGAACAGAAATATCCCTTTCTGTGTACCCTTCCACACGTAATGTCACTATTTGAACTCTTTGAATGGCTGAAAGTGTCGGTTTTTTGCCCATTTTCTTGCGAACATAAAATACAGAGATAATACCCTTGAAGCAACAAAAAGACACTTAATACAGCAACAGTCTGTGTTTTCAGATTTTATATTGTTAGGATGATGCAATAGACTGCAATGATTGCTTTTAGTGTGCCCAAAAATAGCGGATGATGCAAAAATCTGTAGTAGAATGAAAATATCCATTTTTTACTAGGTGGTCTTAAACTTTTGGCCACGACTGTACTCTTAGGTCATCCAGGTCTGCATTATTATGGCTTTTCAGCGTTTTCACTACTGACAGTGCATCGCTGAAAAAAGCAACTTTTCTCTCAGTGCTTTCCTCTGTCATTATAACCTCTGCTGCAGTTTTCAAGACCTCTGCTTCTGCTCTGAAGCTGCTTGAAAATTGTCTTGTTGCCACTGACAGCTTTGTGTATGTGTGTGCACCAGTGCTTAAGCTCAGAAATCACATATCAGTGCCTGGAAAGTCATACGATTTATGTTTTCAGTGTCAAAGTTCAGATCTGTCACTACAACTGGCAACACTATAAAGCGTGTTAACGTTTCACAAAACCTCGTTGCAGAAGTGGTCCTTGCAATAAGTAATATATCACGTAGAAGTGACATATTTATGCCCTGCAAACAAATGTGAAAAGTCACATATTTATGCCCTCAATACAAATAAAAAAAACGACTTAATGTTATGTTCAAAGCAAGTCCAAAAAGAAAACTAGAAACTTCATATTAGCGATGTAATAAATTCACGGCAGTAGCCTACATGCAGACTTACGAGGGGCGTTCAGAAATTAATGCACCACATCGTTTTTCTCAGCTAATAATGAAGATAGAAGCATGAAATTTTGCACACTTCAAATATGGCATATGCCAATTGTGTGCACCAAATTGCACTGCAACTGGCCAAATAATACAGCTGCCCTAAACCGTTGAAATGGAGCGTGTTAGCAACTTGCGTTATAAGCAGCGAATTGTGATAGAATTTCTAGTTGCAGAGAAGGAAACTGTTGTGAACATTCACAAGCGTCTATGTGATGTGTATGGAAGTTTTGCAGTCGACAGGAGAACAGACAGTCGCTGGGTTCAGAGAATCAAAGAATCAGGAAGTGGAGATACGGAGCTGCTTGATCGTCCGCGCTGTGGACGTCCTGCCACAGCCACCAACGCAGAAATGTTGAAATGCACTGAGGGCATTATTCTTACTGATAGGCGAATCACTACTCAACAATTGACCTTACAGCTGTTAGTCAGCATTGGTAGTGCAAATGCAGTTATAAAAACTCTCGGATTTTCTAAGGTTTGCGCAAGATGGGTTCCTCGAAGTCTCACAAATGACCACCGATTGCAAAGGAAAGCAATTTCTTCTGAATTGTTGGAGCGTTTCAATGCTGATGGAGAGAACTTTTTGGCTAAGATCGTTACAGGTGACGAAACCTGGGCACATCATTTTGAACCTGAGACAAAAAGACAGTCAATAAAGTGGCATCATCCGCAATCACCACGAAGAAAGAAATTCAAGACAATTCCTTCAGCTGGAAAGGTCATAATCACTGTCTTTTGGGACATTGAAGGTGTGATTCTTGTGGACGTTATGCCAAGAGGAGAGACAATCAATTCGCAAGCTTACATTAAGACATTGAAAAAAACTCAATCAACGTTTTCGCAGAGTTCGACCGCACAAGAGTCCAGCATACCTGCTTCTCCTTCACGACAATGCGTGACCTTACACAAGTCTGGCAACACGGGAAGCAATCACCAAATTGGGTTGGACTGTACTATCGAATCCACCCTATAGTCCCGATTTGGCACCCTCTGATTTTCATCTATTTGGTCCATTTAAAGATGCACTCCGTGGGACAAGGTTTGAAGATGATGAAGGAGTGATTCATGCAGCGAAGAAATGGCTACATGATCAAGACAAAATCTGGTACGGGCTAGGAATACATGCACTAGTTTCGCGCTGGCATACCTGATGCCTTTTCGGCAGTTTCGCTAAGCCTCTTCAGTGCCCTTGTTCTAGACTGTCCCTTCAGCCCCAACAGTTTCAATAAATCATACATTGATGCAGCCACAAGCCCTCTTGCGCCCACTTCAACCGCCATGACCCTTGCACTGAATCCATCGTGTCTCAGATCCGCGGCTAGATCGCTATACTTGGCCGCTTTGAATGAATGTTGCTCGTCTAATCTGGATTCAAATGGCACGGTCAGTTCAATCAGTATGACCTGAAGCGTTGCTGAAGAATGAAGCACTATATCCGGCCGTCTCCGCGATTTTCTGATACTCTCTGGATATGCCCCCCCGTCCAGGTAGGTCTACCGCCATCTCCCAGTCGTTTGCACAGTCAAGAAGAGATGGTAAACTGCTACCAGGTTTACTCGGTTTGGGGTGTGCTGACTTTCCTGCCCTCAGAAAGTATGTGTTTGTGGTGTCTGGCCGGACTTTGCTATTCGCTTTCATTCTTGCCTGATCTATTGTCGCAGCAAGCTCATTTAGCACTTTGTTATGGCGCCAAGTGTATCGTCCTTGCCCTAATGCCACCTTACACGCTGAGAGCACGTGTTCAAGTGTCTGCCTCCCCTGGCACAGGGGGCACTGCTCATCATCCGACTTTTCCCATTTCACAAGGTTGGTGGCCGACGGCAGCAGGTCATACATTGATCTAACCACGAAGCTGAGCCTAAGAGGTGCCATATGCCATATATCATTCCATGTCAAGGATCTCTGCAGGGCTCCTTCCCATGTAGTCCATTGGCCTTGTTGGACCTGCTGCACTGCTTTTAGCAACCTCTTATCATTCTCAGCTCCTCGTATCTCCTGAACTACCATGTCTCTGCGTTCCCTGCTTGATGCCTTGGACCACCAGCGGATGTCACCATGCCCAAATCCCCGTCTATTCGTTTGTGTGTATCCGATTACCTCTCTCAGTTTGAGTGACTCTTCAGCAGCATCAACAACTTCTTCCACTCTCCACTTCCTTCCCGTTTTCAGTGTGGGCTGAATGGACTTAACCACGTCATCAGCTGACTCGCGTAGCATCATTGCAAGCCTTGCTTTTCCAACTTTGTACTCTTCAACAACTGACTTGAAGGGAAGCAGAAGTTTTGACTTTTTGCAGTACAGTGCTACATCTGACAGACCTGGTGGTACCCCTAGCCATTTTCTCATGAACTTGTTGACCTTCTGCTCTATAGCTTCCACTGTACTTGTGCTTACTTCATATATAAGCAGTGGCCACAGCAACTTCGGTATCAACATGAACTGGAGGCACCACAGTTTGAACTTTCCCAGGAGCCTGCTTTGGTCTATGATCTGTAGTCCTCTGTCTGCCATTTCTATTGTCTGTTGCACTGCCTTCGAGTCTTTTAAAGAGGCATCGTACACCCTGCCAAGACTTTTAACAGGTTCCTCAATGACAGTAGGGATTCTTTGGCTGGAAACCGTGAATATGACCTCTGCTATCTTCCCTTTCCTGACTGATAGGCTTCTCGACTTCTTGGGTTTGAAGCTCATTCTGCACCAGCTGACTAGTTCATCCAGGCGTGCTAACATCCTCCGGGCCTGATGTTCATCTGATGTCAGAATTGTTGTGTCATCCATGAATGCTTTGAGCGGTGGCATGTGACACATTCCACCGAGCTTTGGACCTATAGCCATTCCTTCAGCCGCATTGAGGATTACCTGCATAGCCATGACGAATAGTATCGGAGAGATGGTACATCCCATCGCAATTCCAACTTCAAGGCCAATCCACTTCGTTGTGTACTCTCTGGTTGAAAATCTGACAGAAAACCCTGCGAAATACAGCTTCAGCATTGCTGCAATCTCTTGTGGAACCTGATACATTTCTAGGGCCTGCCACAACATCTGGTGTGGAACGGATCCATAAGCATTCGCTAGATCCAACCAGATTACATGGAGGTTTGTTCTGTCAGACTTTGCCTTTTGGATTGCTTCCCAGATCATTGTGGCATGCTCTAGACATCCTGGTGTACCTGGGATACCTCCTTTCTGAATGGTAGTGTCAATGTACCCATTTGCCAGGAGGTATGTAGTGAGTCTTTTCGCCATTACTGAGAAGAATATCTTCCCTTCCACATTGAGTAGTGAGATTGGCCTGAACTGACTGATGTCTGTGGAATTTTGTTCCTTCGGGATGTAGACTCCGTTTGCCTTTCTCCATTCCTTGCTTACGAGTTGGGTTTTCCACGCATTCTTCAGTAAACGGAGCAGTCGTTTGAGAACCTCAGGGCATCTTTTATACACCACATATGGAACACCATTAGGACCTGGAGCTGACTTGCACCGAGCTTTCTGGACAATGCTTTCTACCTCTTGCACCGTTGGGGGCTTGGTGTTAAATTCAGCTCCTGGCTTACCCGGCCATTTAAGGCCTGCCATGCTGCTGAGCGGCTCATTTTTGCGACCATCTGAATATGTCATTCTAAGGTGTTCTTCCAGGTCTTCTTTCCTGATGTTTAGCGTACCCGACCGTGGCTGCTCAAACAGTTCTTTGGCAAACTTGAAGGGCTCCCTAAAGAATCTTTCCCTATCCCTTCGAGTCTTCCTTCTCTTCCTGCACAACCTTTCCGCTCTACAAAGGGCATTATGTTGGCCTTTCAGGTGCTCCCAAACTTGCCGTAACCCTTCCTTCTCTGTGGCAACTGCGTTCTTGAACAGTTTTCGGGCATGCTTCTTCTGTTTCCTGATTTCATCTATTTTAATTTGTCTTCTACTTTTCCGTGGTGGGTTACTTTCCCTTGCCTCCCTCACTCCGAACACTTTGCGACAGTGCAGATATATTATGTCGCCGAAGATTTCCAGCTTCTTCTCCAAAGTTAGCTGCTTCAGGCTGTTATCCAACTCTTTTGCCAAGGCATCGTCCAGCTGTTCCCAAAGCCCTTTTGCACTGGCAGGTGGAAACTTTATTGCATCTCTCTTCCCGTCCAAGAAGTGTGTGTGAGATCATCATCTGGCAGATCAACTTGAATGTACTCAGCACTGTGGATTGACTCCTGGCTGCGTTCTTCTAACGTCTTATCCGTCGAGACAGAGCGCTGCTGATCTCCCCCTGATGACCTCCCACACCCCTTTTTCGTTCTGTGGATTTTCATTCCTCTCTGAGTAGAGAATTCCCTACCACAGGCACATGGAAATTCCAGCCGTTGTTCAGAGCTCGAAGTCCGTGTAACGGGTCTGGTCGATTCCATTGAGGCGCCTGTGGATTCATCATCCTCCCCCCCCCCCCTTTCGGTGAATCCTGGGGGCATCTATCGTTTTTGGGTCCTATAGCAATTGAATACAGCTTACGGGGTGCTAACCCGGTCAGCCGGTTTCTAGTCTTTCCCAGTGTCATCTGTCTTTCCAGAAGTCAATCGGTCTTTTCCCGATCGTCACTGGTTTGACCATGCAACTATGATAGGAAACTCTTTACAGAGCGATACAACAGGAAGCAATCTGATCATCAGAAGAAGTCCCCCCATCTGACAAGTGTTTCGGCCCGATTACTCCTTTACACTCTAAGGGGGGCGGGCCCCTCGTATTTAATGGCTTGCGATGAGAAGAAAATCTGGTATGCATTATGAAAACAAGCAGAACTGGCGGGAAAAAAAGAGATGGAAGACGGACGGCTACACGAAGAAGGGAGAGAAGATACTAAATTTAGTTTGACAAGTCAACAACATACTTTATAAACATCACCAGAGATAGAAAGGCATGATGATCGCCTATTTCACTCGCCACAGCACTTGAGAAAGCAGAAGATGAGGGAGAGAAAAAAAATTGAAGACCTGTGTCATAAAGAAGAATGTATGATAGGGTTACCATACTTTCCGGGTGTGATCAAATGTGTCCGTCCAGCTTTTCATGCATAAACTGCGCATCCGGCTGAATTTTTTGTTTGTAATGTTGAAATATCTGGCTGTTGTGTGATTTGCTAAATACCACGAAAGACGCCATTTCCAAAATTGCTCATTAGAATTTTGGTTCCGATGACTGAATTAAAGCTGACAGTTTTTCTTATTGTTGAACAGAATCGACATCATTGCACACCCCGGCAAACCCACACCGGACAAACCCACACCGGGCAAACCCACACCCGGCAAACCCATAGTAATAAAAGTTGTCATCTCCACAATATCCACCAAATCATTTATTAATAATCCGGTACATTTTCAGTTTTTGGACTAATAGATTATCATCAGGTTTTGTTATTTTCGCTATGTTTGTTTATTGTCACCTGTTACGAAAATAATGCGCAATTAAAGCCTTGTCGGCTGTTGCAAATTGCAGTCACTTTTAACTTTAATGTAAAATTTAAAATTAAATAGTGACATTACACATTTACTACACAAACCTACTCTAAGTGCTAATATGAAAGTATGTATTCGCAGATGAACTGAAAAGAAATATCCATATTTTTCCAGTAGCCGGCAAGATTCAGAAGGAGAATGTCTTATGGGCAGAGGTGGCACATTTGTGTCAGTAGCAATAAAAGGTGCTGCTGATTATGAAAATACTTGGGATAATTTAACAAAATGTTAGGTGGAACTATTCGTAATGGAGGGTGCAACAATGTCTTTTATGTGTACCGGTATTTAAAAAGTAATCCATCTTTGTTCAAGATTTTGACACGTATTATCTTAATATATCAATAGAGACTAAATCAAGCTGATTTGATGAACTTATTGTTTGTTATGTATTTGTTCTCATGTTTCATTATGGTGTCCTCCTTTTTTATGATATATATAACAAATTGAGTATTGTGCTCCTGTTGACGTGGAACAGTATGGAATCCCTAATGACTAATGTATGAGGTAAATAATCAAAGACAGGTTGACTATCAGAGTATGGAATCCCTAATGACTAATGTATGAGGTAAATAATCAAAGACAGGTTGACTATCAGAGTATGGAATCCCTAATGACTAATGTATGAGGTAAATAATCAAAGACAGGTTGACTATCAGAGTATGGAATCCCAAATGACTAATGTATGAGGTAAATAATCAAAGACAGGTTGACTATCAGAGTATGGAATCCCTAATGACTAATGTATGAGGTAAATAATCAAAGACAGGTTGACTATCAGAGTATGGAATCCCTAATGACTAATGTATGAGGTAAATAATCAAAGACAGGTTGACTATCAGAGCCTGAGCAGTCTCCCCTCCCTGGGACAGAGAAAGTTTTATCACACACACGAATATGAGTCTGTCCCCCCTACAGGTGTGCAGTTCGGCGATGAGTAAAAATAGTTATCCTCTTAGGTATCTGCCGAACTGCTGGCGCCTTCCATGGGAATCAATTCTGCGTGAAGGCGTGAGGTAGGCAGACTTGACTGCGGCAGACGTCATCGGTGGGGAAACAAAACCTGGCAACCAGTTCTCTGCCTGCAGTGACCTAGTTTTGTACAGATCAGAAATTCTCCAGGTAAACGAATAAGTCACCTTGGAAATTTGAACTTGGAGAAATATTCTTTTCATTATGAGATGAAGGTAGACAGGGCGAGCGAGGTGCGGGACGGAGAGAGAGAGAGAGACAGAGAGAGAGAGAGAGAGAGAGTACAAAACAAGAAAGGTTTACAAAACTGAGAGATGCATGCACGTGTACCAGATAGACGCATGCACGTGTACCAGCTATTAAAATAAACAGGAAGAAGACAGACAAGACAGAATCAGATAAGAAAGACAAACATTAGTATAACAAACACACTCATACAGAGAGAGAGAGAGAGAGCATGTATATCATTAATCAGAGGGAGAGATAGAGAAAAATAGAAAATAATAAAGGACTTGTTTTGTAACAACATGAAAATAATACTTCTTTGCGTCGGAGCCTTGAATGGAAAAACAAAACGTGAGCAAAGCTAGGCACCTCGGGTATAAGAAGGAACTAATATCACAACACTGGATAGATATAAACAAAATGAGATTTTAACAGGGGAAAATGTCTATAACATAGGACAGTTAAAGAACCGATAACTAATACATGGATTAGGAAAATTAAATAAAAGATAATTATAACATGTGACGGTTAAATAAAAGATAATTATAACATGTGACGGTTAAATAAAAGATAATTATAACATGTGACGGTTAAATAAAAGATAATTATAACATGTGACGGTTAAATAAAACATAACTAAAATAACATAAATAAAGGCAGCAAATGAACATTGACTTATAACACAGGATAGTTATAACACAGGATAGTTATAAAACATGATAGTTATAACACAGGATAGTTATAACACAGGATAGTTATAAAACAGGATAGTTATAAAACAGGATAGTTATAACACAGGATAGTTATAACACAGGATAGTTATAAAACAGGATAGTTATAACACCGGATAGTTATAAAACAGGATAGTTATAGTTATAAAACAGGATAGTTATAAAACAGGATAGTTATAAAACAAAACATCAGCTCCTTCCTTCTCCAAGTGTCATAGTGACTGGAGTCGGCGATGATGTCAATCCATCATTCCCGATACTACTTCTTCTTTCCCTGTTTCGCTCCTTGTGTGGCATGAAGCCATGATTGAAGTAGGATTCATGCGGCACACATTTATATACCATGACATGTGGCTGTTCCTGTAGCAAGTAGTTTTACAGTGTGAGTTAATCTCATCCTGGTGGGAAAGGTGGTAGTGTTCTTTCTGTGTCTGACCTCAGGCCCCGGTTAGCCACTTGGGAGGGGGGGTTATCGCCGGCACTGTTTATTATTTCTGCTGTTGTTGTCAGTGTGACAATGTGACATCATCAGAAGTAGATAAGAAGAGCAGAAGTACTAGATATACCAGTACAACAGACGTACTAGATATAGGAGTACAACAGACGTACTAGATATACGAGTACAACAGACGTACTAGATATACCAGTACAACAGACGTATTAGATATACCAGTACAACAAACGTACTAGATATACGAGTACAACAGACGTACTAGATATACGAATACAACAGACGTACTAGATATACGAATACAACAGACGTACTAGATATACGAGTACAACAGACGTACTAGATATACGAGTACAACAGACGTACTAGATATACGAGTACAACAGACGTACTAGATATACGAGTACAACAGACGTACTAGATATACGAGTACAACAGACGTACTAGATATACGAGTACAACAGACGTACTAGATATACGAGTACAACAGACGTAATAGATATACGAGTACAACAGACGTACTAGATATACCAGTACAACAGACGTACTAGATATACCAGTACAACAGACGTACTAGATATACCAGTACAACACGTACTAGATATACGAGTACAACAGACGTACTAGATATACGAGTACAACAGACGTACTAGATATACGAGTACAACAGACATACTAGATATACGAGTACAACAGACGTATTAGATATACGAATACAACAGACGTACTAGATATACGAGTACAACAGACGTACTCGATATACGAGTACAACAGACGTACTAGATATACGAGTACAACAGACGTACTAGATATACCAGTACAACAGACGTTCTAGATATACGAGTACAACAGACGTACTAGGTATACGAGTACAACAGAGGTACTAGATATACGAGTACAACAGACGTATTAGATATACGAGTACAACAGACGTACTAGATATACGAGTACAACAGACGTACTCGATATACGAGTACAACAGACGTATTAGATATACGAGTACAACAGACGTACTAGATATACGAGTACAACAGACGTACTAGATATACGAGTACAACAGAAGTACTAGATATACGAGTACAACAGACGTATTAGATATACGAGTACAACAGACGTACTAGATATACGAGTACAACAGACGTACTAGATATACGAGTACAACAGACGTATTAGATATACGAGTACAACAGACGTACTAGATATACGAGTACAACAGAGGTACTAGATATACGAGTACAACAGACGTATTAGATATACGAGTACAACAGACGTACTAGATATACGAGTACAACAGACGTACTCGATATACGAGTACAACAGACGTATTAGATATACCAGTACAACAGAAGTACTAGGTATATGAGTAAAACAGAAGTACTAGGTATATGAGTACTACAGAAGTACTAGGTATATGATTACAACGGAAGTACTAGGTATATGATTACAACGGAAGTACTGGGTAAATGAGTACAACAGAAGCGCTATAGACTAACACAAGCGAAAGACCTACTGTATGCCAACAGCAAAAGTTCAGAATGAGAATGGTGAAATAAGGAGCAGGTGAAAAACCTGGATGTGATATTGTACTGCAGCAGAGTAATTTAACTTAAGACTCGGGGGCAGGCAGAGTGTGAACACTTACAGGCAGATTTAAGAAACAAAACAGGGGTGAAAAATTGCGAGTAAAAAAATAACCCGGCGAGGAGCGTACAGGCCAGATATTAAAACAATCTGAGGGAGGAGGGGAAAGTTTAAGAATGTAGACAAAGAAATAGATACAAAGATGGAGGGTATTACAGAAAGACCAAGAGAAAAACTACACATAGGCAGGGTTAAAGATGGTGGAGAAAGAAATGTTGGAGCTCGCTGTCCCTGGTTAATGTTGTGATGGTTAAAAATATTGTCCCTGGTTAATGTTGTGATGGTTGAAAATGTTGTCCCTGGTTACTGAAGTGATGGTTGAAAATTTTGTCCCTGGTTAATGCTGTGATGGTTGAAAATGTTGTCCCTGGTTAATGTTGTGATGGTTGAAAATGTTGTCCCTGGTTAATGTTGTGATGGTTGAAAATGTTGTCCATGGTTACTGTTGTGATGGTTGAAAATGTTGTCCCTGGTTAATGTTGTGATGGTTGAAAATGTTGTCCCTGGTTAATGTTGTGATGGTTGAAAATATTGTCCCTGGTTAATGTTGTGATGATTTAAAATGTCCCTGGTTAATTTTGTGGTCTTGGTTGATTTAAAATGCTGTCCTTGGTTAATGTTGTGGTCTTGGTTGATTTAACATGTATCTCATTAATTTTGTGGTCTTGGTTGATTAAAACTGTTGCTCGTGGTTAATTTTGTGATCTTGGTTGATTGAAAATGGTTTATCTGATAAATTTTATGGTCTCGGTCGATTTAATATGTATCTGATTAATTTTGTGGTCTCGGTGAATTTAAAATATATCTGATTAATTTTGTGGTCTTGGTTGATTTAAATGGTTCCGGAGTTATTAAAGTTTATCTCACGTGAAACAACATTCCAGTCACATTCTCCAGTTATTTATCTCTTCGTTAGCCATATTATCCAGTTATTAATTTTTTTGCCAGCAATAAGAAAATTCAAGTTATTTATCTGCCGCATGCCATGCCCATGGTAAAATATTCTCAAGTTATTAATTTGTCTGCTAAAATATTCTCCATTTATTAACTTTTCTACTAAAATATTCTCCAGTTATTAATTTGTCTACTAAAATATTCTACAGTTGTTGATTTGTCTGCTAAAATATTCTCCAGTTATTAATTTGTCTGCTAAAACAATCTCCAGTTATTAATTTGTCTGCTAAGATATTCTCCAGTTGTTAATCTGTCTGCTAAAACAATCTCCAGTTATTGATTTGTCTGTTAAAACAATCTCCAGTTATTAATTTGTCTGCTAAAACAATCTCCAGTTATTAATTTGTCTGCTAAAACAATCTCCAGTTATTAATTTGTCTGCTAAAACAATCTCCAGTTATTAATTTGTCTGCTAAAACAATCTCCAGTTATTAATTTGTCTGCTAAAACATACTCCAGTTATTAATTTGTCTGCTAAAACAATCTCCAGTTATTAATTTGTCTGCTAAAATATTCTCCAGTTGTTAATTTGTCTAGCAAAAGCATTCGCTAGTTATTAATGTGTTCATCTACCTAGAAAAACTATTCTCCAGGTATTAACGCGTTAAGATGGCACGCGACGGTGCCTGTGTGTCATGGAAACCTGTGATTGTTCAAATGTTATGCCACGTCATAAATCGATGAGTTGGGTTATGTAACTTGTTATTGCCCCTTTAATTGGAATACTTGTTTTCCTTAGCTTTATTGTTTGTGTCTAGGGGGCGGCATTTCCTCGTTAGAGATACAGTCATCAGGCAAAATAATAATACGTGAGACGTTATAATATGCATAAGACTAAAGACATCAGATTTAAAAAAAATAAGAAGAAATGCTGTTGTAACTGTGAAGCACACAAGAATAGTCCAAATAGGCTTATCAAGTGATGCAGGCGAACTAACACATTTATACTACCCAGAAAATAATACACATTGGCGGAGTACTTGACACATAATGCAGCACACACGAGCATCAATTTGACACAGACCAAAACAACATTTTCTTAAAGACTCAAACAAGATAAGCCCAGACATTAATAAACACATAGTTTACAACAAAAATTAATGCCGATAAGAAAAACAATTTGATTCTTTGGGGTAAACGTCATTTTTAATTGTCACAGAAAATACAGACAAACAGCTTCCCATGTAAACAGACAAGTAGCTGGCCGATGTGTTGCCGATGTGTGGCCGCTGAGTAGATCATGGGAACACGTCAAACACAAGCCAGCCAAAACTAGACTAAACTAAGGAAAGTTGATATCAAATCTTCAGGCTCAAGTATTGGAAAGGGACACTGGCTCTTCTAAGAAGCCATTTTGAATAAATCTAAGCTGTAATTTTTTTCATATTTTCTTAAGAGTTCACCTCTTCTAAAAAAGCAATTCTTCTAAAGGGTCATTGTTCTAAGAGCCAATATTCTTGAGAAAAAAATTGTCATTAGAGCCAATATTCTAGAATTCAATGTTTTCTAACAGCCAATATTCTAGAATTTAATGTTTTCTAACAGCCAATATTCTAGAATTCAATGTTTTCTAACAACCAATATTGTAAAAGATTATTTCTAAGAACCAGTATTGCATAAGATCATGTGCCTAGAAGCCAAAACTGTATAAGACCACTGTTCTAAGAGCCAAAATTGTTTTACACTATTGCATTGTTTTAAGATCCACCTTTATATAACATTGTATTATTCTTAAAAGCCAATATTTTATACGATCTTTGTTCTAAGAGGCAGAATTCTGTAACAATATGGTACTGTTTTAAGAGCCGGTAAATCGTGCGGTCAGCTATTGTAGAAACAAAATTCTTAGCTGGCCTTCCAACACCTGAACGTCTGCATTTGAGCAGTCGCTTCCTAAAATCTGGCCCAGGAAGTAGACGAGAACAAGTAGTATTTCGGAAGGAACTTTCTCGGACAACCCAAGATTATGCTGAAAAGAAGTTCATACAGGTCAAAATAACACGTTGGGTCATTCATGTCCACTGCGATGAAATAATGGAAATGTCTTCCGATGCACAGGGAGATTAACACACTTTCAGGAACTGACTTTCTCCGGGCACTCTACTTTCTGATTTCTCACGTTAACACACTGGAAAAGCTCCGAGAAAATATCTGTTCAAATCTATAAACTTTGGTCCGTTGTCAGATAATCAGCGATTATGCTGTACCAGTTTGAAGATTCCAAGTTAGCATAGTGACCATTTGTCCTATTTGCTGTCTCGAAGGGGCGTTTCTGTCTCAGATGTGAATTCAAATCTCATGTGTGCCCTTGACCTTGTTCTTCACCTCTGAGCATGTATGCATTGCTTGTCTGTACTGATCATTCGTTTACCTGCCAAAAACGCCCGTAATAATAGATTACATTCTAATATTCAGGTAAGACATGGAACCAGGAATCTCTGCTGTATATATGGTTTTTGTTGTAAGCTGGTCAAACATGAGATGGCAGTTGTTTTTATATAAGTTTCTGAGGAGCCGATGTTGCCACAATTGCAATATTGCATTCAACCGACGAGATACGAAATTTAAACATGGAGTTAGATACAGACCTGTCAACTGATGCACCCCAGCCCCGAAACTCAACATATAATGCGATATTAAGCCAAACTAAACAAATAACAAGAGAGCAGCCCCAGTTCGTATATCATGACACATCTGTTATGTTCATATCCCAGTTGTCTACCCCTAGCGCCAGCCCTGAAGTTGTAATCTAAGCAGCATACACTAAACCTAGTGCCCAGGTGGCGCCTGCTACGATTGTTCTAAGATGAGAAATAGTGACGTCACTCTAGACTCGGGATCCACACGCTACATGGATGAGATGTTGTTGTCGAGGTGATGCTGATGAAATGTGGAAGCCGTGTTTGTGAAGATGAACTCATGCACATGAAGAGACAAGCCTGACAGATTGATCCCTTCACGTTTCTCTTGTCATTCCTTCAACATAAACTTGTAAAATTCTGAAAATAAAAAATAAAAAATACTCTTGTCAGTTACAGCAGGAACATCTTTGCTATGGTAACAGCTTATATAAATCTGTACTTTTGTTAATGTCGATCATGAAGAGCAGAAGATTTCACAAGGATTTATTTATTTACTTTTTGTTTTTAAAAAAGAGGGGGGAGGGCGGAGAGACAAAATTGTTATGTTTCATTATTGATCATTTTAAAAGACTATCACTTATCTTTTCTTTATTTCCTGCCTTTAGTCCTATTTAGCGATTATGTTATTACTTACTTATATTTTACTATTTCTGTCCACTGTTGCTGTGAAGCGTAGTTGGGAGCTGAAGTTTTCATTCTTACGTCAGAACATCATATATAATGCGGTACATCACATATAACAAAGTGCATCACATATAACATATTACATCAAATAAAACAAAGCACATCACATATAACAAAGCTTATCTCACATAACACAGCACAACACATATCCTAGTGCATCATATATAACAAATTACATCACATTTAACATAGTTCATCATTACTGTACATCACATATATCATAGTACATCACATTTAACAAAGTACATCTGTGGTGAAAAATACAGTGATACAACGTTAAAATATCTCCAATTATAAAGATAACGGGTAAAATAACATGTAGGGATAAAAATATAGGCAAGATATGCCGAGGCTTCTTCACCTACGCCAGCGCTTTCTACCGCCATTGAAACTAACTAGTTGGAACATGCAGACTAAACGGTTTACCCTTTTAGACGGGAGGGAAACGGAGATAAAAGAAAAAATTGTGACGGTCTGAACACGTGTTTGAATCTAAAAGGCAAAAAGACGCAATTTGTAGTTTAAAGGAAAAATCACGCCACTAGTTGACACAATGTAAGGAATTGGTAGAAAAACGACCTTAGCTCTTGTTAGAAACAGTCGTATCTTGGACGTTTTACGGTAATTAGTTGTTTTGTTTGAATACAGCGGCAAACGCCGTGGACGAAGGTTCAAAAACAAATTTCAAAAACTAACCTTGAGAAAAGTAGGGTTTTCTTTAATAATAAAGTTATGAAAATAAAACCTAGCTAGTTTGATAGCCCATCTTGAGCAGAGAAATAATATACTTTTAATTATACAGACGGACAGATAACACGGAAGATATTGACGAAAGACTGTATTGTTCAAATCAGACTAGCGAACAGTTTTTTGTGCATATTTTCACTAAAGTTACATTTTGGCGTCCTTGAGCCTAAAAATGCAAAAATCAAACTGCAGATGAACGAGGGGCAAAGTCGGAGGATAGTAGCTAAAAATAACTTAGTGGAGCAGGTTTGTGTAGTTTTTTCATGTAGTTAGTCCAAAAAACAAGTGTAATTTTGGGAAAAATACTACATACTAGACTGAGACTGGACTGAAATTTGACTTTTAGTTTGAATATTTGAAAAGTTAGAGGGCAAGTCCGCTGATTGGACAAAAGCATTTATATTATTGAGAAAGAGACGCACGCTTGTGCCATTTGATAGAAGACTGTCCATTGACACAGTACATTACTGCTAGAGGTGATTTCCAGGAATTATTAAATAAAAATCAGTGGGACGCCCTAATCTAGCGAGCAGCTCAGCTGAGTTTTGCTAGTACTAAGTAACTGTGTTCTCAATTCTGAATTGTGGTAAGGGAAAAAGCATTTATCTTGTTTATTTTTAATATTTTGAGTGATTGATACTGCCATATCATGAAAAATGATTACGACAAGTAAGTGCTTGCTCTAGGTCCCCAGCAGCAGTCCAGGGCCTAGAGACAACCAAATAATATATGAAAACCTATCTAAGACTATGGAAGGCGGATCTATAATTGAGATCAGTGGGAACATATCACCCACCTTATTGAATGGAAGAGGAAACTATTGAACATATTTCGGATGCAATGCAGTCTTGGGAAACTGGTACTATTTGATAACAACTGGGTGAGATGTGCTAAGTTGGTCAGAGAGATCTGACCCAATCTGTGTAATGTTGTTGTGGTGTGTTGTGTGTAAGAGTGGCGCAGTAAATAGAGTGTTGACACATGGCACAAATTTTGGTTTCAGAGTTTCTGATCTGGCACTACGATTGTGCCAGATGCTTTTGTAGAAGTACAAGAGCGGGTGTCTGTGCAGCCTAACATTTTACTCCAGCTACTGAGAGGAGTGGGCCACAAGAATTCTGTACTACATCGTCACAGGCCAGTTAAGTGCAAACCTGGCCTGCTGTTGATTCATCAACTGTGTCCACCATCAATAAAGAAATAAAATCTTGTTATATAAACACTAACATCAGTCCATATGTCAAGGACAATGAACTTTGTAACCATAGATTGGGCATGATGACGCCACCCCAACTAAACATCCAGTGCTAGTTTTTCCCAAGACATTGTAGATATTATTAATATTAACCATTGTAATAATATATCTATGTACAAAAATTTCATTTGATTATGCAATATATATATGCATTTCATTGATAAATACATATTATTTCATATGTTCTGACCAAAAGAAACAATTGGTTCAGGACTAATAAATTTTTAAAAAATTTTCAAACTTAAATTATAACAGCCAGTGTTAGTTCAATTTATCGTAGAATTTATTATCATTATTAGACTTAGAATTTACATGTGTGTGTCTGTGTATTTTATTACCTACACATCACCATTCAGTACCCTAGACTTTTAACGTAGCTAACATTCATTATAGTAGAATAGGTCTGTTTGAGGTCGTAAGTGGTAGCAGAAAGGCCTTCTGTAACTCACATAAACTTTTATCTCAGGAGCCTTCACAGCTGACCTAATCCAGTACACTAGGTAACATAACAACCATACAATAACATAAAAAACCACTACAACATCACATATAACATAGTACATCACATATATCATAGTACTTAACATATAACAAAGTACATCACATATAACAGAGTACAGCACATGTAATCTGGTACATCACATATGTCACAGTACAATCACATATAACGTAGTACATCGCATATAACGTAGTACATCACATATAACGTAGTACACCACATATAACACAGTACATCACATATAACATAGTACATCACAAATAACAGTAATCACATATAACATAGTACATCACAAATTACAGTGCATCACATGTAACACAGCACATCACATATAATATGGTACATCATATATAATACGGTACATCACATATAACGTAGTACATCACATACAGCAAAGAACATAACAAATTACAAAGTACATCACATATAACATATTACATCAAATAAAACAAAGCACATCACATTTAACAAAGGACAGCATGTATAACAAAGTACATCGCATATAACAAAGTACATCACATACATCATAGCAATACTATATAACAGTACATTACATATAAAAATTAACATAACATATAAGAAAGTACAAAACACATAATATAGATCATCATATATAATACAGTACATCACATATAACATAGGGTATCACATATAACGCAGTTCATCACATATAACATAACATCACAAGTAAAACAGTACCTCACATATAACATAAGATAACTCATATTGTACAAACAAGTATAAATTCTGCTAACTTAACAACATCTGTTTTTGTCTCTGACTACACTGTCGCAATTTCACTACCGGCTTTACGTCATCGCGCGGGGGGGGGGGGGGGGGGGCTTCTTCTCTACTAGGCCATATTTTTATTTCTTCGTGTTTATTGTTATTTGTGCTGTTGTTGAGACGACATTTGTGCTGTTGTTGAGACGACATTTGTGCTGTTGTTGAGACGACATTTGTGCTGTTGTTGAGACGACATTTGTGCCTGTTGTTGAGACGACATTTGTGCCTGTTGTTGAGACGACATTTGTGCCTGTTGTTGAGACGACATTTGTGCCTGTTGTTGAGACGACATTTGTGCCTGTTGTTGAGACGACATTTGTGCTGTTGTTCAAACATCTGGTCTGCGTTGTTCGATATCTTCTGTCTTGTTTAGTATTGTTGTTTGCTCAAATCTTTTGTGTCCTTAATGATTTCGCCACATCATTTGTTTTTATTTCTATTTTTCTTACAACGGAGGTTATAAAATAAGTCGTTCTGAATTCAGTTTTCTGTTGACTTGTATCGCTTTATTCCTAATGCAAACTAGGATCCCGTTACACGCCCATTAAGGCATATTGGGAATATGGTGTTAGGCCCATATTTTCTCGACCATCGGCACACTAGGGGTGATGTGGTCAGCATCACGCCGGCCGCCTTAACCTTCCCAGAAGTTGCTCTGGTACCCTATTGGGGCTGGGTCGACCCAGGAGCCGTTTGCGGCCTAAAAAAACCCCACCTCAACTGGGGATCGAACCACAGACCACTGAGCTAGGAAGCCAGTGCACTAACCATTATGCTACCGCGGCTCCCAATGCAAGCTATGGCCAGATAAATGGTGACAACACAGACCAATGTCGCATGCCAGTTTTTATCTTTAAGTGTTCAGTAAGTTGTTCTTCATAGAGATTTCTTTAAAACCATTTACCTCCCAACTTCTTCCCTGGTGTTCCTCTATTCTCTGGTAAGATTTTTTTACACTTTCGAATCTTTTTCTGGAGCCTTTGACTTCTTTCTGGCGAGGTTTTCACACATCTGATGAGATATTAACGAATTTGATAAGGTATTCACGCAGCTGATGAGGCATTAACGAATCTTATAAGGTATTCACGTAGCCGATAAGGTATTCACGTAGCCGATAAGGTATTCACGCAGTTGATGCTCTATTTTGCATATTGGGAGAAGGGGGCGCATACAGGCTTCAGTCGCACTCACAATTCCCCTTGCAATTGTTACTTGGGGAGGGCTGAAGCCAGGAGTCCACGTTCCAAATACATCATTTTTTATGTAAGCATCCTGCAGTCTTAACCAAACCTGTGCGATACATTAAGTCTTTGGAGGCTTCTAGTCCAGGAATTTATTTACGAACTGCTGTGAGAATTTCATTCACACGGGAAAAAAAAAAGTTTAAACATTTTTCTGCCTGGCTCATTACGTTGTTTTAAATCTATTTTTTGTATGCACTAAAACGGCAGGTTTGGTATTGAAAGGTGCTGAATTTAGAACATTAACAAGGTAGACGCAAAAAATGTCCTGGTTTACCGTGGATAGAAACAAGTTTATATTTCCAGGCCCTCGGCACACTACAAGAATGTGAATAGTTTTATTTCTTAGCTGTTGACTGACAGAAAAGTTGTGGATTTAGTCAAAGCTCGTGTCATTACAGATTTACAGAACATACGATTCTCGGCACATTTTCTCCCATTTCTTCAGCGACTAACCCCCCCCCCCCTCCCCCACCCCCTAAAAAAATTTCTTTCCTATCTGAATTATAAGCAAACTGATTATTCCCCCCCCCCCCTTTTTTTTTTCCCTTTCCGTCCGTTCTGTAGAGTTTTTCTGTAGCCTCTTTCTTCTGACAAAGTTCGTGTGTTCGTTACGTTGGTTATGTTTTCTTGTGAATAATTAAGACTGTCTCCAGTTGCTTCATTTCATTCATATTTAGTTTTTATCATTTTTAACTTTATTTTAGACCCCTCCCCCCCCCCCCCCCCCCCCCCCCCCCCCCCCCCCCCCCCCCCTTTTAAAGACCCCCCCCCCCGCCCCCCCCCCCCCCCCACCCCCCCCCCCCCCCCCCCCCCCCCACCCCGCCCCCCCCCCCCCTCCCCCTCCCCTTTTAAAGAGAAAGGAAATAATTCTTAGCACTGTAAAACTGATCAGATGTAGACAATCTAAAAGTAAAACAAGAAAAATTGCGAGCTGTCATAGTAGTTTAAAGTAGTCATAAATCTACCTCGCACGCGCCGGGGAGGGGAAGTGGGCGGTCACTGGTAACAGGAAGAAATTAAGTGAGCGAAAGTTACGTCGCTTTTGATCTGTATTTTCTTTTATGAATATCGGCCGTAACTTACAGATTAAGAAAACAGATTGTTTATAGCTTGGAATATACGAAGATTGTGTTGACCGGAGAATATGAGGATTGTGTGTTGAATGGAGACTATGAAGATTGTGTTGACAGGAGAATATGAATATTGCGTTGACTGAAGAATATGAGATTGTGTGTTGACTGGGGAAAATGAAGATTGTGTACATAATGTGTTGAATGGAGAATATGAGGATTGAGTGTTGAATGGAGAATATGAGGATTGTGTACACAATGTCTTGAATGGTGAATACGAGGATTGTGTGTTGAATGGAGAATATGATGAATGTGTGTTGAATGGAGAGTATGAAGATTGTGTACATAATGTGTTTAGTATGATGACTGTTTGGGGACTGAAGAATATGAAAACTATACAGGCTGTTGTCGTGTGGTGTGTACTGGGGCAACTACGACAGTAGTTTTTGCCAGGAATAGTCTATGAGATATTAGGTATAAGGTCTCTAGAAATTGGCGCGTTAAGAAAGAATAAAGACCTATTCGAGATAGGGACAGGAAGACGGGAATCCGAATGCTTTCCACTGGACAGTGTTTCTAATTAATTATGGAAAGAGTTCTGTTTCCCCACGACCTTAGCTTCTGCCCTTAGATCCCGTAAAGAAAAAGCCCCCAACCTCATCTGAGTAGAGACATGTTCCTATAAGTGAATATGTAACACCGACAGCACGAGTGATACATTAACAAACTAAATAATGATCAAACGATTATTGGGTTTATTAATTAAATATCCACACATATAGGGTTAGTAATGGTTAGAGCGTGATGATGGTAAAAGACGATTCACACAAAACACACAGATGAGATAATAAAATTGCAGTTAATTAAGTAGTAGTTAATTAAGAATGAACTGGTGCAAAGCGAAATGATGATGATGTGATATGATACGTGTTACCAAAATGGTGAGTACTCTACACAGTCCATATGTCTCTAAATGCTTCGCATTGATATGACGATTCACATGTATGCATACACCGTCCCAAGTTATTATACGTTATGTCGAGGGGGGTATCTCTAAGCCGAGGACGTTCTGATGAAAACTGTTGTCGGACTGAGAACGTTGAAAAGAGAGATACAGTATATATATTCCTTCACTGTTTGAGTATATCTCTGTAGTGTTGATCAACAGTTAATAGCTGTCATATGAACAAAAGGTCTGTTGTCTAATCTCCCGAGGGTACTGGCCAGACTGGATATCTTCACGAAATATTAGTGATATGTAGACTCATAACCTTGCGTATGTAGTCGTGATTCATAAAATATACTTTAGAGTCTGCTTCATAGAATGCGCTTTAGAGTGTGTTGCACTTGGTATAAATATGAGATTCCACTTTTGAGCTCTTTAGCTTGACTTCAGATAATAATGATCTTTCGAGTGATTTGAATTTATGATGACTCTGTATCGAACTTGTGATAACGATGTATTGAACTTGTGAGCAAGCAGTATATGGGTGACGAAAAATGCTGCGTCAACCTTCTGACTTGTGGGTGAGACAATATTCCTTTTTAATTGAGGAATGAAAGATGTCCTATGGCGAATTCTGCTAGCCAAATGTCCGTTTTTGATAACTTATTTCTGGTTAGACGTAAGACACGTTGCGTGTAGACTCAGACTTCTGATGAACTGAAGACACACAAAAGTCTTCGTAAGTTTTTCACGTTTAACATCACTGGTTGACTTTCATTTATACTACTGCTCATTATTCATCTCTCTCTGAGTTCTATTCTAATGATGTTAAATATCTTGTGCATGAGAGTGTGTGCGCATGGGAGACTGTGATGATGATGAAGGTGAAGTATGAACTATTAATTACCTACTATCATCCTATCATCTTCTAGGAAAATCTTCTGATTTTATTAATCAGTTATGCAAAGAATTATTTGAAACTCTATCTTTCGCATATTTTAGCTGTGAGGTTAAAATAAACAAAAAATTAAGACAATGTATTAATAATCTATATAAGATCTACTAACCTTCTTTTCTCTTCGCAAAATCCTTTAAGAACACAATTCATCACAGAACTGAATTATATCCACTCTGAATAAACACGTGTATTTAGGCTAGGCGTTTTTGGGTTTAATCTCGTCCTCACAATGTAAAAACTGGACTGCTTCCTCTAGCAAGCTACGCAGTAGATTATATTTCTGGAAGTCCAATGTGGGTTTCTTGGATCCCTGACATCCAGCTCCGCCCATACCAACCAATCCTTAATAGCCCCTCTGGTCACTCATTCACAGGATCGCTCTTGTCCCCTGTCAGTCCAAACGTGGGTGTGGTTTGACAAACAGGTATGGAGATAATTGGCGGGCTAATGCAAAAGTGCTGTCACATTGCTGTCACTTTACTCTCTGATTGTTTATTGTTCACCTGGCCAAGCTGGGCGTCCAATGTGGTAACCCAACGCTTGTCTGAACAGCGACCGACCAAAGATAACACCATTACAGCATGAGACGTTTTCACCTGGCCAATCTGGGCGTCCCATGTGGTGACCCGTCGCTAGCCGCAAAGATAACAATGGTCCACAGCAATTACAGCATGCCCAGATGTCTGATTGGGATGACCAGATGTGTTTTCACCAGATTTATCACGATGCAATGTGGGCTTCAAACGATAATGTCAGGTATGGGGACTCAATCAAAGGACTTTATTTCCCCCGATGAAAGAACAAATGTGGTTCTCTAGATACCGGTCGCGAGTAATCACAACGATGAAATGGCAAATATGAGATAGCAAATGTGGGGTGAAAGAACACAAATACAATAGGAGAGATGTAGGAAAAGATAGAGCTATAAGGCCTTAGCGCTCGTTTATCACACTAGCCCCCTCCTCAAGTGTGATGTCAATCATTCTCAGGAGAGCTTAGCCTTCTTGCTCGGGATTCATTAATCCTTTTCCTCATCTTCGTTTTTCTCTCCGGTTTCCACCCTTTCCTCTACTTGTCTGTGCTCTCCGTCCTGCCTCATAGGATGACGGCTTAAAAAATCCGCTTCTACGTTATGTTTTCCTTGGATATAGTCCACTTGGAACGTGTAAGGTTGTAGAACAAGCGACCACCTCATCAGTCTAGCATTCAAATTCTTTGAATTGGCGAGGAAGGTCAGAGGTTGGTGATCACTCTGGATCGTAAATTTCCTTCCATACAGGTATGCTTGAAATTTTTGTATTCCACAGACGAGGGACAAACATTCCTTTTCGATTGTGGAATAGTCTTCTTCTGCTCGGTTTAACTTCCGACTCGCGTATGCGACCGGAAATAGATTTGGTGGGCTTCTGTCGTCTGGCTGTAGTAATGTAGCCCCGATTACAATGTTACTGGCATCTGTGCGCAAGATGAATTTTCTAGTTAAATCCGGGAGCTGTAAAATAGGTTTTGTGGTGAGTTTCTCTTTTAAGAGTGCATATGCATGTTCACATTCTGCTGACCATGTCACTTTATCTGGGTTTCCTTTCTTGGTTAGCGATGTAAGCGGCGCACAGAGGCTATTAAAATCCTTTATATATCTCTGGTAGAATCCACAGAAGATACAAATGACCGGACATCCCCTTTTTTGGACGGTCTCGGTGCATTTCTCAGCTTCTCAACGTTTTGAGTCTCGGGGAACATGGTCCCATGGGATATAGTATGTCCTAGGAACTCTAGCTGTTCACACCCAACTTGACATTTGGTTGGGCGGGCGGTTAGTCCCGCTTCTCTGAGTCTGTTAAACAGCAAGGATAGCGCTGATATATGTTTTTCAAACGATTCAGTAGCTACTTGGATATCATCCATAAAATTGCTGATGGCGGGATGATTCAGAGAATCCAATAACTTTCGCATCATCCTTGTGAAGATACTAGGAGCGTTGTTTAGTCCAAATGGCATCACATTAAACTCGAAGTGTCCATCTGGAGTACTGAAGGCTAACAGGTTCCTCAACTCAGCTTTTACCGGTATTTGATAGTACCCTTTACTGAGGTCGATCTTTGAAAAATAGCAAGCCCTGCTCAGCTTAGTAAATAGCTGGTTCTGGTCCGGTAACGGTTTTGGCTGGAACTGTGTTAACGCATTCAGCTGTCGGTAGTCAATGCACAGGCGGTGTTCTCCGCTGGGTTTGCGTAACAGCACCACTCCCGCACTGTAAGGGGACTCCAACTTCGAAATTATGCCTTCCTTAAGTAAGTAATCAATTTCTTGCTTTAATGCCGTCGCCTTGGCATACGGAATCGGATAAGTTCTCATTCGGACGGGCGTAGGATCCGTGACTTCCATGTCAAACTCCATCAGGTTTGTCCGGCCCGGTTTGTCTGTCAGGGAGTCTGCGTGGTTTTCCATCAATCTCCTCACTTTTTCTTGCTGGGCTTCCGTTAGGGTGGAGCTTATTTTCACATCTAAATGTGATTCCTCCTGTATCACCGGGTACTCTACGGATGATAAAGGCTCTTCTTCCATTTGTATAGCAATGGCCATAGTCATGAGGTGCTCTGGTTCCGCAGGGGCTCACTCGTAAAACTTCTTAAGCAGATTTAAGTGATAAATTTTCTGCTTTCCGTTCACGGCAATTTTATAGTTGGTGCGAGAAATCTTCTCCACAACTTTGTAGGGTCCCCTCCAGCAAATCTGCAACTTATTACTGCTACTTGGCAGAAGAAGTAGCACCTTCTCTCCTACTGCTAGTTCTCGGTCCTTCGCATTCCGATTGTAATATTTGGCATGCTTCCGCCTAGCCTCCCGTACTTTCGCTGTGGCTAATTCCCAGCCAGTCTTCAGGCGTTGTTTCAAGTCTGTGACGTACTGGAAGGCTGATGTGACAGTGTCGTCTGCCTTGGCATCTGTATATGTTCTTAGTAACGATTCTAATGGACCTTTAATAGGTCTTCCGAAGAGTAATGTGGCCGGAGCGACTCCAGTTGACGCATGCGGTACTTCCCTATAAGCAAATAATGCGGCAGGAAGATACTGATCCCAAGTTTCTGGCTTCTCCTGTGCGAACTTCCGAAGAATAGAGGTGAGCGTCCCGTTAAACCGCTCTACTTGCCCGTTACTTTGGGGGTGATAGGGCGAAGTATGAATATGCCTAGTCTTGAATATTCTAAGCACCTCCTCTGTCAACTTGCCTCTAAATTGTGACCCGTTGTCTGTGAGAATTTCATGCGGGAAGCCCAATCTAGTAAAGATATTCAGTAAAGCATCAGCTACATGCACTGAGTCGCATGCTGGCATGGCTATGGCTTCGCCCCACATGGAACATGTGTCCACTAAGGTAAGGATATGGGAGTTCCTCTTCTTAGTTTTCAGCAGAGGTCCAATTATATCCACGGCCACTCTTTCAAATGGGGTGCCCAAGATTGGCATCTCACAAGGGTCGCTGGTGCCGTCCATTGTTTTGGTGCAACTTTCTGGCACTGAGGACAAGACTTGACGAAACGTTCAATGTCGCCGGTGATCCCTGGCCAATAATAGTGGCAGACGATCCTCTGAGTCGTGGCGCTCTTCCCATGTGTCCACTAAATGGGATAGAGTGGCCCATCTCAAGCACCTGGTTCCTATAGGTTGCAGGATCTACTAATTGGTTGTGTTCCTGTCCTTCCTTTCCAGCTCGGCGATACATCAATCCATTTTTCATAAAGAAGTCTCCCTTGGTAGGTGGGTTGTGTGTCCTAGGTAATTTTTTAAAACAGGGCGCCATTGAGGAATCTTCCGTTTGGGCCCTCTTCAATTCCTCGGGAAGGATATTGGTAGGAGGTTCCTGCTCTGCGTCTTTTTTTGACTGTCCTCTAGTCTGTACGGCCGCCATGACTAGTGGTTGAGTAGGTTCTCCAAGGAACACATATCTACATCCCAAGATTAAACAGTAGATTGGTTCTTCCATTATGGCTGCACAAATCTCTCCTGTCACGTAACGAGATTCCACTCTGATAAGTGCAATTGGCAGTGTCATGGGTGTAACATCCTTCGTCAGACCTTGGATGTCGACACTCTCTTCTGTTATCTGGTCAGGGGTGACTAGAGATGCCCTGACCACCGCATCGAAAGCAAGTCCTGTGTCATAAAGGCACTCCACAGATTGTCCGTTTACGAGGACTGATTCGATGACGGGAGGATGAGAAACGTTTCCGGTCCTCTGCTCCTTTCGGGGTGACGATTTTGTCTGCAGACAGGCAGCATGTTGGGGAGGAGGTTTGCGCTTGCACTTATTAGTGTTGTGATTGTTCAAGCGACAGTACTTGCACCATTTATCTCCCTGTCTCTGGTGTGGCGCAGCATTTTTCTTGTTTTGCTCTTTGTAGTTATCTTGTTTTGCGTGCTGTTTATGCGAGATATGGGGTCCTTTGCTTTGTTGGTCTGGTTGGGAGCGAGCAGGATGCTTTGGCGCCTGATCCGAAAACTTCTTTCTGGCTCCTTGAGACTCCATGAGAGCATTTTGGAATCGCTCTGCCAGTGTAAGAATATTTTCTAACCGGTCAGCGCCGTTTTCAGTGAGAAATCAAACGCATTTCCACCGACATAGACTCTTTTAGTTGCTCTATCACAATCAGCTCCTTCAACCCGTCATAGTTCTCAGTAAAGTTTCCCATTGTACACCACTTCACTAGGTAGTCTTCAATACGGGCTGCGAATTGTGAGAAAGTCTCTCCTGCCTCCTTCCTAGAACCTCGAAATTTTTTTCGGTAAGCCTCTGACTGAAGCTCGTACCTCACCAAGAGAGCTTTTTTCAATGCCTGATAGTCATCTTGCTCTCCGGCCGGAAGTTTATTAAAAACTTCATAGGCGGCTCCTCTTAGGCCCTGGGAAAGTTTCAAGTTCCACTTCTGTTCTTTAAGTCCAAACCCTATTGCAAATGTTTGAAGCGGTCTAAAAAGGCGTCCATGGTATCGTTCCTTTCTGAAAAAGGTTCCAGCGGAAAGTTCATGGCATTGGGTGGCGCAGGTTGCGAAGTAGGCACACCATCTGAGCGGGGTGAGTACCCTCCATCAAAGTTGGAAGCCGCTGCTCTTTTTGCCAGCTCTATCTGATTGGTCTGTCCCTGGATTTCCAGTTGCTTCATGTTAAGTGCATGCTCTGCTGCGGCTTTCTCTTTACGCTCCGCTGCTTCTGCTGCTTCTTTCCGCTCTGCTGCTTCTGCTGCGGCTTTCCGCTCCACTGCTTCTGCTGCGGCTTTCTTCCTCTAGCAAGCTACGCAGTAGATTATATTTCTGGAAGTCCAATGTGGGTTTCTTGGATCCCTGACATCCAGCTCCGCCCATACCAACCAATCCTTAATAGCCCCTCTGGTCACTCATTCACAGGATCGCTCTTGTCCCCTGTCAGTCCAAACGTGGGTGTAGTTTGACAAACAGGTATGGAGATAATTGGCGGGCTAATGCAAAAGTGCTGTCAAATTGCTGTCACTTTACTCTCTGATTGTTTATTGTTCACCTGGCCAAGCTGGGCGTCCAATGTGGTAACCCAACGCTTGTCTGAACAGCGGCCGACCAAAGATAACACCATTACAGCATGAGACGTTTTCACCTGGCCAATCTGGGCGTCCCATGTGGTGACCCGTCGCTAGCCGCAAAGATAACAATGGTCCACAGCAATTACAGCATGCCCAGATGTCTGATTGGGATGACCAGATGTGTTTTCACCAGATTTATCACGATGCAATGTGGGCTTCAAACGATAATGTCAGGTATGGGGACTCAATCAAAGGACTTTATTTCCCCCGATGAAAGAACAAATGTGGTTCTCTAGATACCGGTCGCGAGTAATCACAACGATGAAATAGCAAATATGAGATAGCAAATGTGGGGTGAAAGAACACAAATACAATAGGAGAGATGTAGGAAAAGATAGATCTATAAGGCCTTTGCGCTCGTTTGTCACAGCTGTGAGGATTGTTAAGGATTGTGCACCATGTATAGATTATAAGACTTACCTTTTGAAGAGCACCATGATTGTGAAGGATTATGTGGTTCATGGAGATTCTGAAGTCTGTAGTGCTTTTCAATTATTGCGTGGTTCGTGGAGATTCTGAAGTCTGTGCTGAACGATTGCGTGATACGTAGAGATTCTGAAGTCTGTAGTGCTTGTCAATTATTGTGTGGTTTGTGGAGTTTCTGAAGTCTGTGCTGAACGATTGTGTGATATGTGGAGATTATGAAGATTTTAGACACTGAGAATGGTCTTGTGAAGTTTCTTAAGATTGTAGAGAGTGTCAATGGCCGCGTGGTTTGTGGAGATTCTGAAGACTGTAATCAATAATAGTGTTGACTGTAGAGATTCTAAAAATTGTAGAGACTGCTACAGATTGTATGGTTTGTGGAGATTCTGAAGATTGCTTACGATGTGAATGACTGCGTCGGTTTTGAAGACTCTGAAGACTAGCCAATGTCAGAATGGTTTAAGACCATTATATAGCCTCCACAGACTGATGATGACTGTGTGGCTTGTGAAGCATCTAAGGATTGTACAGAGTATCAGTGATTATGTAGCTTGTGGAGATACTGTGAATTATGGAGATTGTGAAGATTTTAGAGGCTGACAGTGATTGTGTAGTTCGCGGAGATTGTGAAGATTGGAGTCACTGATTGTGTGATGTGTTCATATCATGAAAATTGTAGAGACTGGTAATGATTGTATGGTTTGTAGAGATTATGAGAATTATAGTAAATGACGGTGTGGTTTTGTTATGAGATTCCGAAGATTGTGGAGACTGTAAAGATTATGAAAATTGTAGTCAAATAATGTGTTTGGTTTGTGTAGTTGTTGACAGCTGTAAACACTGTTTATGATTGTGTGTGTGTGTGTGTGTGTGGTGTGTGTGTGTGTGTGTGTATACTGTGGAGATTCTGAAGATTACAGAAATTGTGAACTGTTTAGAATAGTGTGAGCTGTAGAGATTCCAAGAATCTAGACAGTGTGAATATGAGACTGTGAAGATTTGTTGTTGGCCATGGACAGTGTGAAAATTCCGTACTTGGTACAGATTGTGAAGAGTGTATAGACTGCAACGTTTGTGACCAGTGTTAAAAATGTACGTCGAGATTGTGAAATCTACGGAGATTTAGGACGAGAATACAACATTATTTTCACGAGCACTTCACTTGAAACCATTGAACCATTATCAATCGTGTTTGCCCACTTACAGTCAACATGAGTTGCCAGATAAGACCAGACAAAATGTCGTCATGAAAAACGAAACAAAATTACTTCCGGTGTACGTGACCAGGAAACGGAAGTTTAAAAAAAAATGTCCGAATTAGCTGGCGGATGATTGAATTGCTGGCCTAGTTCGCAGACCCTGTCAAAGAATTTAAAAAAAAAAAATGCTATCTTTGTTTCACGTGTGCAGGTCTCGCTTTCAAATTCAAGCCACACAGCTGTTCAATTTAAAACACTTATAAATCCTTCGGCGCCTCATAAAGTCCCATTTGGTTTTTGATCGAGAAATGTTTCTGTGGTTTTTTGATTCTTGGTACTTTAAGTAAGCAATCAAGATATGGGAGTCGCCTTATGAATTCTGGGACTGTTGGAAGAATTGTGCTCATTAACACTCGTACTGGCAGTCTAGTTTATTCACCTTTTTTTTCTGAACTGCTTCGTTTAAATAGTTCACCTTTTGCTTTTCTTTCCTGTGTAGTGTTTCCTTCGGTTGCCATGTGATGTTGTATGTTTTTACACGTTGTTATCACATGTCTGAGCTATTTGCATGTGTGAAATATCTCCAGATGTAGGTCAGAAATTTAGATCTTGAGAAATAATCAGATCTTTTGGATGAAACTTTTTGTTTTTGGTTTGTTTTTAACAGAACGGAAACAGACAATAGTTCCCAGAATTTTGTGTTAGAAATGGAGCTTGCAAATAGAATGTTGCATTTAAAAAATACACCACCCATCGCAATGTTGCACTTTGCACCTGATCCGCTCAAGCGTTTGAATCGTTGCTGTCAGTCTTGGTGACAGTTTTAAGCAATATTGTCACGGCTCTTCTAATTGTCCTCTTTGTTGAAATATTTCTTGCGTGTCCTGAACTGTCTGCAAGTAACATGTGGTTAGTCTTCATTATTTACGTTTTTTTTTTCAAAACGATTAAAAGCCTGGCGTTTTCAAGTATCCAATTTGGTTTGTCTCGACAGGTTCATTTTAGTCACGTGATCAGTGATTCTGCACTTAAAGGAGAATGGATATCCTCACTGACTTGATCTTATTTACGATGGTGCTGCTGACAGAGCAATTTGGTTTGTCTCGACAGGTTCATCTTAGTCACGTGATCAGTGATTCTGCACTTAAAGGAGAAAGGATATCCTCACTGACTTGATCTTATATACGATGGTGCTGCTGACAGAGCAATTTGGTTTGTCTCGACAGGTTCATTTTAGTCACGTGATCAGTGATTCTGCACTTAAAGGAGAAAGGATATCCTCACTGACTTGATCTTATATACGATGGTGCTGCTGACAGAGCAATATCATCATTCCCCCCCCCTCCCCCTCCCCCCCTTTGTTCCCCCTGGGACATTGGAGCAACTGCTGCTGCTGATCGACCTACGTACTTCAAACGTTCACGTGCTCCAATAAATTTGTTTTCAATGATGATGCTGCTAACCTTATGCATAGCTTCATATTTGTCGTATTGTAGGACATGACTGCTGCTAACCTTATGCATAGCTTCATATTTGTCGTATTGTAGGACATGACTGCTGCTAACCTTGTGCATAGCTTCATATTTGTCGTATTGTAGGACATGACTGCTGCTAACCTTATGCATAGCTTCACATTTGTCGTATTGTAGGACATGACTGCTGCTAACCTTATGCATAGCTTCATATTTGTCGTATTGTAGGACATGACTGCGGCTAACCTTATGCATAGCTTCATATTTGTCGTATTGTAGGACATGACTGCGGCTAACCTTATGCATAGCTTCATATTTGTCGTATTGTAGGACATGACTGCTGCTAACCTTATGCATAGCTTCATATTTGTCGTATTGTAGGACATGACTGCTGCTAACCTTATGCATAGCTTCATATTTGTCGTATTGTAGGACATGACTGCTGCTAACCTTATGCATAGCTTCATATTTGTCGTATTGTAGGACATGACTGCTGCTAACCTTATGCATAGCTTCATATTTGTCGTATTGTAGGACATGACTGCTGCTAACCTTATGCATAGCTTCATATTTGTCGTATTGTAGGACATGACTGCTGCTAACCTTATGCATAGCTTCATATTTGTCGTATTGTAGGACATGACTGCTGCTAACCTTATGCATAGCTTCACATTTGTCGTATTGTAGGACATGACTGCTGCTAACCTTATGCATAGCTTCATATTTGTCGTATTGTAGGACATGACTGCGGCTAACCTTATGCAAGCTTCATATTTGTCGTATTGTAGGACATGACTGCGGCTAACCTTATGCATAGCTTCATATTTGTCGTATTGTAGGACATGACTGCTGCTAACCTTATGCATAGCTTCATATTTGTCGTATTGTAGGACATGACTGCTGCTAACCTTATGCATAGCTTCATATTTGTCGTATTGTAGGACATGACTGCTGCTAACCTTATGCATAGCTTCATATTTGTCGTATTGTAGGACATGACTGCTGCTAACCTTATGCATAGCTTCATATTTGTCGTATTGTAGGACATGACTGCTGCTAACCTTATGCATAGCTTCATATTTGTCGTATTGTAGGACATGACTGCTGGAGTAGAAGTCATGTTCTGTCTTTGTCTTCTTAGAAAACATCGCTCTTCTCATAAATCCGCTTTATTTATTCATTCGTCTCATAAAACCACTTGATTTCTTCGCTCTGCTCATAAAGCCCCTTTATTTCCTCGCTCATCTTATAAAGCCATTTTGCTTCCTCGCTCTTCTCATAAAACCACTTTATTTCTTCGCCCATCTCATAAAGCCACTTTATTTCTTCGCCCATCTCATAAAGCCACTTTATTTCTTCGCCCATCTCATAAAGCCACTTTATTTCTTCGCCCATCTCATAAAGCCACTTTATTTCTTCGCCCATCTCATAAAACCATTTCATTTCTTCGCTCGCCTCATAAAGCTACTTTCCTTCCTTGCACTTTTCACAGATTCATTTAACTTCCTAACTCTTCTCTAAAACAACGTTACGCCCTGGTTCGTCTTACAAAACAACTTTATTTCCTCGTTCTTCTAAAAAAAAACCACATCTTTCCCATAAAAGAAAAAAATTGGGGGTAGGAGGGGAATACAATCTTGGGGATGTTATTAAAATTAATTCTGACTTTTTTTTGCCAAATACAGCGTTAACTGGAAGGCAGGCGAGTGGGCTTAAATACTACAGAATGAATGTCAGTTAGCTCCATGTTTTGATAAGCGTCTCCGAAAATTATAGCATATTTCAATACAGGAGCATCTCACAATAACAAATATTACCAACTTCCATAATAACAGCAACTTTAACAATAAGAAATGTAACAATAACAGCTTAAATAATAACAGGAAGTTAACACTAACAGCCACTGTAGCAATAACAGTAACTGTACCAACTCGTAGCACTTTTACACATAACATTTGGATGAATATCATAAAGTATTACAGTAAAACAACCAAACAATCACAACTTTAACCATACCAGCAACTTTTACAACTGCACATTTAGCAAAAACAGCCAGGGTAGGTGAGGCAGAGGTAGGTCAAACACACACACACACACACACACACACACACACACACACACACACACACACACACACGGAGAAGAGAACTGGACACATATATGAGAATGACAAGGAAGACGTGGACAACACCTTGACCTTATGTCACGTCACAGGAAGACTTGGCGTGTGTTTGTTGAAGGCCTATGCTCCTTGTGCAGCTAAAGGGCGTTGAATGTTTGAAGAACAGCAGATTTAAAAAAAGCACCACCAAAGAATTTTCCAGTGCTGTAACAACAACAGACAAAAGAACCCCTCTTCCCCCCCCCCCCCCTTTTTTCCTTTCTACACCCCCCCCCTCCCCAAAGTAAATAAATAAAATTAATAATTTTCCACGGCTGTTAAAAAAAAAAAAAAAACAATAAAGAATTTTCTACTGCTGTAAGACCCAAAAAAACCAAAAAAAAAAACCATAAACAAAGTATTTGGCACTGATGTAAGATGAACAGGAAAAGAACATCTACAAAGAATTTGGCACTGCTGTAAGAATAACAGTAAGAAAGTGTGGAGTCCTTTATTTGAGTACTGGACAAGCAAGCCATTGACGTCATTATAGAACAATAAAAGGTACTTCTTCTTCTTTGATCCTTAGCCGCCAACTGTCATAGCAGTCAGTGGCCATCACGTCTGGTGGCGTCTTGTAGGGCAGCAACAAACTGCTTCCACTTTGTTCGGTCGGCGGCCATCCTTTGTAGAGTGCCCCAGCTCTGGTTCATTCTTTACATCTCAGCCTCCACAGTCCTCCGCCAAGTTGTTTTTTGGTCGGCCTCTCTTTCGATTTCCTTCGGGGTCCATAACATAACAGTTCTTGTGATGGCATCGGGGTCTCTTCTGAGGACATGACCAACCCAGCTCCAGCGTCTGCCAGCTATGATGGTGTGCATGTCCTCTTGCTTGCTACGAGTAAGCAGATCTTGGTTAATGATAGTATTCGGCCAAAAGATTCGGAGAATTTTCCTTAGGCAGATTGTGTGGAAGGAGGGCAGTTTCGACGTTTCCTTCTCTGTTACTCTCCAGCATTCCGCACCATAGAGAAGCACAGAAAGTACATAGCTCTCATACTGTCTTAATTTGGTGTTTGTGCTGTACTGGGAAGACTTCCAGATACTGCTGAGACTAGCAAAGGCTGTTCTCGCTTTATTCATTTTGTTGTTGATGTCTTTACTTGTTCCGCCGTCTGGTGTTACTATGCATCCAAGGTATATAAATGTGTCCGTCTGTTCCAGCTTCTGGTTCCTCATTTTTATGGGCTCAGGACTGCCCACATTGAGTGTCATGACCTCTGACTTCTTTAGACTTATGTTCGGACCCACCTGCTGACTATACTTATTCAGTCTATCTGTTTTCTCTTGGATGTGTTGATGCGAATGTGCGAGTAGTGCAATGTCATCTGCATATTCCAGATCTTCCAGTGTAGAAAACATTGTCCATCTAATTCCTCTTGGACTGCCCTCAGTTGTCTGGCGCATCACCCAGACTATAACTGACAAAAAAAAAGTTGTTGATAAGGGGCATCCCTGTCGTACTCCTGTCTTCACCCCAAAAGTTAGATTGCTCAACCCAACACTGCATGTAAAGTTACCATAGACGCTTTTTATGATAGAAACAATGCAGCTGGGAATTCCACAAGCCCTCAGTATTTTTCCATAGGCTGCCCTTGTGTATGCTGTCAAAAGCTTTTTTAAAATGAACAAAGTTAATGTGTAGATGTCTCTGCCATTCCGAGCACTGCTCTATAATGTTCCTGAGGGTGAATATATGATCTGCACATCTTCTGTTCTTTCTGAATCCTGCTTGTTTTTGCCTCAGTTTATGGTCTTCTGCTTTTGAAATTCTATGGATAATTATCCTGCCTAGTATTTTACTGGGAACTGAGAGGAGAGTAATTCCTCTCCAGTTGTTGCAGTCTGCAAGGTCACCCATCTTGGGCGATTTGACGATTATTCTTTTACGCCACTCTGTTGGTGTTGTCTCTGTTTTCCAGATTTGTGCAAGTAGTGGTTCTAAAAGTTCTGCTGCTAGTTCAGGATCTGCCTTGAATAACTCAGCATTTAAATTGTCGTGTCCAGGCGCTTTTCCATTCTTTAACCCTTTGATAGCTGTGATGATTTCTTCTCTTCGTGGAATGTCTGTATTTACATCTAGATCATTTTAGGGCAACAACAAATTGATTCACATTCCGCTGCTCACTGGTTGGGTTCCTTAATCCTTCCTGTGGGTTTCTACTTGAAGGTTCTCTGCCCATCTTGGTTTTTCCTGCCCCTAGTCCACCAGTGGTGATGATTTTCCTTGCTCCTCTTCTTTCGTTTCTTTTCCTTTATATTGAACTCAACATAGGTTTTTCATGACCCGCCTTTTGCATTCATTGCGGAGGCTGGATGAACCTGAGGATTTCTTGCCAACCCTTCAGGGGAGCTTCGCTCCTTCCCATCCACAGAGGTGTTTATCACAGGAGCCGTTTCAGGTTATTCAGTCAATGGTTTCCTTGGCCGTAAACATTTCTTCAAACGCTGTTTGGAACCTGGAACACCTGTCGCTACAAAACAACGGTGATGAGATTTCCTTGCCTCCCACTCGTCTCTTACTAAGGTAATGAATTGTTTTCACCCGTTTTCCACTGATTAGTTTTAGTTATTGTTTATACTGTGCTTTGTATTTTCATTTCTCAGTGCTGCCTCGTTCTGCCTGCCTTGCAAGATCATCCAGAAATTTCCTTTTGTTGGCTCGGGTTTGACGTTCTACTTCCTTGTCTAGCGGACTGTACTGTTCGCAATATATTTCCTTTAACCTGGGAGACTTAGCTTACTGCTTTCTATTTTCTTTTTCATTTCTTTCTCTTCGCTATGGTGTTTAAACGTTTCCTGGTGTTATAATCCAATCTTTTCTCTTTCTTTCCTGTGAATCCTAAGCATGATTCAACTGCTTTTCCTTATATATAATTGGAATAGGTGTTTAATTTCTGGTCACAACATCATCATCCGCTGTCTTTTCCTGGCCTATTGGCAATTTTTATAACGTCCTCTTTTACATCAACCACAAAAGCTTTTCTGGTGAGGGGGGTCCTTGAGTTTGTTGAATTTATACCTTTTCTGTTTAGTAGCAATTGGTCCAGCAGCTCTGAGTTTCACCTTCAGTCTTGTTACTACAAGGAGATGATCACTACCCACATCTGCACCTCTTCTCACTTTCACGTCTTGTAGTGAGTGCCTCCATCTACCATTGACCATAATGTGGTCTATCTGGTTTATGTCCCAGCCGTTTGGTGATTCCTGTGTTAACTTGTGGATTTCTTTGTGTGGAAAAAGTGTTCCTCCAATGACCAAGTTGTTAATGCTGCAGAAGCTTATTAGTTTATCACTATTCTTATTTACTGTTCCGCTACCACATTTCCCCGTTACTCTTTAATTATATACATATTGTGTGTTCCAAATTTCGCATTGAGGTCCCCCATTACTATAATAAGATCGTACCTAGGTGCGGTTTCTATTTCTTTTTGAAGCTCTTGATAGAATTCGTCCTTGACCTCTTCAATGCTAGTGTGTCAGATTTGATGGGAGCATAGGTATTGTATTATTGTGGTGATGGTGAATCTCCCTCTCAGTCCTTTTTGTTTCGATTCAGTCCAGTTTGTTCTGATCCGGGTTTTCACTCCATTCCAGTAATGGACCCTTTTCATTCCTTTAAATGAGGAAGTTAATGGGCTGACGCCTATCCCCATTTCGCCCTGACCATCCTCCTCTACCTGAGTAAAGTACTTTTTATCTCCTCTTATTTCCTCCCAGGATATGTAAATCTGTATTTCCGACATCTCTGGCCGTTATCTGCCTCAGATATTCTGCCTCATTTCATGGTTCTGACAGGACGTTTCCAGAAATTCAATTCCATTCGTTTCGAGATTTAGCGTTTCTGGGCATCCGTATTTCATGCCAATGGGGCTATCCTATTCGGCTTTCTACCAATATAACCATCCATGCGAGCCCTCCCAAACTAACAGATAGAACCTTCCCTGCCATCAAATGTGTTTGCCATTTATTGCTGTTTCGTAACGGTTTTCTAAGAATTTTTTTTTTTCACAGAGACCAGGGTGTCGGCTCTGTTGCTAAAAAAAACCTCCCTAAACCTGGATGACCGGGGTAAACCAGCTTTTGTCTGACCCCTACTACGCCAAGAAACCTGTCCCAGTTCTTTGGGTTGAACCTACCCTGGATGGGGTGTTAAGAAAAAAAAGGCGAAAAAAAAAGTGGATTCGTCTTACTAGGAAACAAAAAATGAGAAAATACGCCTACGTTTACAGCACACAAGGCCTTCGTCAAGGTAACGGAAAGTAAAGTTGAATGGTTAGATAGGACACATAAGAAAACCTTAAAAAAAATAGAAAAATGTAAAAATAGTAAACTTATACCCTGAAGGCGGCTAAAGTCCACACCAGCTTATTGGTCGCGTGCCAAGGACAAGGAAAATTTACTGCCACCACGAATTGTCCAAAAATAACATAAATCGTAAGCTAAAAAAAACTAAACTAAGCCAATAGAACTACCATGAGAAAAAACCCCGCTGGCATAGCTCTGGGAGGGGTTGTATAGGGTAACGCAAGCTGTTCCATCACCGCATAAAAGGTATGGGTACCTTTGATTGGGTAAATAGAAATGGTAAAACACCACGAACACAAAAAACACACCTACAAGAATATGTATCCGCACAACCAGACAATAACAAACTGTGTAAAATAAAATTGTTAAAAAAAAAACACCACTAAAATTGGGGGAAAACACTAAAACTCACAAAAAGAATAAAAGCTTATTTTTTTTTGGTCTGTAATTTAACTGCCTCCTCACCACACGCTTCCTAAATCCAGGCGGGAGACACGGGGGACAACCAAGTGCCTAATCAAGAAACCAAGGCTCGATAACCTTCCTTCAGCGGTGTCGACGCCACATCCTGGTGTTTCGTGGAAGGAACAAAGTGGACAAATGTGTGTGAGGAGCTGTGTTATGTGTTCAGTAGCTTGTCCTTCACAGCATGCATACGACTGTGCTCATGACGCAGTCATGCCATTGTTCCCTCCGCAAGGAAAGATGGTCGCATCCCCGAAAGGATAATTTCTACGAGTCAACTGGCCAATGGTTAATAAACAGTCGAGCGATGTGCGGATACCAAAGACGTGTTTCAAGAAAGAAAATGAGGACACTGGACAATCAAATCCAGCAACCTAGAGGAAATGACGGCTGCCCGATCGTCTACCAAGTGGCGATTCTGCCTACGGCACCGAATTAAACCTCAGATTGTGCTAAAATAATCGTCACAATAACTAAGTCAACTTAGAAAAGAACACGCTGAAAGAAACACCAATCAAAAAAAAAAAATGGTGAGCGCTGACCACCTCATGGAAGAGGCATTCTCAATGTTCCATTTATACTGAATAAAGGGAGGCTACTAAGCTAAAAGTGGATAAACAACAGAATGAAAACGCAACCCAACACCATACATTATTACCATAGCAACCTGTGGACATCAAAGAAGAACACTATACCTAACAATAATAAGTACGCTTTGTGCTTAACAAATAACAGACAAGTTTGGTCCCTTTTCAGACTTATTACCATCGTCGCACCTTCTATAGATACATCCACATCTATCTCTCATGGGCAGACCTGTCCTCGACTTCTCTCATCACCCATAACAGTTTTCTCCCTCAACTGGCAGTCCTGGTCTCAACGACTTCACTCATTACCATTACATTTTTCTCCCTCAACTGCAGTCCCAGTCACCATGACTTCTCCTACCACCATACAGTTTACCTTCGTCCCCTTTCTCCCTCAAACTGGCAGTCCTTGTCTCAGACTTCTCTCATCACCATAAACAGTGTCTCCCTCAACAGGCACTACCGTCCAGACTTCTTCTCCATCACCAATACAGTGTACCTCCCTCAACTAAGGCAGTCTGTCTCAACATCCTCTCATCACCATGAGACTAGTGTCCTGCCCTCAACTGGCACACCCGTCTCAGAACTTCTCTCATCACCAATGACATGTCTCCCTCAACATGGCCGTCCTGTCTCAGACGATCTCTCATCACCAATACAGAGTCCCCTCGCCTAACGTGGCAAGTCTGTTCTCAGACTCTCTCAATCACCATAAACGTGTCTCCCTCAACTGGCGGCTGTCTCCATACATCTCTCATCGCACCATAACATGGTCTTCCCTCAAACTGGCAGTCCTGTCTCAACTTCACTCATCACCATACAGTTTCCTCCCTCAACTGTGCAGTCTGTCTCAGACTTCTCTCATCCAACCATACATTTAGCTCCCATCAACTGGCCAGTCTGTCTCAGACTTCTCTCTCACCATACATTTTCTTTCATCTCTCAACTTGCAATTCTGGTCTCAGGGCTTCTCTCATCAACCCATACAGTTTTTCTCCCTCAACTGTCATTCATTCACAGACTTTTCTCTTTTCCCCCACTCGAAAAATCACCATTAACAGTTGTCTCCCTCAACGTGGCAGTCTGTCTCATGCATTGTCTCTCAAGCACCAAAACATTTTTTCTCCCTCATCTGAAAGTTCATGTCTCAGGCTCACTCAATCACCAAATACAGTTTCTCCCTCAACTGCAGTCTGTCTCAGAACTTCTCTCATCACCATACAAAATTCACCCTCCACACTGCATGTCTGTCTCAGAACTTCTCTCCATCACCAATACAGTTTCTCCCTTAACTGGCAGTTCAGTTCTCAGACTTCCTCTCAATCACCGATACAGGTTTTCTATGCTCCCTCAACAGGCAGTCCTGTCTCCAGGACTTCTCTCAATCAACCATACAGATTCTCCCTCAACTGGCATTCCTGTACTCAGCCTCTCCAATCACCATAACAGTTGTCTCCCCACAACTGGCAGTCAGTCACAGACTTATTCCTCATCACCTAAGCAGTTTCTCCCTCAACTGGGCAGTCCCATGTCACAGACTTCTTCTCAGTCACCATAACAGTTTTCTCCCTCAACTGGCCAGTCAGTCTCAGAAGACTTCCTGCTTCATCACCATACCAGATTTTTCCCGTCAACTTGTGAGTCTGTCTCAGCTCCTCTCGATCACCATACGTTTTCTTTCTTCCCACTCGACCCTCAACTGGGTTGGAAGAATTGGGAGGCTACCACGCGACTCTGCGCTCCTCTTATGTTGTCAATGCTTGATGGACATGGTTCTATTTTTTATTGTTCCTCTACACATTGTCTCGAAGTCTGTGGCTGTCCAATCTTCAGTTTGTTAAACAAATGATGTAATGTCCGTCTGCAAAGCCGAATTATCAGCCTTAAAAATGATCCTCTTGGAATCTCTTTGATGGCAGTGATTTTGTATGGTTTCTGCTGAATATGTCTCTGGATGTTCTGAAGCTATTTTTTTTTCCCAAGTTATCATATTATTACAATCTTTTCATATTTTTTGATGCTTAGTTTGCCATGCAAGCAATCAAAACACTTTCAGTTTTTTGTTATATTCTTCCTCCGTCATTTTCGCTCAAGAACAAAAATCGCTTTACTGTTTAAGTTTCTATTTTATAATTAAGGGGAAGTTTAAGTGTAACAGACTGGAATTGTTACGAGGGTTTTGGGAATTTTTTTGTACACGCTAAGTAAACACGGCCTCTGCAGAGTGGAGATATTTTTTTTTAGTTGGGGTGTAGTAATGCGTGAGTAATGTTTTAAAACTGTATACCTGTACTAGAGGGTTTACTTTGTTTAAAGAATAAGGACAGAGAAACGTCGAACGTTTCTATTAATAGTTTTTGGGGGGAAAGGGGCGGATGAAATTTCAAGCTCACATTCTACAAAGCTGCGAGTTAGCGGCTGTCATAGAAAATGAATTTTTTTACTGAGCCTGTTTAGAGCACGTGATTTTTCGTGGACATAACGTTGTTCCCTTGCCAGAAGCTGGGAAATGGGAAGTTTTAACCAATCCTCCTAGTGATGTTTCAGTATTTTTTGTGTAAAAGGAAATATTTGATGAATTCCCCGGCTGTACTTTTTGAAGATTGATATATTATATTCCCCATTGGATTCAAAGCCTGGGAAAATTTTGGGCTTTCTAAGGTAGCTTGTGATTTCGTTGTGCCTAGGAATGGAAATTTTTTCTTATTAGTCCAGTATTATAGATGAATATTAGCGGAGTATTGTGGCTGGTGATAGCGACCCAGAGGATAAAAGTATTGATGATGCTAGGTCCATTTATATAAACCGTGTCGGGGGACCATCGCTCATAATTTATAAGAATATTGATTGAAAAGATTTATGCAATTAATTATATTTAACAAGACGTCCCGCCTATGTAGATATTTTTAGTTACTATGACGCATCCTATGAGCCTGCTGATTAATCGGTTATGTAGACTGAATTGTCGGATAATTGTGATACTAAGAATCTGGAAAGATCTATGTTACCTTAGTGATATTCCCTATAACCGGAAGCCTCCATTGTTTTGTCTATGAAATGTTGTCTTATATGTCTACCTGTGACTGTGATGTTAAATAAAAACTGTGTAGACACTTATAGCTAGTTCCAGCCCCTTCATGAATCCAAATTTTTTTCTGATGGGAGACTGTGTGGTGCTATGGGATGATTTAAACTAGACCCTACTTATGAACATTCCCGGTAATCTTGGATGTAGTACATATTATAGTGTAATGTCCGGCCCGACCCGTAGCCCGACCTGATAACTGACTTAGTCCATTGTCACCAACAAACCAACACAAACCAACCACCATAAATATCCTAAACACCCCAAAACACAACCTTGTTCCCCAAAACAAAACATTTCCCCAAAAACAGAAAACACCAGTTTGTAACACCAAGTGAAACGCCATCTACAATGAATGGGTCTTTTACCTGTTTCCCCTCAGAAGCATTTCCACTGGGTATTCCCCCAGAACCAACCCACTACATTATTCAGTGGTGGTGATTGTACATAAACATCATACCATCTACAAGGAGATCTATGTATAAGACTAAATATTGCCATCATATCCTTACATCTACCCTATACTACATATCCAATACTCATTCCAACAATACCAGTTTAAGTTCCCACCCCCCAACAAGTTTTTCTTAAACTACATGTATGTCCTCCTAATCCATAATCTTGGATACAAGGATTAAAATATATTTGTAGGTTTTTATAATTCCGATTAAAACGCCATTGTTAACAATAAGTTCCACATTCACTCTAAATAACAAAACTTTTAAAAACCACTTAAAACCTCGGAGCACAGCATGTATATAAAAATGACCACACTGAATGTCCACATTATATTCTTAAACTAAACTTACAAAAAAAATCCGGGGAATTCCCCTTATTTATTCAAAATAATTCTGGCACATCCTTAAAACTTCGCCAACTGATCCACTTTATCATGTCATTAACCACCAGCCCATCCTATTTATATATGTGCAGTAACATAACACTCACTAACCAAAACGGGTGTTATACTCTACTACCAACAATTTTATCTCCCAAAAACCATTATATATAATTTTGACTTATGAAGGAATAACACACATTTCAACCCCTATACTAACCATCATTCCAAGGGGCATTTATATAAACCAACCTAATCTTAGCGCGATCCAACTCTGGGCTTTATCAACTCAACCTTATTAGCGGTAAATTCCGATCCAAGGCTATATTCAATACCAAATTGCTTGATGCCAACTCCAATTCATTAACATACACGTATACTTGCCCACACGACCCAAATAACACATATAAATAGGAACCCCACAAAACACATCCCACCACCCAACCATAAACCCCCACAATCCCAACCCTACACAATACCCTCCAGTATATCCCCCCTAATCCTCCAGGCTGTCTCGAAAGATGTCTCTTCCTACGACACCATATACCCCAACTTCGCCATTTTCGACCTCCTCCAAAATATTCCCGCCCCCCATACCCCCCCCCCCACTTCTTGTACTCACAAAATCCCCCCCCCCCCCCCAAAAACAATTGACCACTAATTGCAAAACCCCCACTTACCTGGTTTTCAACTTTTCAAATCCCACATAACCAAAACTGCGAACGAGTCCCAACCAAATGTGCACTATACACTTAAAACCTTTGTGTCAACTCCCCATCAATACCAACCACAACCATCATATCATGCACATGTCTCAATAAAAATAAGGGCGCATAATGACCATTTTTTATTTTATTAAATCCCCCAACAATAATAACTTCCCCCTCAACATCAAAAGTCCTCACACCCCACAACCCCTTCCCAACCCCCCCACAGGACCATAGTCACCCACCGAAGTCCTTCACCAAACAGTGAGTGTCCTCTGACCCACATTCAACACTAACCCCCCTAACCCACCCCATTTAAAACTCCCCCCACATATCTCATATGTTCCAAAATCATTCTACATTACCCACCCAAACATCCACGTCAAATTTCAAACGCCCAATCACCCAACCAGTAAAACCCCTTCTCCACCACTTGTACGAATTCCCCCCAGGGCCCATTTAATTCTCATCAACCTCACACAACCACACATTCCCCCACCCCTGAATAAAACAAAAAACCCCCAACCCCACACCACCCCCCCCTAGAAAACTACTCAACAGCCAAACCCCCTGGGACATCCCAACAATACAGAAATTATACTAGAAGGCTGAAGATAGGAAACCCCCCCCCCCCCAATATGGAAATCCCCATCAAACACCCCCCAAACTCCCCCAAAGGCCAGAACCAAGGAACTCCCCAATGCAGGCACTACCATAGACAACCTCAACTGGAAAACTCAATTACCCCAAACCCCTTCCCCCCCATGAAAGTCCCCCAACTATCCAATAAAGACACCCCATCCTCTAATCTCACATCACCCCCCCCTACAAAACTTCAACCATCAAAATACAACATGATATAGAAAGTGTACACGCTTTCAGATTCAAGCCCCAGTAAAAACCAAAGACTACACGCAGTAAAAGGATCCCATATCTATCTCACTTGAAGAACACATAGAGGGTCAAGTAACTACCTGGTAATACACAAAATACCTATACAAAGAACCCCAACAAAGAACTTCTATAAGGCAAATACTAATTCACCTCTACACCTTCCGACTGGAGCCCACGTACCAACCTCGTTCACCTATGACGACTATCTCATTCCTACCCCACCAATAGAATTTTTCATATTCTAGCGAATCACAAACCATTATCATAAATAAATAGAAAAGATTATTGTGGAAACATCATATGGAAATACTTATTTTTTAGACTCAATGAACACCTGCAAAAAGTACCCCCAATATTGTGTTCCCTGACAATCAAAAACCAGAAGACCCCGTTAGTAGCGGTATTACCAAAAATGCAAACTCAATAAACCAACTGTGAAATCTAGACGTACTGTTCAAAAACCCAATCACGCTTTAAATCCAGACTCTACCCCCCAGAGACAGGGAAACCATTTTTATCATCCCTCCTTCTATTTCTCACCATATTAAAGAGACTCCTCATACCTATCACCCTAAAAATGGGAACTTTCACAGACTAATGACACCAATTCTCATATACGAAAACCCACCCTAGACTTATAGACAACAGAATAACCAAATTTAATGTCACCGGTCTGGTACAATCGCTTCTTTTCCCATAATAAAATCCCCACATCTCGTTGTGGTTTCCACATGACGTCCCATAACATGATCTTACTTGACAATACAATCCTCGAAGAATTGTACATTCCGCCGCCCTACGCCCCAATCCTTGCCAACACCCAAATCATTCAGTAACTCTCTCCTCAATCCCATTCTTCCACCCCCATAAACTACAGGGTTTAACCTTAACTTACAACAACCTAACCCCCATGGTCATACACCCCATTTGCTGCCAAAAAACCCCCTCCTAATGTGTGCTGATCGCCATTATAGTACTACCTATTAAACCACCGTATATCAATTATATTGTTTATAGGGGACAGAAGAAAACAGGGTTCGAGCACGTAAACGAATACTCCACCATTTCATTAAATCAACAAATTTAATTACAATCTAAACGTCCTACACAATTCTATTACAACCATTATCAGTAAATCTCTGAAGGCTAACCAATCTACTCCATGTCTTTTTCAACGCCTACGCATACGATTGTACTCAAGACAGAAACAAACATATTAGTTCACCTATCATCCTACTATACCCCACCACTTTCTTTAATCAAAGGGGAAATAGTTAATCTTTACCATTATGTCTTTCAGTGGGCCTACAAATCAAGATCAAAGTTTCTCAATCCATGAAACCAACAATTGCCCATCGCAGATTCCATTATGGAGTATAGTCCGCTCGAATAGAGACATTCTTTTAACAATTCCCAGCCTTATGAATCCTTCAAAAAATAACACCATCGTAATCGATGCAACCTACACCTATTCCTCAACAACTCTCCGCGGTTTACATATGGAACCAATCTCTAGCCTATATACTAGTATCTCTAATACCCTCCATCTTGCCTCCTCCACCTCCATTCTCGAGAAGCATCTACCTTCCGCGTCAGCATCGAACATCATCATTGCCATCTCCACAACGAAGGTCCCTCTAGTTGGCTGTAAATGGATTCTCCAACGTCCCCACTTCTGTCTCTTGTCTTGATGATACTGTGGCACTCTGATAGACTCTTTCCTGTCCATCCTCTTGAACTGTTGTCTTCCCACTTATAGCGCTGTCTTCCCCTTGCACGCTTGCCTTCAACTCTCCCTTCTGTTATGGTCTTCTGCAAGGTGTTATGCCTTTTTATGTGGCCAAAGTATTTTAGCTGCCGAACTTTGACCTCCCTCATTAGTTCTCTTTTCATACCTAGATTTTCTAGGACCTCCTTATTTGTTTTCATCTCTTTCCATGAGATACGCCCCATTCTTCTATATATCCACATTTCAAGAGCCTCAATTCTTTCTTCCAACTGCTTATTCATCGTCCATGTTTCTGCACCAAACAGAAATGCAGAAATATATATAACACTTTATGATTCTCAGTTTTAATTTGTGAGATAACTGTTTGGATGTCAGTATATGTTTCATGTTGTTGAATGTAGCTTTGGCCATTCCTATTCTCTTCTTGATTTCTGTTTCACATCTGCCATCTTCTGTTATTATATGACCAAGATATACGTAGCTCTTGACTTGTTCCAGGATTTTCCCATTTACGCTTATCTTTAATGTGGGTTTATCGTCTGTTTTGCTAATTATCATAGTTTTTGTTTTCTCAATATTAATTTCGAGTCCATATTCATGACTTATACTGTTCACTTGCTTCACTAGTTCTTGTAACTCCTGTTCGCTTTCAGCTAACAACACGGTATCATCTGCATATCTAAGGTTGTTTATTGACCTTCCACTGATGTTCAGTCCTGGTATTTCCTGTATCTGTTTGAAAATTTTTTTTTCGGTGTATAAATTAAATAGGCAGGGGGACAGCACACAACCTTGTCTGACACCTCTTTTTATTTCTATGTATGGTGAATAATTCCTTCCCGATCTTACTGTGGCAGTTTGCTCCCAATAAAGGTTACATGGTGAGTATTCTTTAATATCATTTCCATCAAAACCTATCGAGTCTTTCGAGAGCAATCAATTATTTTCTCATGAAGGACTCTGTCAAAACCTTCTTATTAGTCACAATGAAGCACATATACATACTTTTTTGGACCATCAGGTAAGTATTTTCTGCTAATCGTATATGCTTTAGGCAAAATATTGCCTCTCTTGTTCCACTGTTTTCCGTCTAAAAAAAACCAAACTGTTCTTCATTGGATTTCGCATGTCTACTTTACTATTTTATTCTTTCCTGTATGATTATTGTGAGCATATCTTAATTGCATGACTAGGCTGTCAATTGTTCTTTTGGAAGTCTGAACATTCTGTTGCCCAATTGGTTTTTTGGGCAATGTTTATAAAAACCTGATTGTACTTCAGTCGAGTGTGTATATATTCCTGTAAGTTTATACATCGTTGAATATTACATGTGATTGTATCAAAACCAAAGCTGCTCCCCAGAGCTATTCTCTCTAATTCAATTTTTATTACTTGGGAACGGCAAACATCAATCTCACTCGCCGCCACACCTATGCCCAAAAAATCTTATCACCAAAAAACAATCTGCAAATTTGGTGCAATCCATGCAGATTAGATGGAATAACGGTACGATGTTTTGCCTCATACTAATTTTAAGATCGGCTTTCTTTGTAACCCAGTTCGACATACCTCAAGTACGTGACGTGCCGCTAACTCTCAATATTTGAATTCATTACTTTATACTACCACTAATAGAAGAGGATAAACGTTCAGTCATCTGGTTCTGTACTGAGATATAGCACACTAGAGGTTATATGCGCTACGTGATAATGAATCTACCATCCATTCCCCACGTTTGAATTCTGCAACTTCTATTGCTGCATATGACTAGGGCGTAATAAATTTCTATTGCCCACAATTCCCACATTTAACGGAAACTTTAGTTATTCAGAAAAGTGCATTATATGTACATTTATGAGTTTACTATTTAGTCTTTTCTTGCATGGGACCGTGTTATGGTCATCAGAAAATCTCGTCCTTTTTACAGTACAGTTATTATACAGTTGCACTTCACTGTCGATCCTTTAAAACTTCGACGTAGGTATCCAAGTTAACAACTTGTTATGCTATGTTATCTACCTGTTTATATATAGTCTTTATTCTTGACTTTTTTCTTCCTTTTGCACCGGTAACAACAGGACAATGAACCCTTCAGTTATCAGACCGTTCTAACAGATGTGTACGTCCTTTGTCTAACTGCATTTCCTTTGTCTTGCAGCTAAAATACTACAGATGTAGAGTCAGCCTAACTATGAGACGCTCTTAATTCATCATTACCCATTCTTCTTTGATTTGCCTTTTTAGATTTACAGTGGATTATCATGATTATCTATTCAACCGACTTTTCCTATTAAATCATTATATCAACACTGCTATATGTTGGATGGTAAACCACTTTTTATATCACCCTGTTTCCAATTCTGATGGAACTTTGTAGGATTTAGTTACTGAGCTTCTTTCCTGACTTGAATAGAAGCCTTTCGCGCTATGTGGGGCCTGTGGTGAGGGGTAGGGTGGTAACATCAGGGGTCAGGGGTGGAGAGTAGGTTTGATTAACATTCGTATCAGGGTTCCGAAAGTCTTTACTGAGCATGTTTAACACTTCCAAAATGTTTGATAAGTTTAAAAATTGAAATTTTAAACTGTTTGTATTATCAATAAAAATACTTTACCTTTTACCAAACAGACATTTTAAAGATTTATTTCGTGTTTTTTTTTCCCACAGTCGACCCAGGCTTTGGGCGATGAGAGTCCAAGAGTGCTGCCTATATTGAATTTGAGTAAGGCTTGGACTCTGTGGTATTTTATGCAACGTAATATTGAGGCTGTATCCAATGAAAACCATTTTGCTCGGCAGTTGTTCATTGAAGCCAGTTCAGACACTAGATGTTTGTGTGTAAGCTTCCGTGATTATAAGATTGTATGTTTCACAAGGACAACATGGAGTTCTTAGATTCCTGTCCTAAGCACAATCCTTGGAGATAATAGCATAGAATTGTTATAGTGCGTTATTGTCATATAGATATAGTATTAGCGTATAGTTTAGTATGTAATGTATTCAGCTATTTATGGCCAATATACTTCTTTTAAGTATAGTAAAGCAAAAAGTTCCCAATTTAAAATGCAACCCCATATATTACATTACCTAAATTTAGTAATTAGATATGTAAGTTAACTCCTTTGAAGATAATGGTGTCCAAACGTTCAATTCATTTATGACACCATATTCAATACCTTAAACTACTGGTGTTTTATGATGAACTGTGTTTTGAACGTATGACAATTGTAAATTGCATGCTTTAACTAGTTATTACCGTAACTGATCTTCATTTACGATACATTTGGGTATTGGTACACGTTTTTTTTTTTTAGCTTGAAGATCAAGTGAAAAAATTTATTATAATTTCTGACATCTGTTGATGTATCTTCATTCATGACAATTGTGGATGTATCTTTTTTTTTCTTTGCCCAGCGGCTTTGCGAAATGTGTTCGCTAGGGGTAAACTAATGTTAATAGCGAGAATATGAGAGACATTGAGAGAAAAATAGTTTTATCTGACAGGTTGTGATCGTATTTTTTTACTTTGCCCAGTCGCTTGATTGTACGATTGGCGCTATGGAGTATAACTACGGCAAAATTATGCGATTATTCGTTAATTGATTGTCTACTAATAAGCTTCATCATGGTTTAGTTACATTTTATAAGTTATATTAAACTTGGTTATCATGGCACTAATTATTTGAATTTTTTTAAATGGTAAACTAGTTTTAATTTGTCTTTTGATTATAAATATGCAATGTTATTAAGCTTATCTTAGTTTACCATGATGCATATCCTTTGTACTTCTCATTTCCCTTCTGGTACTTTTCATCGGTCTTTTCCACTTTTCACGTAAAAGATAGCAATAGCTAGTCAAACTTGAAAAAACTAATATTTCTTTTAATTTATGTTGATCTTCGTTATTCTTAATCTCATTATCTATTTCTATACTTCAAATTTTTTTTTATGACTTTACACTTACTTCTAATCCCTCTTATTTAGAACAAATGTTCTTTTTTTTTAACACATGGACTTCAACACCTAGTATGTTATATGCTTTAAGTTAGATTATTATGATTGCAGATCGACCTCAATTTGTTTTTAAATTTTTTGTTCGATGTAAATTTTTTCAAAAAAAAAATACATGAATGTGGATCATTTTTTTTTTTTCCCCGGGGGTCGGTGTATGTCTTTTTTAATTCATGTATTTTAATTAAGGGGAGTTTAAGTGTTAAAGACTGGAAATGTACGGGTGGATATTTTTTTGTACAACGCTATTAAACAACGGCTCTGCGTGATGAGAGTAATTTTTTATAGTTGGGGGTTGTTATGTGGGAGTAATGTTTAAAATTGTTTACCTGACAAGTGTTACTTTGGTTTTAAAGATTAGACCAGAGAAACTGGCGAACGTTCTATTTAATTAGTTTTGGGGGGAAAGTCGGATGAATATTCCAGCTCGCACATTCTCAAGCTACGATAGTTTGCGTTTTGTAAATGAATATTTTACTGATTTTGTATTGAGCATCGGAATTTTTTTTCGTGAACTCATGAGTTCGTTTGTTCTGCAGAGCTTGGTAAAATGGACGGTTTTGTTACCATTCCGCTAGTGTGTTTATCAGTATTTTTTTTTGTTTAAAAAGGAATGAAAAAAATAATTCCAGATTTGGTAACTTTTTATTGGAAAGAATTGAAATATATAAAAATTCATTGATTCAAAAGCCTGGGATATTTTGGCATTTCTAAGGATACTGTGATTTTGCCTATGAAAGGTATTTTTCTTTTTCCATGTTTTACTAGAATGATGTTGCAGGAGTTTGCAGAGTTAGCGACCATTGGATGACGTATTTTTGATAAGCTATGGCCCTGGATTCTACGGTCAACTATCCTCATTAATTATAAGAATGATTGAATGAAAAAGAATTTATGCTATGGAGTTACTACGTTCCCATTGGATATTTTGTACTTGACGCTCCAATGAGCTAGCTGTATGGGTTAATAGTAACTGAATTATGTCGGAATAACATTTGATACCATGTTCTGGAATCTATGTTTACCTGGATATTCCTTACCGGAAGCTCATGGTTTTTGGCTTATGAAATGTAGTCTTATGATGATCCGACGTGACTAGTGGATGTTAATAAACAGTGTAAGAAATATTATCTAGTTCCCGGCTTCATGTATCCAATGTTGCTGTATGGGTTGACTTGTGGTGTGCTATGGGATTATTAAAAAACTAAGAACCATTATGACATTCCCGTATCATGATGTAAACAATTATTTAGTGTAAATGTTCGGCACCCGTAAGCCACCATACTGACCTTGTTCCTAGTCATTAGACCCAACACACACCCACCACCATATAAATGTTCTGCAGAATGAGTTACAGCAATTTCCACACACACATTTTTAACATAATTGGTACGCCATTGATAGTGGGCTTATGTTTTTACCCAACAGAATAGTAAAAACAGTTATACCGCCCAGACAACCACTAACATACAGTGTTGTGATTTGAACGATTTGCAACCTCTACCAACTACAAGGAATCCAAAGTGAAGATGTGGCATCGGTTCCAGTTCTACAAGATCGACAGTGTGACCAGTTTTTAAGTCTTTTTCCGTGAGCAAAAAAGTTTCTACTAAAGTACGAGTTGTCAAAAGTTTTAAACAAAAGATTTCAGCGCCTGTGGCTCGAGGCCCCATGTTTAAAAATTCCCGTCCTAACGCCAATTGTCCACCTATAATTCCAGACCTATCACTGATGGAAATTTATTCGGGACCAGTGGAACAGCTGATGTACATTATTCTGTTGTTGCGGAGTCCGGAGTTTTCCTTTCTTTTCAAGATAAGTGGCCTGTTATGTGGATTCGTAACTGTACCCACTTTAAAAATTAAACAAGCCTTCCTTTGGTTGTGCATTATTTCTTCTATTTGAGGATTTGCGCGGTGTTTCAATATGTTCCATATTTGATGTCGGGAGTCTCTTGGAGAAGGTAGACTTATGTAAGGAATATCCCAGTTCACACAGGTCCTTCGAAATGTGCGGTCTATATTATCCAGTTTGTGGAGTCTCAATTGATCGGTATTCCGATCAAGCAAACAACCTTGCATTGAGAGTCAGACCGGATATACTTATTCCTCACGGACAAAGTAATTGTTTAGGTGTGGACGAAACGTCCTTAGTGTTTTTGTCATTATATTTTTTCTCCTGTACCTTAGATTTTTTTTTGATTAATTTTGGTTGTGATCAGTCTTTCCTCCCCATACTATCTTTGATTTATATACAAAATTTTCGTTTATACACTGTTCATTGTCCGCTTTGTATTGTCTTACTTTTCGCAGTTCATTGCACTCTTTGCAAATTTATCTTTTTTCTTTGGTTTTGCTTTCAGATTTAGTTTGAATATTACCTGCGAACGTGGTCAATTGTGCTTTAATGATCTTGTCTTTTGTCCACTCTTGGTATTGTACTATCAAATTTTGATCATGGCACTGTCAAAATTTATATAAGGAGACATTTATATATATAGGTAATTAATAACAATTATTTAGTAGTTGAAAATAACGCGTCTAAATTGTACAAAGTTTTCTTAAGCAAGGACTTTGTCCACCCCACGAACGAAAGTTGGCCTAGAGTCGACAGTGTCAATCCTCGGATTATTTACAAAACACATAACTTACATATCTTGTAAAAACAGTACAGCAGAATGGCTATTTTTGGAAATTTATTATCATAATACAAGGTGAACATACCTTGGTACTGAAACCCCTAAACTGGGAGGAAGTAAGAAGAAATTCGAGCATTTCTCTCAGTCGAAAAATGCCAGAGTCAAGAAAAAAAGTCAAACAGAAATTGGAGGCTGAAAACCATAAATTAGAAGTTGAAGAAGACAGAAATGCAATGCAGTGCTTAAAAGATATAAAAATTCAACAGCAAATGGAAATGGGAAAAACAGAAATTATGAGGCTGACGATATGAAAAAAATATCAACCGCAAATTGAAATGTGAAAAACAGAAAATTAAGAGGCTGAAGATAGGAAATTGGCAAATGCAGGCATAATGGAAATGAGAAAACTCTTCAGTTGGAAAATCGAAAAACAGAAAGTTATGGGGCAGAAAATAGAAAAAATAGAAAAGCAAACTCGAAATGGAAAAACAGAAATTGGAAGCATGAAGAAGCATACTTCAACAGCAATATGCAAATTTGCAGATGAAAAGGAGAATACGCTTCAGAAGCAAGCTTGTAAGAAAACCCAAAAGACTAAACGATCTAGTGAAGGATCATGTTATCGCTATGTGAACTGAAGAAAATAAAGGTAAGTGAACTATTGGATAATACACAAAATTGAATACGGTACAAACAAACAACTTTCTAATAAGGCAAATACTAATTCCCCTTAATAAAAATTCAGATTGCCCTGCTTTCAAGTCAACTGCTGCCTATTAGCGATATCTCAAATTCTAATCTGAATAGATTTTTGTGAACTTTCATGCAATCTCCATAGATTAAGACAAGTCGGAAATTTGGTCGGCACTACTTATGAGAAACAACTTAATGGTGGAAGCTATGATGTGAAACTATAAGTATGTTGGAGGGCCCCCAGACAAGAATAACTATGATGTTGTTTAGAGCGGACATTGTTAAAAAAAAATACCAACTGGATTAAGACGGTAATTGCCTAAGCGCCTTTAATCCACTATTGCCAGAAGAACGATGGAAAGATTATTTTCAGACTTTAATAATTATCAAAAATTCGGCCTTACGTTTTCACTGTTGGGGTGGAACTTTCAAAAATTTAACATACATACGAACGCCTCATAGAACTTAATTGTCGTGACAAAGTTATGTCGTCCTGTAAACGCTTGTCTTCTTCTTCTTTCTTTTTTTACATGAGCGGAAAACAAAAACCTAACAAACTTAAAGCTATGGAGAAAAATAAACTGTCGCCAAACATCACTGCACACCCAAATTTGTGACTATTAGCAATTCTCAGTGTCAAAGAGAAGGTTTTACCCGTGGGGCTTCAAGCAATAACCATATGGGTCCATAGTCCTAAATAGCGCCGTAGACCTTCAAAATGCTGATCGCAATTTTGGTAGAGAGAGTAAATCGGTAATTTTGGAACAGAACCAAAGTGGTTCCCATCACGGTAACGATTTCTCCTTCTCAAGAAACTGGAGGACCAATTTAACGGTCCCTCCACATTCTTCACAACAGTATCCAACAATTATGTGAAATTTAGGACAAGGGTAACTACAAATAGGAAATAAATCAACCTAGACGAATAATTCTTTTCTCAAGAATGACCAGCAAAACCTCATCAAATTAGATGCGATTTTGAATCAAAAGGTGAAATCAGTAATCGCAACAATGCTAAACTGGGAGCACTCATAATCCAGAAACCAATTAGTTGTACAATAGAGAACGAACCGAAGCAATGCTCCCAATACGTGGGATAATAGCCGTGCGTAGTAATGTGAATCCGCGATAAATGACGTAGGAAGATCCATCAAATAATAGATCGTATCGTCATGCTAAACAAATAGGTCCTGCTCAACAAGAGCTCCAGTTATTAATGTGATCAATGGTAACAATAATAATAGTTGTCTCTAAATGCTACTTCTGCTTGGCTCTGCTTTCTATTTCGAGAGAGCATCTCAGTGCCGGGGAGTGATGCACAACTTTGTATTCCAACCTACAGCTATAACTACCTTGAGTTGCGGTGTCATGCCCTCAAACCACCGCCTCTCCTCTCGCCTTGTCTGCACACGACGGACAAGGAGGTGTCCTCTTACTCTACAATAAAGGATTTGTTAATAATAATCCCTGTCTCAGTACTTTATAAGAAATTCTGGATGCCAACTTGTTTTTGGGTATAGACAGTCCTCTAGTCCCATCCATCTTGTGCTACAGGGTAAAAATGGTTGAAAATAGTTGGACATTCCGGTGGGACATGTTGAGACTTTTCCGACTGTCCATAGTCCCCCCCACATATGCCACACCGTTTTTCACTGTTATGGATACACGCATGTATGCTCCAGAGGCGCTAATCGCTGAGAACCTACTGTCCCCGACAGATAATGGTATAAGGTTTGTCCATCATCATCATCCAGTTGCCATCCTCCACAACGAAGGTTGCTGTTAATGGATCTCCAACGTCTTCTGTCACTTGTCTTGGTGGTGCACTCTGATAGACTCTTTCCTGTCCATCTCTTGATGTTATCTTCCCACTTATAGCGCTGTCTTCCCCTTGCACGTTTGCCTTCAACTCTCCCTTCTGTTATGGTCTTCTGCAAGGTGTTATGCCTTTTTTATGTGGCCAAAGTATTTTAGCTGTCGAACTTTGACCTCCCTCATTAGTTCTCTTTTCATACCTAGATTTTCTAGGACCTCCTTATTTGTTTTCATCTCTTTCCATGAGATACGCCCCATTCTTCTATATATCCACATTTCAAAGAGCCTCAATTCTTTCTTCCAAATGCTTATTCATCGTCCATGTTTCCGCACCATACAGAAAATGCAGAAATAATATATAACACTTTATGATTCTCAGTTTTTTAATTTGTAGATAACTGTTTTAGATGTCAGTATATGTTTCATGTTACATTGTTGTTGAATGTAGCTTTGGCCATTCCTATTCTCTTCTTGATTTCTGTTTCACATCTGCCATCTTCTGTGTTATTATATGACCAAGATATACGTAGCTCTTGACTTGTTTTCCAGGATTTTCCCCCATTTACGCTTATCTTTAATGTGGGGTTTATCGTCTGTTTTGCTAATTATCATAGTTTTTGTTTTCTCAATATTAATGTCGAGTCCATATTCATGACTTATACTGTTCACTTGCTTCACTAGTTCTTGTAACTCCTGTTCGCTTTCAGCTAACAACACGGTATCATCTGCATATCTAAGGTTGTTTATTGATCTTCCACTGATGTTCAGTCCTGGTATTTCCTGTATCTGTTTGAAAATTTTTTCGGTGTATAAATTAAATAGGCAGGGGGACAGCACACAACCTTGTCTGACACCTCTTTTTATGTCTATGTATGGTGAAGAATAATTCCCTTCCAGATCTTACTGTGGGCAGATTTTGCTTCCAATAAAAGGTTACTGAGTATACTTATATCTTTTTCCATCAATACCTATGTCTTCGAGGCATTCAATTATTTCTCATGATGGACTCTGTCAAAAGCCTTCTTATAATCAATGAAGCACATATACATACTTTTTTGGAACTCTGTATATTTTTCTGCTAATATTCTTAGGCAAAATATTGCCTCTCTTGTTCCACTGTTCCGTCTAAAACCAAACTGTTCTTCTTGGATTTCGCTGTCTACTTTACTTTTTATTCTTTCCTGTATGATTTTGGCAGTATCTTAATTGCATGACTCATCAGGCTGATTGTTCTGAAGTCTGAACATTCTGTTGCATTTGGTTTTTTGGGCAATGTTATAAAAACTGATGTCTTCATGTCGTGTGGATTATTAATATCCTAGTATGTAGTTTAAATACATCTGTTTGCATATATTTCTGTGAATTGTAATCTGAATAACCAAGCTCTCCAGAGCTTCTAATCAATTTCAATTTTATATATTTACTTGGGAGGACGGCAACAATAATCTAAACAGGCCGCCACTAAGGCCAAAAATCTTATCACCAAAATTCATTCTGCTAATTTGGTTGCAGATCTTAGCAGTATTGAAGAAAACATTGTAATCATCATACTAAATTTAAGTGCTTATCTTGTAACCCCATCGACATACCTCAGTAACGTCTGCTCTAAGTACTCTGTATTATTCTTTAACTAAATATTATAAGAAGAAGGAATCGTTCTGTATTGTCTAGTATATACACACTAAACACTATATCGCTCACGGACTGAATCTACATCCTCAGTCACGTATGATTGCAACTTCTTTGCTGCAATAGACTACGTTTTTCCTTGCCACAATTACGGACATAGTTTATTTGTTTATTGGCATATATTGTGACCTTATGAGTTTCTTTAGCTTTCTTGCTGGACCGGTTTAGCTCAGTATCCTATCGTCCATCTTTTAAACGACATTTTTGTTTGCACATCACTGCGATCCATTTAAAACTTCGACGTTAGGTCCAAGTTTAACTCTACTGTATGCATATAACCACTTTATAATAAATCTTTCTTACTTTTTTTTTTCCTTGCCCGGTACACAGGCTAAATGAAACTTCCAGTTCCAAAGCCTTAAGATAGTAACGCCTTTGGCTACTGCATTACCTTTGTCTTGCGCAAAATCTCAGATTGGTAGCCCATCAAGACGCTCTTAGTCATCATTAACCAATTCTTCTGGTTTATGCCTTTGACGTGGTAATATAATGTGTTGTATATTACCTACGACTTTTCTATACATCTTTGCACAACTGCTATATTTGCTCGAACACTTTATTACTCACACCATAGTATTAATGTTATTGTTCCAGATTAGACCCGCAGAAGCTACTTTCTTCTGTTACCCTGTTTTGTGTAACGAAGGAAGGTTGAATTAACATCGTACAGGTTGTCCGGAAGTTTTACAACACGGCCACATTTGATAATTAGATCAAATTGAAATTAACTGTTATGTAAATTCATCAATAACAATACTAAACCATTAACCGAAAACGAGATTTTTTTTAGTGTTTGTGTTATTATTTTTCACAGCGACGATTTTGCTTTGCGATGAAGAGATCCCAAGATGCTGGCTAAAATTGGATTGGATTAGTGCCGTGGTATTTATAATCGCAAGATTTGCTGTTCCCAAATTATGAAATGAAACCAGCTCCGACGGCAGTTTTGACGCCCGCCACACTATATGTTTCTTTGGTATCCTTCGTGTTTTATAATATGTTCCAAAGACCCTAACTGGAGTATATTCCTGTGTCTTAATGCGAACTTCCTTTAAGTAAAGTAGAATAGATATCCGGTATTAGGTACATAAGATTATAGTAATCTAGTATGGGTATGTATGGAAATGTGCTATATAACTTTTCTTTAAGATAGTATGTTAGGTTTCAATTTTTTATGCACCCATTATCATTACCATATTTTATTGTTAGAGACACGATGCTAGAGACGTGCGAGTGAGAATAGACTGAGATGACTGTGTTTTCTGATAATGCAAGCCAATTTCGAATACCAGATTGTTGTCTCTATAACTTAAGACTTACTACATTTATGTTTTGATAAAAGGGGGAACGAATGTAGGACCATTGTAAAAATGATGCTACTTACATTTTTTAACGTAACAGGAATCATTTACGATACCATTTTGGTTATTTGTACGTAATCTTATTCTTATTTGTTATGTTAAATGAAGACAAGAAAAAAGGAGTATATTTTTCTGACATTGATATGTATATTTTTATTTCCTGACCATTGTGGATGTATTTTTTTCCTTTGCCCAGCGCTTAGATTTGTGCGAGCTAGGGGGTTAAACTATGTATATTAGCGATATTCATACATTGAAAAAAAAACATGTTTTTTTTCTAGAGTTTGTGATGTATTTTTTTTTTTTTTTTTTTATTGTTTTTCTTTATGGCCCAGCAGCATCTGATCGTGCCGCTATAGGGTACCTAACGTCAAATACGCCGATATTATTAATTGATGTCTATAAAAAAAGTTCATCATTGTTACCTAATTATAAGATTTTAATTAACTTTGGTTTATCCATGTGCACATATATGTTATTTTTTAAATTGTAAACTAGTTATTTTGTTCTTTTGTTATATAAATAAGCCTTTGTTTAACTTATTTTTTAACCCTGAAAATATCAACATTGTCAGCTCATCCCTACTGGTACTTCCCTCATCGAGGTCTTTTCACTTTTTTCACTGATAGATAGCATAGCGCTACAGTTCTCATACTTGTATATACTTTAAATATTGGACTTTTAATTTGCGTTTATCTTACACGTGCATGCTTATCTTCACGAAATTAAACATCTTTCTAGTACTTCCCATTTTTTTTTTAACTTTTACACTTACTTCCCTATCCCTCCTTCTTTGATCTTTTTTTGTATTACACATGATCTGTAACATAGCGTGTAATCCTTTAATGTGTAGATATTTATGAAAATTGCAATCGACTTCAATTGTTTTTTAAATTTTTTGTTCGAATGTAATTTTTTTTCAAAAAAAAAAATTGATCATACCATTTTTTTTCCCCGGGGCGGCATCGTTGTAAAGTCTGGTTAATTCCATGATTTTTAATTAAGGGAGTTAAGTGTTAAAGAACTGGAATGTACGGGGTCCGGATTTTTTTGTGACACGCTAGTAAACACGTTCTGCTGTGATGAGAGATAATTTTTTAGTATGGGGGTTGTATGTGGGAGTAAATGTTTAAATTGTTACCTGACTATGGATTACTTTGTTTTAAAGAAATAGGAAAAAACCAGAGAAACTGCGTTCGAGAACGGGTTCTTATTAAATTAGTTTTATTGGAGGGGAAAGGCGGAATGAATTCCAGCTCACATCTCAAGCTACAGTTATTTGCGTTTGAATCGAATTTTAACTGAGTTGGTTTTGTGCAGCGGATTTTTCGTGACAGTTCGTTTGTCGATGCCAGAGCTGTGAAATGGACGTTTTACCATTCCGCTTAGTGTGTTTCAGTATTTTTTGTGTAAAAGGAATATTTGTATAATTCCAAGATTACTTTTATTTGGAAGAATGATATAATATATTTCAAGTGATTCAAAGCCTGTGGATATTTTGGCTTTCTAATGTACTAGTTGAATTTTGCCTAGGAAAATGGATTTTCTTTTCCTTTTTACATAGTAAGATATAAGTCGAGTATATGCTTGTGTTAGCGACCAATGATACGTTTGATATGCCTAGTCCCATGGATAATATACCCCGGTGTCCACTATCCTCAAATTTTAATAATAAATTTATTGATTGAAAAAGATTATTATGCTAAGAGTTACTAATTTCCCATGGATATTTATTTTGTTACTTAGCGACGCTCATAAAGAAGCTGGCTGTATCGGGTTATGTAACTGAATTTGGTCGGATAAGAGATACCATGAATTCCTGTAATCTAATGATTAAACCAGGAATATTCCCTTACCGAAGCTCATGTTATTTCTATGAAATGTTCGTCTTTATTATGGTCCTGACGTGACTTGGTGAGTTAATAAACTGTGGTAGAATATTAATACTCAATTCCTGCATTCCATGATCCAATGAATTTTCTAGATGGGGTGGGATGGTGTTGCTTTTGGTATTTAAACCTATGAACCAACTTATGAACATTCGCATATCATTTAAGTATACAACATATTTAGTGTATGGACGGCCCACCCCAGAAACCCGACCGTACTGACTTGTCCTTTGTCCAGTGGACCTAACCAACCACAACACCTACCACCTAAAAAATTATTCTGCAAAGGTGTTACAGCAAAATCCCACACACACAGCTGTTTAAACACTTAACCTGACTGAAATATTAATTTTTATTTAATATACAAATCTGTGAAAATTAAAAATTTCAACGATAAGATCACTGGTCACACAGTAAAAAACATTATTTTTGAGAACACGAACTTGTGGTAAGAGCAAAGAAGTAGTCCACCATGTTTTACGAAATCCTTGTGACTATCGTTAAAACAAAAAAAAAAAAAAAAAAGCTCTCCGTATACCGGGCATTTAAAGACTGAGGCTATTGGATGAATTTTGAGAAAAAACGTGGCTTCCAAATTGTGAAACGCGGCTCTAAAAAAAAGTGAGCACCGTCCAACAAATGCGGTAAAAAAATAAAAAAACAAAACAAACATAATTGTCACAAACCTGGAAAAGTCGACCTGCCGGTCCTTTGTTTTCTAGTACCTATATCAGTCCAATCAACTCATCCAAGTTCCTGAACTGACATCCTGAACCTGGGCCATGGATAGTCCTTCAAGAGATACCCCTTATTTTCCTTCACATGGGATGGAAACCATTTCTTGTTTGTTCCCGTCCCCATAATCCGAACATTTCCTTGAAGCATGTTCTCTCGTCCTTTGTCTTTTCAGGATATGAACAGCTGGGAGAAAAACACGCGAAAAAAGTCCACGGTTATCGTTTGGGTTTCATCTGAAAAGAGAGAGAGAGAGACAGTAGGCACTACACCTTTCATAGTCAGAAAAATGCGATCTACGGTCTAAAGTTACAATCAAAACTACACCTCATTCAACATGGCGGATCCTACGTCTTAAGTAGTGAACAAAAACGTGGCAAAGCCACTATCGTATCATTATGTTTCTCTCCGGCAGATAACGGTACAATTTGTGGGTACAAGAATATTTATATGTGCTGTCAATAATCTGCACTATTCCTTTCTTTCTATCTTTTATCTGCTTTGTGTTGGCAAATATTTTACTGGGTGCAAAACAAGTTGTTGGCACACCCTCCTCTCCTGTGAATTGTCACCTGTATGTTATCCCTGGGTCATCCTGGCTTGTCGGTGAGCAAACTGAGATAAGAATAGTCGCCGCCCGTCGTGGTTTAGATTGAAACGCGCTGGATAAGACGACTCGTATTTGGTACATCCCAGCTTGGGCAGAACACGGAGTTTTTTGAGTACTCCATTATGACAGATTAACGAGGATTACTGCGGTCGGGTGTTACAGTTGTGGATGGGCAGACAAGTGTTGACGATTAATCGTCTTCCGGGGGCCGACTTGTTGTATGTATGACAACCATTTACTTAAAAATAACACAGTCTCTAAGCTGGATATACAGTCTGATGACACATGTTTTGACATCGTGTAAGTTCTACCGGATTCTAGCCCTGTTAAATATGTACACAAGGGCCATCAAGGTGTTGGGATGGATTCATATTTTAGGTATATATAGGAGAGTTGACCTTTCCATGAACTCTTACGTTCAAATTATCAACGATTGAAATTATGTGGTTGGTCTGAATATTTTTTGAGTTCATACACCCTTATGCTTTGCCATGAATTTTTGACAAATGAATTGGATCTTTCTGATTTAGATTCAGATACAACACAATGCGTGTGTGGAAGACAGGAATATTAGTCTTGTCGACCATTACGCAGTTTTATTTTCACTAGTTGAATTATCACGCTTCGCCCAAGACAACATTCATGAGGAACTCGCGCAGAGGATGGAAGACTAGATTCTTAAATCCTACTTTTTTTATACCGCGATTTTCCTTTTATCGGATGAACCAAATAAGACATACAAAAGCACAGGAAGATCTACTACATTTATAATAAGGGGATGACCGGGTTACCTAGGAATCTGAAGAAGACCCGGATGTTCAAATGGGAATCTGAAGTTCGTCAAATTAAACCAAAGACACTCCAAGAACGCGTTGGTCAGATGCCAGATTCGAGTATCGTCTTCTATTTATTCACTGGCTGAGCCAACAAGATCTGTTGAGTTCAGGATTGGGCTTTTAAGTTTGTGATTTAATATTCTATATTTATATTACTAACATTCGTGGACTGAAATAATATATATGTGTATATATTACCAATGTTGAAGTGTGTAACGTGTGAAACTCGCATGAATAAATGTCAAAAGTTCAATTTGAGGCTGGCAACCTCAGAGCATTTATTTAAAAGATGATTCATGAACCTTACCAAACTGCCACGGGGCTGGTGATTGCTTTATAATTGATAGTTTTTCGTAAAAGATACTAACAAAAAGCATAAAGTATTTTCTAAGTTTTCCCTTAAGGAGCAGGGAGCGGGAAAGATGATGAAAATGATTAACCTTCTATGCTATAATACTAAAATTTACAAAAGCAGTGTAAAAAAAAGTCCCTTTATCAAACATAGTCAGTTTAAAATTAATGTATGTTTTAAAGCTTATAAACCAGTGTAAATGTCCAAAGTGAAAAAGTAATATTTCAATTTTAAAAGCAATGGACCAGTTATCAAACCATTTATCACTCAGATGTCAAAACTAAAAATTGAAAACATGATTTCAATATTATATTTATGAACACTTTTTCAATCAGTGTAGAATGTATATGTAAAACAGACTCTATCTGGTAATTATCAACCTTTTCAATTTAAATGTCATGTAAATAGCTAATGCTAGTCTATTTAAAATGTAAAAGGAAGTTTTATTACCCGAGGGAATTAAATTTAATTCTCAACGAAGGAGGTAAAGTCTGAGTAATTGGGATGGTTGGGTAAAGGAAAGATAGGTACCCCATAACTAGGGGTGGGTGAAAACGCCCATACTCCAGAAATAGCGTTTTCGTTTCTAATTCTTTTAACCTATAGTTATTGGGTGGTGACCAGCCAGAAAGGTAACCAATCTCATGGAAACAAGATGGAGCCGTGGCCCTACTAATGCTTTTAAGAACCGAGAGGAACGCACGTGGTAGACTCTCTTTTAACGTTCTTGGGAAACGAGCAACCGCCCCGAAAAAACCCTTGATTCAGAGAACGAGCGCGAAGCAGTGGTAAAAAGAACCAACCCATAAGAAAATTAGCAGAACCGTCCAATGGCAGCTAAGTTTTTCAAATATCGTATTGCTTGCCACCTTGGAGAACATCTTAGTAACATCTTTCACATTCCCTAAATAGTGTGATGAGATAAATATCCTTGAAACGATAACTATTCCAATTATTTTCCCAAACTGCGTTAAAAACTAAAGTGATTATTAACATTTAATGTTATTTGTAATGTTCAAATTTAGACTTCGATTTTAAAATCCCTTTTTAAAGTTACTGCATATTTGTCTCAGCTCCAAATTAACAACACACCGACACTCTATAACAGAGGGCTATACTAGAAATAAAATAGATTCCAACCTCGTAGTAAAATCAGTGTCCGGGGCCAAAACGCGACAGCTGAAAAGTAAATGTGCTTAAATCCTCCACAAAAGCGTCGGCAAGAAATACAGAGTTAACATACTCAGCCCAAAGCAGATAAATTGTTCACGCACGCATATGTCCTGAATATCTATGTGAAGGGACTCTCTAGCCTTTGTTAATAGAAAGTGTCCATCACTCCTTCTATCTACAACACTCTGGCCAAGAGTAAATCTGTGTGCGAAGGTAGATACCTTTGAAGCCCATATAAGATTACACTCTGGGAAGATTTGGGCCGGCTTGTTGGACCACATACATGCAAAGAGCAGGGGGAAGGTGCAAAAACCGTCACATGAAGTTCAAAATCCTAACTACACTCTCATTCAACAAGCGATCTACGTCTTAAGGTCAATCTAAAACTTACACCTCCCATATCCAAAACACACCCCCCCTCCGAACTTACGTCATAAGACAAATCTAGAACGTACACCTCAATCAAACATAGCGAATCAACTTCACTTAACGTCCAATCTAAACTACACCTCATTCAAAACGCTATCTACGGTCCTTTAAGTCCAATCTAAAACTACACCTCATTCGGAAAACCGAATCTACGTCTTACGTCGCACATCAAAACTCACACCACCTCATCCCCCAACATGCGATCTAACGTCTTACGTCTTCCAATCTAAACTACAAGTGACATAATAAAAAAAAAAATAGCTTAACCTATATCAAGATCCCACGTTACCCCTAAAACTCACAACTTCCAAAACTGAAAACTACCAAAACCCCCCACCCCACGCCCCCATTAACCCAAACACCAAACCCACCTCCCCTACCCCCCCCCCCCATCCCGTCTCTAATGTCCAATACCCGCTACGCCCAACCCATTTTCCGTTCCCTATTTCCGTTCACGGGAGATTTTACCAACAGAATCTATTGTAGCTTATTGACTCAATCGTTGAGCTGTTCCATACCTCCAACAAAATCCAACCCTAGACCGCACCCCACCCCACATTTCATCCCTAATAGGACCTGGCAAACAGGCAGGAAGACCCAACCGTTACAGAAAGTGGTGCAAAATGCATACCACAAAGTTCGCCCACATTTCGTACTCAGGGGAAAAGTCATATTTAACTAACTAATGTAGTTGTAACGTATGTTTTACCGTCTTGCACGCAAAGAGTACCCTCAGGGGAACTCCTTTCCACTCCCACACAGAGTAACCCCATTTGTGTAACCACAAGGGCCATCTAATCCCAGTTAACTGTCCGCCGCCCCACCTCCGGAGTATCCGTCCCTACGTTCTTGGGTTATGGCCATTAAACACGGTTACGAGGCGGCCGTTCGTTGGAGAAAGTATCGGGTGCAATCCCTCGATGCCAACATCCTTCCCATCTGGTAAAAGCGCCTCCAACACCTCTCCTCTGCGGATCTCAGATACAATCGACCGAGGAACACCTTCCTAATGCTGAGCTGAGGCGCCATAAAAAAATAACAAGCCCCCCGAGCCCGCCGCATTCTGCAAATTTACCCGAATATATATATCATCCGCTCCTTGTACCCACCAACTCGTTACTACATTCCGCCCCCCCCCCCCCCCCCCCCCCCCCCCCCCCCCCCCCCCCCCCCCCCCCCCCCCCCCCCCCCCCCCACCCCCCCCCCCCCCCCCCCCCCCCCCCCTTCCCCCCCCCGCCCCCCCCCCCCCCCCCCCCCCCCCCCCCCCTCCCGCCCGCCCCTCTCCCCCCGCTCCACCCCCTCCCCCCCGCCCCCCCCCCCCGCCACCCCCCCCCCCCCTCCCCCCCTCCCCCCGTTTTACCGACCCGAAGTGACTATGCAAAAAACACAATATACTCTTATAGCCAATATCCTTCTCGGCATTTTAAGCATCGACCCCTCTATTCTACACTGATATCTACTCCCCCCGTCCCCCCCCCCATCTCCCTCTGACCCTTCTAGTCCCAAACCGTACCCCCACTCAACACTGACGCCACCACTTGACCACCCACCCCTCCCCCATAACCATACCACTAACTAAAAATCATCTCTCTCCAATACCACGCACCCGGGCAAAATGAACCACCACAAAATATTTATACATGCCCAGACCCCATTATCAAACCATCCCAATGTGACTCTACAACGGTGTAGTTCCAAGCCACACCAGATAAATCCCCCATGAAGACCCACTCCCAACTCCCCTTCGACAACAGTTTACGCCCCATTACAGGACAGGAACCACCGAAATAAAGTGCCCATCACACCCATACCCCTCACCATCCACACCCACATCAAAATACAACCACCCACCCACCCCACCCACCCCCTCGGGGTCACTCCCCCGCTCACCACAATACACCAATAAGAACTACAAAATCAGATCACCCTCCAAAAACTAACCCAGTAATTAAAATAATAACAATAACGCACACACC